>OZ025244.1:34871428-34928928 GCA_964019155.1 Osedax fenrisi
TCTACTTCTACTGCTATTGCTACTGCTACTGCTACTGCTACTACTAATTATACTGATACAGCTACTACTACTACTACTACTACTACTACTACTACTACTACTACTACTACTACTACTACTACTACTACTACGATTACTACTACTGCAGCTGCTGCTACTACTTCTACTTCTACTACTACTACTACTACTACTTCTACTTCTACTACTACTGCTACTGCTACTGCTACTACTACTGCTACTGCTATTGCTACTGCTATTGCTATTGCTACTGATACTGCTATTGCTACTGCTACTGCTACTACTAATGATACTGCTACAGCTACTGCTACTACTATTACATATGGGTGAAAATGTGATAATAATAGAAAATATTCAATATTATTTTGAAGCCTTCTGGAGGAAAAAAACATATATAATATAAACAAGAAAAGAAAATGTTTTCTTATGAAATATTATCATAATCATTATTATTAATATGATTAATATAGTTATTACTATTATACACGGTTTGCGTTGTTGTACCTGAGAACTTGGTCCATCTGGTCAAGTTTAGCGGCCATAGCGGCATGGCGTGGACCATACGTGTGACCTGTATGGTCAACACCCAGGAAGTGGGCGATAAGGACATCCGAGAAGTTAGAGCGGATCTCTCTTGTAAGGTGATGTATCACCCCGTTGTCTACTGTGTGCAGGTCCTAGGGGATGATAAGAGGGCTGGGTTATGGGGAGGTATGTCCTTCGCGCACGCAATGTAAATAGATAGGCATTTATAGGCCTTACAGTAAATGCACTTGCATACATTTTATAATAGGTAATCACGTGATTTTTGTGTTATATTTTTGTGTTTTAATAATATATCATTTTATTATGAAATTATTTTTTTTACTACATATCCATTCATTAAATATTCATAAAATATGCTTATAAATATCTGTTTTATTTATCATTAATTAACAGAGAAAAAAATAAACTTGTAATTGTTAGTAAAAAAAAGGATTACATAACATCCTAAACTGTATCTTCAACTTATATTGAAATTTTCAATTAATTAGTCAATGAGATATTGAATTTTTAGTGATAAGTAATACACGAAAAATTATTTTGGGTAAACGCATTTTGGCATTTAAAGTTTATATTTATAGTTTATATATATATATATTATATATATATATATATATATATATATATATATATATATATATATATATAATAAATACATTATAATATACAGAAATAGTAGAAATATATAAATTATAGTATACTTATTATATAAAATATATGAATATTATATAATGAAATTATTATATTCAACTTCTTATGATCTAAAATGGATAATGCTGGTATCATAGTTACCGCTATAGTATAAACTAAATTGTAAACAAACAAAGACTATTTGATGTTTATAAATGTATTTAAATTTTCAAAATTTATAAATAAATCACAAAGTTATATAGCATTTATTTAACCGATTATTTAGTAATTATTATGAGTAATTTTAAATTAATTTCATTTTATTCAAAATACTATTTTGATGTACTTATATGACGATTTGAAGTATACTTTATAGCTAAATATTTGCTTATGTTATTTCTAACATAATAATTAACATTTTTTTTTTCAAAAATAATAATTCCGAATTACCTAAATGTAAATGTATACTATAATGATGCAAATTGATTGATATCAGAGTTTAGCATCTGAACACCACTGTACACACTGTAGAGTATGTGTGAGTTCAAACAACAACAGTAGTCTACAATTAGTGCATACACTTATCATTGGACTTATCATCTATACTATCGGTCACCATAAGTCCTTATTGAGATCCATTATAACTCCTAGTGTGAACAATTGTAAGTGACACCCCTCCCTATTGTGAGCCATAGTAGAGCCACCATGTCACCTAACCTTTACGATGAAAGATGGGAAGTCAAACTGACGATGAAATCGACCGGGAAACATATGGGTCCATGTGTCATCCCCGAGCAGCGTTAGTTTTAGGTTCCTGGCACGTAATTGGTCGATGAAGTTATCCTCGTTGATTTCGTCTGTGGTGAACGATTGGCCGAGTTCAATGAATGTCGGCAACGACCCTGTAGTTAGACCTGGCACGAGTGTGTGTGGATGAGCGGGTGGGTGTATATGAGGGGGTGTATGAGAGTGTAGTTTTGTGTGTGGTATGTGTGTATGTGTAAGGTTGTGGGTGTGAGTGTAGGTAAGTGTGTAAGGGTGTGAATTTGGATGTGTGAGTGTATGTTAAGAGTATATGTAGGTATGTGTGAGTGCAAATGTATGAATAAAGGTACGCGTATACATATATTTGTGTAAGGGTTAAAGAGTAATGGTACATGTACAAGTGTGTGTGAGAGAGAATGTGTGTGTATGTGTGAGAGAGAATGTGTGTGTGAGAGAGAATGTGTGTGTATGTGTGTGTGTGAGAGAATGTGTGTGTAAGAGAGAATGTGCGTGTATGTGTGTGTGTGTGTGAGAGAGAATGTGTGTGTATGTGTGCGAGTGTTTACTTTTTTGTATGTTGTTGAAGGTATTTATTTAGACCAGGGTTCCATTATTTTCGGTAAAAACCTGTTTTTACTGGGCAAAACTGGTAATAACCGGTAAAAACCTATCTCTACCATGTTAATTTACGGTAAAAACCTGTAATAACCGGTAATTACCGGTAAAAACCTAGTACTCATAAAATATAATACCTTTAAAAAAAAATTTATATTGAAATTTAAAGTAATATTGATTCATTTATATATAAATGTTATGGCTAATTAATCTAGCAGATTTATTTGAAAATTTGTCAACATTTGTCTGCTTTATTATGCCATTTATAGTACATTTATTATTTTAAATCCAACTGGATTTTGAGGTGCCACCCTTATATTGTAAAATTAACAAGTTGATGTAATTGGATATATTTTATAAATGAAATAAAATCATACTGTGTTATATATTCATAAAATTACACAATGAAAATATTACTAAATAGTAGTGTTGTCAAATTTTCTAAAAAGTAAGTCTCAGTATCGTATCAGTATCATTCAACAGCTGTATCAGTATCGTATCAGTATCATTCGAAACTGTATCAGTATGGTATCAGTATCATTCGACAGCTGTATCAGTATCGTATCAGTATCGTTTGACAGCTGTATCAGTATCAGTATCAGTATCAGTATCGTTTGACAGCTGTATCAGTATCAGTATCAGTATCATTTGACAGAAGTCTCAGTATTGTTTGACAGAAGTATCACTATCAGTATCGTTTGATAATTGTATCCGCATCGTTTGACAGCAGCATAAGTATCATATAGTGATGTAAACTGATTCGGGTCTTGGAGATATTTGTGAGTATCAAATAGTTGAAAAAAAATATCAAGTTTTAATATCTATAATTTAAACAAAAATTTAAAATAATGATGTTGATGGTTGCACGAATAATTTTAAAATAAATGATGCAATGTGGATTAAAAGTGTCGCGGATACATACAAAGGGCGGGGTAGTTTGATTGACATTGGCGCCTATTCACACAAAGGGACGCTATATTTAGTAACAGTGTCGCGGATACATACAAGGGGGGGGGTAGTAGTTTGATTGACAGTGACTCCTATTCACACAAAGGGACGCTAAGCTGAGTAATAGTGTCGCGGATACATACACAGAACCGCTATGTTGGTTGAAAATGACGCGAATAAATATAATCCCAAAGGTAAACATTGGAATGTATTTTAGATATCCAATAATACAAATTCGAAATAATACAAATCTAATATTTAAAGTCCGAAATAGTCCGAATCTAATATTTAAAGTCCGAAATAGTCCGAGTTAAATATTAAAGGCCGGTCCGAGTCCGGTCCGAGTCCGATATATCATAAATTATACTGTATCAGTCCGGTATCAATGACCTAAAGTCCGAAGTCCAGGTCCGAAGTCCGGGTCCGAATGACAACGCTACTAAATAGTTATACAGTATTGTAAAAAATATTTGTAAAAACTATATTTAATTTCATATATATAAAAATAAATATTCTATTCAGTATTTATATATATATATATATATATATATATATATATATATATATATATATATATATATATATATATATATATATATATATAATTAACAATATATATAGATATATTTGATATATTTAATTAAATATCATGGTATAAAATCAAATAATGAATATATTCAAATAATTTCTCAATGAAAATATTATTAGTTCTATTGTTTAATATATATATTATTTTTTACAATATTAAGTCCCTGTCACACCGAAAAAGTTGGCCGATTTTTCACCAATATCGTACGGATTTTTCTCTCTCTCTCTGTGCTACACCCCTACCGATATATCACCAATATATCATCGATATCGTGACAATATCACTATTCATCATTTCGAGATATCTCTAAATATTTAACTATTTCTCGACGATTTCGTTACTGCGCATATCGGTGAAAAATCGCTCGCTTTATTTGGTGTGAATGGGCTTTCCTTTTACTAATGCAAAAATAAATATATTGTTATATTCAATATTTTATATATATATATTGACTTATTTACTCATTTATTTCAATATCATATTATTTATTTTTAAAATGTTTTCTTTACATAGAGTCAAAATTAATAAAGTTTTTTTTTTAATATAAAAAATCTTATAATATTGATTTTAATGTAGAATTATTTAACTTTATAATTGTATATTATCTATTAAATATAAAATCTATAAATAATGTATAATTGTAAATTATATAGACACTAGTAGGTTTTTACCATGGTAAAAACGTGTTTTTACCGGACAGGTTATTACCGGTTATTACCGCGGTTATTACCATAGGCGGTAATAACCTATGGAACACTGATTTAGACATATTATTAATAATAATAATAATTCATTTATGTGTAATGTTCGAATAATAGATATCAAATATAGATACAAATACCGAATAAACATACTATATATAATAATATATAATTAGAATAGAAACTATCAATCAAGGTTCATTGATATGACATTTTTTAAATATATTTTCAAAAGTAAAATGTGAGATTATTGAAATTCTGAAGGAAGGGGGTAGTTTATTCAATTGAATTGATGATGACAAACAAAATGTTATCCTTTCGTATTTGATGCAATGGGAATATTTGATGAAATGGAATTGGTATTTTGTAAATGTCTAGTATTTATTTTAAGTTGTAAATATTTTCTTAAATTATAAGTTAAGTAATAGTCTTTTGAATTATTATAAGTATTTTGTAGTTGATCGAATCTTCAGTATTTATTTAGCAAGTCAAGTTTGTTATATAATTCAGAAATGATAGTTGTATAGTCAGTCTTCTGTAGTCATTATATCATTTTAATAGAGTTTTACAGATCCTGATAATAAAACTTACAATAGTGTAAAATTGATGAGTCAGTAGTTTTACAGTATTTCTAGTTTTAGTATGGGCATTTTTGTGTAGGTTAAATAGCTATGCAATGATTGCACTGCAATCATAGATTGAGTCAGTAAACAGTAATGTTTGTCTAAATTAATTTTGTTGTTAAAAGAAATGCATAGGTATTTGATAGAATTGGTGGAAATAATTGTGTCTTGATTAATTAGAATGTCAGGGAAGTCAGTATTAAGGTAATTAATGATATTTAATAGTTTGGTTTTATTGTGGTTTAGTAGTAGGTTATTATTTGTTAGCCAGTTTTGTAGATTAAAATTAAATGATATTATTTATTTACATTTGTGATTTTCAACTATTCCATCAAAATATGCATTGTTAGTAGAGTAAATGTGTATGTATAAAGTTCATGCATACATCATGATGAACAGTTATGATATTAATTGCAATCAGTGTAAAAAAAATAAGATAATTATGTAGTTACTTATTAAAGATAATTATGTAGTTACTTATTAAATATAATTATCTTATTTGTTAGCTTAATCAACTTAAACTATTTATTATTCACTTGTAAATTGAATGATTTTAGTTGTATTTATTATTATAGTTTATGTATAATATTATTATTGTATCTTGATGTATCTCGAAGGCAAACATTTTTAAACAATACTTAGTATCATACTTAGTATACTATTAAGTATACTATGCATAGGTTAACTATAGGCTCTATAGTTTAGAGTGATAATGATATACAAATAGTATTAGAATATATATTAAATGAAAATATTTTAATATAAAGTATGAATATCTTTATGTATATCATATACATTGTATATGCGATATACATATTGCTTGTTTATATCATATAATGAATGATTGTACATACAAAGTATGATCAAATAAATATTAGTCGTTTAAACGACTAATCTTTATTTTATTATACTTTTTATGATAAATATTAAAATAATAATTTAATTTGATATTGCAATATGACTAGTCCTTATAGTTTAACTAGTTGAATTATTTAATTTAGCTGGTTATATCATTATCATTATCATAATGAGTATGATAATGATTATAATACTAAGTATGATAATAAGTTTATAACCAGCTAAATTAAATTATTATTAAATTATATTTAATAAATATTAAATATAATTACTAAATAATAATTAGTCTAATAATTAGTCTAATTCAATTAGTAATTGACAATTAAATTGTTAAATAATTATTATAATATTAAATTATTTATTAATTATAACACAAATAATTCTATGATTTATTGGAAAATAACATTACTATAATTATTACCTTTAAGACGTTGTAGAGTTGTTGATGGTGGGTCAGCCCAAAAGTGATATAGTCTTGAATGATTAGATTTATTTTTGATTAAATAATCTATTGTCGTTAGCCGATTATTATAAGATTTCTGATTCTTTATAGGTACGCTAGAAGCAAAATCAAAACGTAATGCATCTATAATAACAACTACGACCTTCTTGTATATAGGCGGTAACCAGCAATCATTTTTATTAGATGCCGTTTTATGAATTTCTAAGGATATTGGTCTATTTTCACAACTCGAATTTTGTGGAACAACAGATCTACTTAACAAAAATCCTTTCTGAAAATAAAATAAACCAGATAAATATAGTATGGTAATCCATAATATGATCAAAATAAAGTTCACACCATTTTTCATGTTTTCACATTTGTACTAATGACACTATAATGTAAACAATTTAATGAAACTTTTAATATAAACAAATAATATATTTAAATAATAGTTCCTAGGTCAATGGTTTGTATCCTTCAATCCAATCATAGCATACCAAAGATTCATAATTGGTGACTGACGTTTCGTACTATCTGTTTCGTATATCCATAGTTTAATCAAAACCGAGATTTGGTTTAAAAAATATAAATCTAGAAACATCAAGCAACATCAAGCGTAAAATATACGCCGTACATTATGTATATGTTTTGACCCAATACAAGTATATGGACATTTCGTATATATTATAATAATATATGCATATATTAAAAATAAGTATAAAAAATAAATATAAATAATGATTTATATATATTATATATATATATATATATATATATATATATATGTATATATGGGTATTTATATGTATAACTGTAAAGGCCCGTAGCCACAGGGGGGGCCTGCGCCGCAGGCCCTGCGGGGGCAAGCCCCCCCCTTGAGATCGGCTAGGCCCCTGAGAAAAGGTAGGCCCCTAAAAACTCCCAAAAACCAATATTTTTTGTATTTTATATGCAAGAATTATTGCAAAGAATAGTAATGAAAATATATCCCCATGATTTTGAAGAAGAATTAAGTAATGAAATACTAAATTATTCAAAATATATTAAAACCATAGATTGTATTTGAATACAATTGAAGAAAAGTATGAAGAAGTTTATACCTTCACAGACATTTATCCAAATATAGAAATCATGTTTATAATATAGTTAAATATAATGGTTATCAATTGATCAGAGGAACGGAGTTTTTCAATTAGTGAATAATTACTTTAGTGATAATATAAATTAAAAACAATGTAATAATAGGGTATTAATTTATATATATGTCATATTATATCATTCATATATGAGAAACACATTATTTTTTCGGTTCTACTCATAGAGCTATATAGAAAGTTTCTCTCTAGCTCTATGGTTCTACTTATAGTTTAACATGTTGTCTCGCTGCAAAACCCTGGTTATAGGTTATAGAAAGAATATTGTATTTAGTTTTTGTATCGGTATTGATTATATTTTTCGAAATTAGTATTATACCAGTGGGTCTATATAAATTATTTCATATTTCAAAATACGATCTGGATAATTTTGATTAACAGATTACATCAAAGACTCGTTTCCTTAATTAAGGTCTAGTTTGTAAATATGGTAGCTTTCTTTTGGTGGGATAGAGCATATATGCTATATATGAGCCTATAGGCTATATGCCGATCCTATATGCTGATATATTATATATATATATATATATATATATATATACATATATCTATAGATTTAGAGTATCACTAAATATATGGTACTCTAAATCTATGGGATAGAGTAACTTCGTCCGATGGTCATTTCGTCTAACACTTCATTCGAAAACGGTAGTTACTTCGTTCGAAATCACAGAGCTAGAGCTATCTCTAGCTCTGTGTTCGAAATAAATGGTTATTTTTCGGACTTACTTTAACTGACAATATTTCGGACGAAGTGACTAAATTCTGCCGATGAAGTGACCCTAATTTATTTTGATTGGCTCTAGTATGACCCCGCTCGGGTATGACCCATTTTTTGTTTACTTTTATATTTGGCTTCTATTGACTTATCGTGAATACACGCAAATATTAATATTATAATTCATTGATATAATAATATATACATTATTAATTAGTTACAATATTATATTATTACTTAATATTTAAATTAATAAATAATACTAATTTTATTGTGATATTACATACAAAATTACTAAATTAGTATTCAATTATTATACTATAATTTATAGTATTTTAAATTATTTAAATTATTTTAAATTTAATTTATTTAAATTTAATTAATCATTAAGTTAATAGCCTTTAGCGGATTAATAGGTTTAGGTTTAATTTACTAAATTATTTATAAAATATAAGTGCAGGGTTAAATTCAATTATGAATGGGAATTACGATGAAAGAAACTTCAAAAGAAAAAAAAAAGAAAAAAGATATGCAAGACCTGCAAAACCCGCAAGACGTAGTATAGGAAAAATAGATACACATTCTAAACAAATTAATAAGGATAAATCTAAAGCAAAAATAATAAAGCATTTACGTATTTTACAATCTAATGGTTATCATAAAAACCATGAAATACTTACTATTGATATACCCGCTGAGGAAGATATTACTAAAATTATGCCTATATAGTTAGTATAAATTTATGATTTAGACTGACATCGGCCCCCAATATGTCACGTGACTAACTTAGAGTTAAAGTAAACAATGTGTGTAGGGCGTATTTAATATCATATTAATATATAATTTATATAATATAAACATACAGTATTATGATATGTATGTATATATAAAACTCGAATTTACTACTCGGTGAATAATTTACTAAGAAATATAACACCAGTCGCGAAATAGTTATTTGAAATTTCGGTTTGACACGGGACTTATTGGGGGCCGATGTCATTATTCAGCTTACTTTATATAATTATTATTATAATTATAATAATTTTAAATGAAAACTATTATAATTATATATTTAATATTATATTATGTTACATTAGGGTTACAGTAACCCGGTTACTGAACGAGTTGGGAATGTTATTCAACATATGATGCGGGTATAGAACGAGCGACGAATGCAGGAAGCTATAAATAGAGCATATGTTTATATTCACGCATCAATTAATACAGCTAATAGCTGAACTATAGATAAAAAATAAAGTATATACTCTCGTTAACAGAATAACTCATCCGTTAGGTACCTGGTCAAAAGCTTCGAGATTTGAAAAAATTGTTTATTCAAATTTGTTTATTTTACAATAACGTATTATTGGCCATTAAAATAGCATATGTTTATTTATAAACTATTATTTTATAATAGCACACATTATACTATATATATATATATATATATATATATATATATATATATATATATATATAGTATATTGTGTGCATACTTATTATAAAATAATAGTTTATAAATAAACATATGCTATTTTAATGGCCAATAATACGTTATTGTAAAATAAATAAATTATTTATAAATTAATTTAATTATAAGATTGTATCAATTTAATATATTGAATTAAGATGAATATTGTTGTTAGTGTAGCTTAAAGTTAAGGGTATTTATATCATCATGCAGATAATAGTAATACTAACTATATTACCATTTAAATAATAAAAAGATATCTATGTAAAAGTTTATATCATATTTAATTATTGTAATTACTCTTATAGATTATACAACGACTACATGATTATAAATGGTTCCCCACTGTTTTAGCCTACACAATGAGATCGTAGACTTCTACAACTTCATGTCTCCACGCCCAGACGAAGTGATTCTTAGGAAGGATGCAGTGAATGTGATCAGGAGTATCATCCTCAAAAGATATCCCAGATGTAAGGTTAGCTCTGCTGGCGACAAATAATGAAGAACTAGCTGGGTGCTGGCAGGCATGATAAACTCCAACGGCCAATCAATAGAATTTATATGATTATATAAATTTATAAAACCAACATGTGTCGCTAGTTGACATGAAAATAAATATATTATTGATATCACTGTTTTTAAATAATTCAAATTGTTAAATTATAACTCTTGAAAAATAGTGTTAAAATATATGTAAACATGATGTTATGTATTATCAGAAAAGCTAGTCATTGATAATTATCTGATGGTCTGAGTAAATAGACCCATGAGGAATACCAATATTATTGTTTATATATAAATATATATATTTGTATATATAATAAAATGTATAGTGCAATATAATCTCAAGGTATAACAATTAATAGTAAATATTATATTACATATTTTCTCTGTATAATTGATGATGTTAATTTTTAATATAATCATTCATTCTACTATATATTTTCTTATAACTATAAGTTTTAATCTATTTTTATAATCAAAATCTATTTTTTTAATATACATTTTTAAATTTTTAAATTTATTTAAATGATATACTATTAAGTATTTATTTTATAGTTATATTTTACGTATAAACATTATATATATATCATTTAAGGGTAGGTGCGACGTTTGAAATTGAGAAAAAAAAATGTTGTTTAAAATTTGTGTATGTGATATTATTAAAATTCTAAATATTATCTTTAAAATGATATAAAAATAATGTTTTTACGTAAAATATAACTATAAAATAACTACTTTTAAAATATATAATTATAATGATCATAATTCACATGTGTATATTTATATAATATAATGTGATAAGTTATCGTTTGTTTATATATTTCATACATTTTTCATAATTTTATTGTATATATTTAGAATCAATTTACTCAGAATAATTATTTTTACCAATTTCACTCATTCAAACACTATCAACTCAATTAATAAATATTTAATATAGTTTAATTTTTAAGGCAATTTATAATATATATATATATATATATATATAATTACACAATATTAGCATTTTTTTTTAATTTAATAATTAGTAAAATTTAAAATATTCATAATTTATTAGTTAAACATAATTTATATAAAATATCTTTATTCATATTCCATACAAAATTCAACTATTATAGATCTATATAATATCAATAATTTTGTTAAATATGTATTTAAATAAATAAAACAAAAAACAGTTATTACACTATTTTCACTGTTGCCTACCCTTAAGGGCCGGCATAACCTTCGTTTTTATTTTTTAGGGAAATTTTTTTATATTGAAATATTAAAATATAATTCATTATCTTTAATATGATGTATAATATATCATATACAATTAAACATAAGTGCCTCATATACGAAGTTTAATCATACACCTATTCAAAATGGTTGGATTTAATAATTAGAAAACATGCAAGTAAAACTTTAGATGCCACCATATCTCTGGTGTTTTTTTTGTTGATTTTTTTTTTAAATGTCTATATCTTTTGAAGTCTTATATGAATCTTTATAACATTTTCTGAGTATATACCTAATATATGGTTATTATTATATAGGTATGTAAGCTAATATAAATATTATTAATTAATATAATTAATTGAAAAATAATAAAAAAAATCGGTCATAAATTTATTTTTAAATAATTTTAATATTATAATTAACTTTTATTTAATTAATAATACATTTTTTATTTTTTGATGTACCTATATAACTAGAGATGAATATTTTCTAGATAATTAAAAAAAAATTAGATAAAAATACTAATTAATAGAAAAGATATAGCCTGTCAAAAATAGCTATTTTCCCTATCTTTTACATGTAAACGCCGGCCCTTAAAAGATAATGTTTAAAGATAATATTTGATAATTAAATAAAATTAATAAACAATTTTTTTTCTCAATTTCAAAGTTCTTACCTATAGGTATACCATTAAATATATGTTATTGAAATGCATAATATTACATAACTCCACTAACTAAACTACCGGTATCAGGTAGAGGTATTCGGCAGCTACAGTACAGCTATGTACCTGCCATCAAGTGACACTGACATGGTACTGTTTGGCCAGTGGACAACACTACCTATGTGTACCCTACGAGAGGACTTCATCAAGGCCGGGGTCTGTGATAATAACAGCTTCCAAATCCTCGATACCACTAGAGTTAGCTTGCGTTGACGATACATGTTTCTAATGTAATAGATAATCTATTGTAAATGTAGGCCGTATCTATCATCCAATCTGTTGTTAATATATCTAATCTATTAGCGTAAATATTGTTAACTTGTGTACTATAATACTAATAAGTTTATATTAAATATGAATCTATTATATAATCTATTGAACGCCTCTTTATTATCTATTGATTGCTGATCTAGTGTAAGATTTAATTATAGAAATGAGTAACATAGTTCATATTTACCACTTACTATTAAGGGGATATGTCTCTTTAAGTGTCATGCTTTAAGTATTATAAGTATTATATTGATATTTAATGAATAGGAATATTTTTTTTTCCTGAATATTGAATTAATAGATGGAAGGATATTAAAAATCTATAAGTAGCTTATGTTAAGAATATCCTTAGAATACAAATATTGATGATATAGTAATAATAATAATAATAAAAATAATAATAATAATAATAATAAAAATAATAATAATAATAATAATAATAATAATAATAATAATAATAATAATAATAATAATAATAATAATAATAATAATAATAATAATAATAATAATAATAATATTATAAATGCGATAAATTATTAACATCATACATAAAACTTAATTTTTGAATAAAATTGGTTAAGTGTGATTATACTATTATATGATTGTATGTTTATTGTTAGATTATTCCCGCCAATAGGTCCATAATTATTATCGATCAACCAGTATAACATATTATAATAGGTTATATTAAATTTATTTGCATTGATATTAACTAAAGGTATTTTGATTTATTATTATCCCGCATATTATAAATTGAGTGTTGTAATTTAAATGAATTTATAATATTAGTGAAATTTGGTAATTCCTAATCCTAAACATAATTGTACAGGCTTTATAGAATATCAATTCTATAAAAGTTAAAATGTGTTGCTCTTTCTAAATATTATCTACATTATTCCTATTTTGTTAATGATATAATATTCTTATAGCTTTGTTTTTAGCTATAATTATATGTTTTGATGTTGAATCATAATTATTCCCTCAGATATGAGTACAATAAATAAGACGGCAATGAAATATAGAGTAATATATTATCTTTAAAATATGGATAGGTGCAATTTTATTAAGTTTTCTTAAATTTATAATCCATAATAAAGTTTAGATTTAACCATATTAGTGTGTAGTTTCCAATTAATTTGTGTATCAATTATTACACCAATGAATTTAATTACATTTTTTTGAATAAGGACACTATTATTTAATATAATAGATAATATAGATTTATTATTATTAAATATTAAATAGTTAATTTTGCTTAAATTAATTGTCAATTAATTTAATATTCAAGATGTTTTAAAATTTATTCATGAAATTTTCCATTGTATCAATATTATTTTCACATAATATAATGGAAGTGTCATCAGAAAAAAGAATAAAATGACCTTGTGTCACCTTGACATATTTACTATGTTATTTATAAATAATAATGGTCATTGGCTAATCTTTGAGATACCAAACTTAATATATTTCGTTGGGATTTAGAATTATTGAATTACAAATTGATTTCTATTATTAAGAAAGAATATTAATAATTTTAATGCAACTCCTCTAAAACCAAACTTCTCTAAATTTATTAATGATATGACTGATGGAGTCGAAGGCTTTCTTTAGGTCTATAGATATAGCTGCACAATATTTCACTTTATTTGAAGCTATAGCTCCTGTTATGTCAGTCAATGCGTTGGAGGTTGAAACGCCTTTTTAAAACCATATTGTGCATTATTAATTGATTGATAAATAATTTATTTAAGCAAAAACATAGTCGAAATATATTATTGAAAGTATAAAGTATAAATATTTGCTAATACCTACGTTATAGAAATAAATAATAGAAAATTAAAGAAAATATATTTTTTTATTAAATTATATCAACATTTTCAATTTCTACTTTAACTATATTGAATTCTTCTTATCTTTGTAGTCTGTAATAATAATAAATTATTATTTATATAGTTTAATATTTAAATGATAAATTTTAAACAGAACATGTTAAAAATAAAATAAATCAATACTAGAATGAAACAAACAAATAATGTAATACTTATCAAAATCTGTAATAATAGTTCTTTATTAATTTTATATTTTAATAGTATTATAAATTTTAAAATTAAATATATATATATACACAAACAGAACACGTTTTTTTAATTATACATTTTTTAATTCCTCTATTAGCTCTATTAGCTTTAATGTTTATGTAAATATGAATTTTGTATATACATTTTTTTTAGAAGAATTTTTTTTATAATTGTCTAAAACTGAAATGAATAGGTCAAAAGCATTATGTGCATTATTTAATCTATATAAAGCTGACAAATTATAATTCAAAAGATATAGTTTAAACTCGTTTATTTTATAAAAAGGAGGCAATGGGTGCCTTGCATCCGTTGTGTTTCATGGTTATAAACTACATGAATCATCACGGGCACACTATATTTAATAGTAATTATGTATACACAAAATATTTAGATGTAATAAATAGTGAATATATATATATATCGATTGTGATTCATCCTATTATATTAAACATCCGTAGTATATAATACCCTATCTCCCCACATTTCATAACAATATTTTCGCAAGATAAGTTAATTTTCATCATGATAAAGTACAATATAATATAGTGTAATGAACACTAACTAAAACTAGAATACCAGTCATTTTGTATTAATTCAATTCAAACAAAGTCATTTTGTACAAATATTTACAAAATTTCAAATTTTATCATATATACAATTTATTTTTTGTTTTACGAAATGACTCTATATGAATTGACTCGGTACAAAATGACTGATATTCTAACTAGCAGCTATTAATGTAATACACCCGTATCAGGTACCTATACTGAAGTTCAACATGAAGCACTCGAATCTTAAGATCGATATCAGCTTCAATATGATCAACGGTCTGATTGCGGCTCAACACATAAAAGTGGGTGTGGCTAGCTCGTTATCTCTACATCAATAGCAGCAGAGTTTACACCAATCTCCTTGTCAATCCTCCTTTTAATACATCCTAAATGCACCTAAATAATTTCCGGTCCCTAAATCTGCCTCCTAAATCCACTCTTAACTCTACACCCTAACTCCCCATCATTATATCTCCCCCTTAACTTTACCTTTGATTCTGCCCCTAACTTCGCCCCTAACTCCACCCCCTGTAGACAGCCGTAGAGGACTACGAAGAGATCCCTTACATCATGATGATAGTGAAGCTGTTCCTCAAGGAGCGAGATCTTAACGAGGTATTCACCGGAGGACTCAGCTCTTATTCATTGTTTTTTATGATCTTCACTATCATCAAGGTTACTCGCCGTCACCTTAAACAACACGCCTAACTTAACCGATACAATGCCATATATGAAATAGTTTGCAAAGTAAAATGTTTAAAAAAGTACACTTGCATTTAGTAGAAACTTGTTTTATAAATATATTAATAGATATAAAAAGTTCTATTTCGTGATATGTTAAAATGATAAATTTAAAAATCGTATCCCCAGCATATTTATTAACCTATTTAAATCAGCAACATGTCTACAATAGTCACAGCTTTGTTTATAAAACTTCATACAGGTAATTTGTGTTCAAACTATCACTTAATCATCATATTTATTATATATATATCATCTGCACACTTTAATGTTCTTTATGTATTACTATCACTACTGTTTTGTTTTTCATTTTTATTTTTATGAATTTTATTATTATATTTTTACTGTTATGCACGGGCATAGCGATTCAAACATCTATTTTATATACCAATAAGTCATGCATCATCTATATAAACTATGATAACATTGTATAGATGTGCATACAGAAAAATCCTTTTTGTAATATAATTGATTATTTCCATAATTTTAAACATGAATTACTAGAAATAATTATAATATATATATATATATATATTAATAATAATAAAGATTATTATTATAATTAATATTATTCAATAATAATAAAAATGAATGATATCATATCTAGAACAAATATAGGATAATGAATTTTTTTTATATAATTTTATCATTTTTTTATAAATTAAAATTTAAAGCTACTATAAAGCTCCTATATTAATACTTTTATTAAATCTTTAATTGAGCTTATTATTTTATATTTTTTATCATCAGTATTGCACAGACAATCTATACAGTTATTACATACAATTCAAACGTATTACTGCAGAAAAACCCTAGGAAGACCACCATAAACCTGGGGGTAATACTCATGGAGTTCTTGGAGTTATATGGAATTTTGTTTAACTACTATTACACAGCCCTCAATGTAGCAGGTTTTATATTAAGGCTCATAATATAAACATGTATATATTTCTATAGATATTCTGTTATGTTCTATTACTTTTGAAATTCAATTAAAAGATAGATGTGTACTACATACCATCTATACACAATCTTTTTTAAATGACTATCTTAACTACCAATGAACATACCATCAAACATAATGATTTTATTCTCATTAAAGGTATAAGAGCTTTCAAAAAGAAAGATACCTACAAGAATGATATGTTAAGGGCGACTCTAGTGATAAAAGATCCCTTTGACAATGGTTATTATGTATTATTTATAAATCATAACATCTTACTCTTACTTTTATAATAAACTAATGTATATATATATATATTGTTATTGTTATTTTTATTTGGTGGAGTCCTTTCATCCCATCCAGGAACTTAGATGAAGTTTTCACTTATAACCATATATGGCTCTAATGTCCCTTTGAAGCCGCTCTCATGTTAAGGCATCTATGGTTTTAACGAGAGCCGATTATTTATTTATACACAATTATATAAGATCACTTCTAAATAATATTTTAAGACCCATTTTATAAAATTAATTAATGGTCCGGACGAGGCTCGAACCTGTGTCCTACTGCTTGTGTGTCTGACGCCTTAGCCACAGAGCCACACAGGCAGATAAATATATATATATATATATATATATATATTATATATAATATATATATTATATATAATATATACATTATATACATTAGTATATAAATAATAATTAATATTGCATTATAATAGACATTGAATATACGTAACACCCATTCTCTTACTCACCACAGACAATGATATAGGCAAGGGTACTTTCAATATAATTAATATACGTAAAGCTTTTGGAAATGGTTTCCTTCTCCTTAAAGAAACATCTCTACGACCTATCGGGGGAAGGTTACTCCAGCTCTAATAGACCCATTGTAATAATACACCCTATAGCTACACCCTATGACTACATAATAAAGCCTACTTACAATAATCTTTATGATTACTATAGATGATGTATAATATCCAAGTGTCTATGTATACAAAGTAGTATATGAATTCAAAATAATGAAGATATTACAGCTCTTGTATTCACTATTTAGGATATTGATATAACCAGCAATAACCTGAGAACAATAGTTCATCAAGGACTTACCTAGGGTACATTTCTATATTGCGAGAACGTACATTTTGTCAGTTGCATTTTATGATTCAAATAATGAAATATATTCTTTTTCGTAGTTTATACATTTTCAATGATAAATGTAAATGAGCTGAATGGTATTTTCTTATTGTTAAGAATAAATTGTGGCCAGTCATCAGTAATTCAGTAAAGTTATTCAAACAAAACACAAATTCAAAAATGTCTAAATTTCTAATGATATTCATGCATAAATGTCTGCGAAGTAGCAACAAAAAAGTAAAAAATAAGATAGTGTGGTGTTTTGTGTGGGGAGCATCTCAAAGACTTTTACATTTCAATGTTAATGTTGCAATGTTGCTCATTTCAATGTTAAACTAATTAATTCACATTCACAATAGCCTATACATATATTACCATTATTCTATGCTATTACATAACATCATAACTGTAAATATAACATTAAGTGAATGTAATAGTGTATAAATAAATACTTTATTGTGTGTCATTATAAACATTATTATACCGTCCTGTCCTTGATTATAGATTCACAAACTGTTAATCAGTCGAATTATACAATAGTTTAATAGGAATAATAGATTTCTTCAATATTCTAGATCTTCATTGTTATAGATATCTATTGTTATGCAATACAGATACATATGATATTACTATTAAACCAATGATGAACTACTACAGACATTACAAATTATAAATATTTTCAACTTTTTACATAATAAAATGTAGTATTAACATTTACATAATATAATACTTTAAAGAATGTCATATACAATTATGCAAACATTTATATTCTGTAATTTAAGTGTATGTTATTTTCATTAGATAATTGAATTGAATTACTATTACTTAAATGTAAATATATACATTATAATACATATGTATGTAAACATACATATATTAATATATAAATATATATGTATAGATATATATGTATATATATATATATATATATATATGCATTACATACGATACATAAATGTATAAAAACATTATACAATTCAGCCTACTAAATAACTTAGCGTGTCTTTTTCAAATTCACTAACTTTCCGTCCCCTACTAATAATTAATCAAATGAACTAAATATTACTGTGTTGTAATAATCTTAATAAAAATATTCATCATACTTGAATACGACTAAATTACTTGTACAAACACTAATTATGTCAAGTCTATAATGCTATGATTGAATGCTTTCTGAATACAATAACACATACTTACTACATCGCCTGCAATATTAATCTACCTACTATACTAACATACTAATATACTTCAAAATAAAGACTCATATAATCGATATTTCAGAAATTAAAATTCACTTAACAACTGGCATGCTTCTCGTAAACATATAAAACTACAATACAATAACCCCACCCCCTTCCAATGCATTTATACTCTATATTATATAATAACTCAATTACTTCATTATGCACTTCCTATCATGAAACACTTTACCATATGTCTTGAGCTCCAATATCATCTTTTAAAATAAAACTATATTAATACCAAAAAAAAAAAAAAAAAAAAAAAAAAATTACGGTAACTGTAAAACGTTTTAATTTCCTTAGTTTTTTAATTTCGTATTATTCTTTATTTATTTCTATAACGTATGTTATCGTTAGCAAATATTTATACTTTATACTTTCGATTATATTTTCGGCTATGTATTTGCTTAAATAAATTATCAATCAATACCTTAATTAGTTTTTATTCATAACTTTTTAATATCATTATAAACATTATTATACCTCATTTCCTTACCTTATCATGCCCTACTTCCCTAACGTATATTACTAATATATTTCACTTAACCTACTGTAAAACCTATTTCTGAAATATCATTATTACACTTTAATTTATTTTCATTCTGTATTATTTATTTTGTTATTTTCTTTGTACACCCTACACTTTATATACCACCCTACACCTCACACTTTTATATACCACCCTTCACTATAAACTACATAACACCTTACAATTTACATATCTTTTATTTTACATAAATTCTGTCCCACATTAATATAATTGTATCTAAATATATATATATTCCCAAACAAACAAACTCAATTATAATAATACAATTATTTGCAGCATTCTGGGTAGAATTTTAAATTTGAAATCTGATGACATTAAAGCAAGAATAGAAGAGTATCATGCGATGAAACGATGATACTTTTAGAAAAAAAGAATCATATTTATTAAAAAATAAATAAATTTACTAGTTATATGTAAACTTAAACAATTTATAAATTTATTATATCATATTATATTAAATTACTTTACTTTACTTTATTCGAGTTCTCACTCGACCAGATCTTACAATTGCACTCCATCCTTCTCTATCCATCATCAGTGTTCTTAGTTCGTCTTCCTCACAATCGCAGTCACTTCGATGTCTATATATGTAATTAATACATGTATAAATTTGAGATCATATTTAAATACATTGATTGTAAATTCCTGATTTTATAATAATATCTGCATTATATTCTATATACAATTATACTGTATAATATAAATACAAGATTGTGTAGAAGCTTGAGGTAACATACATATTGACATATAGACTGTTATTTTTACACAAATTAACTGTTATAATGGATGAACATAGTACATATAAGTTTAATGTAAATATATATATATATATATAGATATTGGTAAATTTTAGTTCTCGGAAATAAATACTTTGTAGAGGTATATTATATATGTCAATATTTGAATCTGAGATATTTATTTATAAATAAAATGCATTCATATTTTTTATTTTTATATAAATATTTTATTATAATTACAAATTTTAAATAAAGTTGGTTTGAATTAAACAATGTTTTTCTATATTCTTTCCAAATAATATAATGTAAATTACATTATATTACTATTTATATAATCATATTGAAATCATTAATTGTAAAATGAGTTTTTGAATTTATTTGTATATCAAATTCCAATATGTACTAGACAATGATGCAATACGATAACATCAAATGTCACATAATATGCATTAGCAGATACTAAATAACCTATCCTGGATATATTATAGTATGATATATATATATTTTCTAAACTTATAAAAATATATCAATATATATTATATGTAGAATATATAAATAACTAAGAAATAATTAATTAATCTATTATAATAGATTAAGTAGGGGATAAGCTTTCGTTTCATTTATTTTTTTCTAATTATTTTAATTTAAAATATTAAAAATAATTCAGTATCTACAATATTTAATTCAAGATTAATATAAGTGCCTTAACTATAAATTATAAAAATATTCTTGTACAAAATAAATTACATTATTATGTCAAATTTATTACACGCAAAACTTTAGAAGTTTATATATTTGAATTTTTGTTACACAATTTATGATTTGAAGGTTCTACCGTTTGAACTCTTTGATAAAACTTTATAATATTTTCAGAGTTTACATATCATATTTTTGTTCTATTTAATATATTATTATATATATAAAAATATATACATATATTTGTTTGATATGCTTAATAATAAAAACATGTATAGTTTTTTATAATAAGTATTTATAAATGTATCAAAGCAATATATATATATATATATATATATTAAATAGTACCAATATAACATCATCTATATAATATTTATAAATGTTGACAATTAAATAAAAATATTTTATTGAAAACAGTCGAAAAATATAAGCATCTAAAGTTTTTTGTGTAAATATTACATAATAATATGTTTTAAATATTGTATAGATTTATGTTTATAATGTATAGTTATTATTAAATACACTTATTGTTTATATTTTAAAGTAAACTAATTGTTAAAAAAAAATATTGAACAAATGCTCCCCCCTCTATGACTTCTATAGTTTCTTCCAGGATAAATAATGCATATAATATATATTAAGGGCATATATTTATATTAAAGGTAGGGATGCTGGAACGATTTTGTATGTAAGGGGGACTAACCAATCAAAATAAATGTTGTGGTAAAAGTGGGGGGGGGACATGTCCCCCCTGTTTCAGCGCCCCTAACTATAGAACAGGTATATATTATATAATATAATAAATAATTCTCTCCCTGATTAGTTATATGTTTAGAAAGTAGAAATATTCACTGAATGATTCAGATATTACTATTAGGTAGGTGAGAATGGGAAAATTTGAGAAATTGCTTACAAAAAGTATACTTCTTAAATACTAACATTAAAAGTAATTTTAAATATTATATTTTAAACACGCATAATATAATTTATAAATTGGATATATTTTTTTCTACATTTTTTCAGATTTGTATTGAATAATTAAAAATTAAAAATGGTCATGTATCACATAAAATGGAGAGACTTGAGCTACTTTTATTTTGTTAAATCTATTATATTCCTATAAGGCTTATAATATAATCAAATTTATTAAATTAAACAACATATGTTGTATTGTTAGCATTTATTAATGAAATAGAAATCTATATTTTTCAACAGATAATTCAATATCAAAATGTACAATAATTTTAATTTGATTACAATTATTTACAGACAATGTTAAAATAATATTTGTAGGTACCATATCAATAATGATTTCAATATCATCTATACCAGGAAAGGGAAATTTACCATCTTTTTTGGTAAGGAGTCAATGGAACTGGCAATTATATTCATTACTAAATTTGTATATTTATTTTGAATAAATAATTCTTTTTTTAAATATAATAAAACATGCTACATTACATTTTATAATTACATTAATATTTGTTAGTTAGTTTAATGTTCATACATAATTATTTAATTCAATAACAAAATGTAATTAATACTAATTCAGAGAATTTCATAGCCAATCTAAAATTAATTTTACCTCAATATGACTGCTTAATACTTATAGAATCAAAAATGTTCTATACAAAATTTTGGAAAGGGTTTACAAACATTTTCTCCCATCCATAGAAATGATAAAATGATTCAACAATCATATATTATTAAATAAATAAATCGTTCTAGAAATTATTATAAAAATGGTTAAACTCTCTCCATTTTGAGTAGTTCGAGTCTCATTATGCAGGTGTTTTTTTAAATGATCATAAAATAAATTGCAAATATTTTTGTATTTATTATTATCTTAGTTAATCTAAGTTAATATATATATTATATAAATATATAATATATACAAGCATAATTTATTTATATAAATATTGTATCATATATTAGATTACATCAATAGTTATATGAGATATTGATGTAAAAGTAATTCTAAAATGCCTTTTTTTTCAAATAAATAAAATTCTAGAAAATATTTAAAATATTATTTCATAGCATAAAACCTTCCCCTTATTGGGTTATAAACCAGTATACTATAGTATAAAAATATAACTAGTTATCATTTTATAATTATTGAAATAGTAGAAATATGAATACTCATACTTGTTCAAGTAGAAATACTATAATATAGTATATATATTTATATATATATATATATATATATATATATATATATATATATATATATATATATATATATATATACTTGTATACAATCCACAATATATAATGATTTACCTAACTGTAGTATTCATTTATATAAAACTATATATATATATATATATATATATATATAATATATGTGAGTGTTTGAGAAAATAATTGACCATATATTATTAATGAAATGTATGTATACATGTATACACCCGATATCATTAACACCCCACTGAAAGTATGTAACGGACATGCATACATTCATACACAGACATAAATTATAAACGTATATGTATATCGGGTGTTACGATTCAGTGATTGACACGCATCATTGCACATTGTAGTTTACGTGTGACAGTTCCTTATTTACTATAGTGTTTAACGTATAAAATATCAAGTAAGTGTCTATTTTAGGTCTGCGTAATACATTTTTTCGCGTATTTAACTCTAGTTACGTCGAGTTTATTACATAATAAGGTTTAATTATAGTTAACGTGTACGTTTCAAATTACGTAATAATTGCATTATGATAATGATTATCATAATTATGATACTAATGATTATTATTTTAATAATGCAATTATAATAATAATATAATAAATAATAATTATATTAATAAGTTAAACAAATATTATAATTTAGTTAAAAACCTAATATATATATATATTTGTATGGAATTAGGGTTTTATCTATATTTCTCTGAAACATAAAAAATAGGATTCAAATATATTCAGATCGTTAAATTTGTATATATATATATATATATATATATATATATATATATATATATAATATTATAGTATATCCATATTAAAGTGTGTTAATTTTACAGATTTTTATTTGAATACTAAATATAAATCTATGGCTAAGATTATTTATACAGTCAATAATTAACTATACATTTAAATGAGTAATCTAATTATTAATACGTCCTATTATAGTGCCTATATATACTATTATAGTATAGTGTTATATATATATATATATATATATATATATATATATATATATATATATATATATATAATACTATTTCATATATGAATAGGTACATATATTGATTTTTAAATAGATGTATATTTTAATCCATACTTAATTTGTTCATTTCAATAATGAACTCTTTTAGGGAGGTGTTCTATTAATAGACTTTTATATGTATTTAATATGACTAATAGTGGTCTCCTATATATTATTTTAAAATGTGAAAGAAATTATATAGATTTATAATAAATATTAAATATTTTATTATACAATTGTAATTTAATTAAAATTAATAATAAAGTAATTTAATTAATTTAAATTAATTTTTTTTAAATAAATTAAGATTAAATTATATATTATTATTATTTTGAAAATAAATTATTAAACGTTGAATAAATTAAAATATACCCTTAAACTTATTCTTTGTATACTTATGTATATTTTAAAGTAGTATATCAAAGTATTATTGAATGAGTTGATTTTTGAATTGAATACAATTTTTCGTATTTAGGGAAAGATTGTAAACATCCTTCATTAGTCTATTAGGTATTAGGTCTTAGGTAATTAGGTATTAGGTCTTGAGAATATACACTGTTGCAAGAGTTAAGTAATATATCATGAAATTCATCTTGTTCCCATACTTCTGCTGGAATTTCATCTTAGCCTATTTATTTTCCATTGTATATGATTTAAGCTGCTTTATTAAATTCCTCCATTGTAAAAAGCCCTTCCATAGTATGTATTTATATTAATGTTTTATAATTGAATATATACAAATATTTAATTAAATTTTCACTAAATAGTTTAAAAGAACTATAATTAATTTAAAATAAAGGTGAGGCCACACTTGCGAATATTTGCTCAAAACTTTCTCCGCATTTGAAAATATTCGTAAATATCTAATACATGTTCCATAAAAAACCTCAATTAGGCATGAATATTTGCAAATTCGCATGAATATATGCTAGTATGGTCTGGGCTTTATGCTCTATTATGTGTACCTAATAAAAACCATAATTATGCCCTCATAAACAATAGATTAAATGATGATAATATAATGAATATTATAACTTAATAATAGCTAATATACATATATATATAAGGATACATTAATCCAAAATATTTTTAGTAATTTATTCATAATATATTTGATATTTGGATTCCATGATAAATAATTATCAATTATTACAACAATAAACTTTTTTTCATATACCTGATGCAGTGGTATATTATTAATAATTATATTAACATTTATGTTATTTCTGCATGATATATAATGGTTTTATTAACTGCTTATAGTTAATTATTGACTCTAACCCATAGTATCATATAATTTATTTACTAATTTAAAGGCTGACCAATCATTAATTAAAGCATTAGTGTCATCAGAAAATATGAAAAATGTATTATCAGTGTAGCTAGTTGTCATTTATACTTATCTGATGGTCTGAGTATAGACACACAAGGAGGAACACCATAGTTATTGTTTATATATAAATAAATATATATATATATATATATATATATATATATTTGTATATATAATAAAATGAATAGCGCAATATAATCTCAATGTATAAACATTAATAGTAAATATCATATTACATATTTTCTCTGTATCATTAATTATGTTACTTTTTAATATACTCATTCACTCTACAATATATTTTCTTATAAATATAAGTTTAAAAACTATATTTGTAAGAAAATATTATTCTTAAACATCATCAACTCTTCAAAATGGTTAAAAGTGGGAAATTATAATTCCTAGCATCCTTATACATGATATTATTAACCTATGCTACATATGAAGCTTAAATAGTATGTTAACTTTTATAGTTAACTTTTGTATGGTTGGAGTATTTGATCATCACAATAAGTATGATCATATAATAAGATCTATTTGATCATTATAAGCTATAAAGTAACTTATATTTATTAATTATAATTCACAAATCAATGTTATATTATAATTATTTGAGTGAATATCATAGTAATATCATATTTGCAAATATATAATTTATTTTGTTTATAATTTATGAAATTAAGATTAAACCAAGCAATATATATATCAATTCTCGTAAATTGCTTATATTTATATAAAATTCATACACTGTTTTTTCAAATATATAAATATATACATATACTCTATCACATTTATAAATGTTTACTTATATAACTAAGCCTATTATAATACTACACAATATAATTATATTATAATTAATGGTTCATGTTTTAAAAAAGACATGATTTTATTGTAGATAATATAACCAATATCCTGTATATTGTAGTATATATTATTGAATAATCTATAATTACCAGGGTTCCATTATTATTGGCAATAACCTGTTTTTACCCTGCAAAAATGTTATAAGGTAAAAACTTAAAAATCGAGTACCTCATAAAAAAATTATATTTAAATTTAAAGTAATATTGATTTCTTTATATATAAATAGTATGGCTAATTAATCCAGCAGCTTTATTTGATAATTTAACCAAACATTTGTGCACTCTGCTTTAATTATGACATTTATAGTAACTTTATTAAAAAAAACCATACTGGATGTTAAGGTCTGCCACCCTTATTCATATTGTAAAATTAACAAGTTGATAAAATGGGATACATTTCATAAGTGAAATAAAATCATACTGTGCTTTATTCATACAATTGCACAATAAAAATATTACTATTGTAGAAAGTGTATATGTTTTTTTTAAATATATTTAATTTTATCTATATAAAAAAAATAATCTATTTAGTATTTTATATATAATTAACAATATCTATTTAAATATCATGGTATCAAATCAAACAATGAATACATTCTAATAATTTCCCAATGAAAATATTATTAGTTCTATTATTAGTTCTATATATATATATATATTTTTTTACAAGATTATTACTTACTTAGTTACTTAGTCCCGTGACGTAGGCATCGTAGGGGGAGAACATGACAATGTTTTTATTAACTTTTTCCATTTATAACGATCTTTTGCAATAACTAAAAGTTGCTGAAGAGGGAGATTAGAGTATTCAAAAATATCATTTAACCAATTTTTCTTTGGTCTTCCTCTTTTTCTATTACCATCGACATAGCCTTGAAGAATTGTTTTGGACATTGAATAGTGTAGAGTTATATGTCCGAATTTTATCATTTTCCTTCGCATGATTATATCAAGAAGAGGTACATACGAGCCGACTTTTATTAAATTATTTACCAATATATTCGTCTTTCTTTCTTTATAGCTTATATTCAAGAGACGCCTGTGAGCTTTTGACTCAAAACCTCTGATCTTCTTCTTTGATTCTTCTAGCAGAGTCGATGTTTCACAGCCATAGAGCAATGTTGATAGAACTAATGAGTTGTATAATCTAAATTTAAGTTTGAATTCGATTTCTCCGCTACCCCATATCTTTCCAGTTTTACTAGTGCTGAAACTGCCGTGGCTAATCTTATACGAATTTCAATTTTTTGGTTTGCCGGAATTCGTAAGCATTTCTCCGAGGTATTTAAAATGTTCCACATTTTCAATCTGTTTATCGTACATATAAATCATTGGTGTTGGACCTTCTCCATTGACAAGAATTTTGCATTTATCATGATTAATTTCCATGCCATATGCTGTCGATGTTTTTTCTAGTGCATCAGTTATAGTTTGTAGTTCACTTTCGGAACCTGCTATTAGATCAATATCGTCTGCAAATCTCAGGTTATTGAATTTTCTGCCTCCTATAGATATACTAGATAGTTGGTTTGTTACAGAGTCCAGCATTATTTTTTCCAGAAATATATTAAACAGAACAGGCGATAACTAAATAAGCAATATATAAGCACCCTTGCCTCACACCTACAGTTGTATTAAACTTTGTTCCAATATTATTATTTAGCAGTAAGCTGCTTTTAGAAGAAATATAAAGTGATTTATACATTGAATTATATCATTGCCTATTCCAAAAGAAGACATCACGTGCCATAAAGCCTCATGCCATACTCTATCAAAGGCTTTCTTGCAGTCAATGAAATTATGATAAACTTGACGTTGTTGATCGATGTGTTTTTCCATTATTAGTCTGCAGTTAAGAATTTGTTCAGTTGTGCTTAGATTTTTTCTAAAAACCGGCTTGTTCTTCCGCTAGAATATCTTCGGCTTGTGGAATTAATCTGTTCAAGATAATTCTCAGGAGAATTTTGCTTGTATGGCTGATAATTATCTTAAGACCTATAGTACGATAGTTTGAGCATTTTTTGAGATCTCCTTTCTTTGGAATAGAGATAATTAGAGAGGTTGACCATAAATCTGGCCACTGGTTGGTGGACCATACTTTCTGACAAATCTTTGTGATTATATCATTTAACGCTTCACCTCCTCCTTTTAATAGAAACAAGATTATTATACTAATAAAAATAAATATATTATTTTATTCAGTATTTTATATATATATATATATATAAATTATTGACTAATAACAATATACTAATAATTATAATTTTTTCATTTATTTAAATTTCAATATCATTTTATTTATTATAAAAAATGATCTACACCTAAAGGGGATATCCCACTACCAGTATTTCCAGAAATAATGTCGGAAATGTTTGCTATAAAATGATTTTCTAGCACGTTGTATACTTATAAATAATTAATTAATATGTAAACAAATATAAGTATATATATATATATATAATATTAATATATTAACGGAAAGGATGAGTTATTTACATATGTCCTATATACATATAATATATATATACATACATATATTTATTATATATTATATACACATATATATACACATATATATATATATATATATATATATATATATTATATACACAAGGTGATGTATGACTCATACTCATACAGAATGAGTGATGATACAAAATGAATTTTGATATTGATAGGATGTAATATAATTTTATGACTTTAATGCATTTTATGAAATACTTTACATTATGTATTAAATATTATATTTCAGATACAATTATTAAATTATATATATATATAATATATATATATATATATATATATATATATATATATATAAATATATATATATATATATATATATATCTATAGTAAGTATACATACAATAATGTATAATATACATACAATAATGTATAATATACATATGATGATGATTATTTTTAAATATATATCTATAACAATAATACACTTCATTATAAACTATTTAATTTAGCATATATTAAAATTATACAATTTAATTAATCCAAGTAAAGTATTTGATAAGAATTTATTTTTGTTCAAATTGTTATTTGGTAATATTGAAGTATAAATTATGATAAAAATTATTATTCTGTATAATCTTAGAATGTATTAGAATATATATTTATATATATTTTATAAATTCAACTTTATCGGTTAGATAAATAAATAAGTAATAAATTCAAGAATATACTAATACTGAGGTATATGTTAAACTAGATATTTCAATTAGAACAATTATGAACTATGCCTCCACATATATCCAATGTTATATCTAACTGAAATTATAAAAATGTCAGCCATTCCATTATAAATACAATTTAGTGAATTGTTATTATAAGATACATAATAAATAGTAAGGTTTATAATATCCTAATTAGTGAGGTAATATTGAATGTATTGATTTAATTTTAAGTCAATTATGACTCACTAATAACCATAACATTGGTGAATAAAAGCCAAGCTTACCCTATACAATTACATAAAACTAATGTAAATAAATATATTAGTCATACATATTTCTAGAACATCAGCATAATATTCTTAATAGTATTATTAAATCAATATATTACAAATTTATGTGGCTATTTGTATATTATAATGCATATATATATATATATATATATATATATATATATATATATAATATTAATTTATTATTAATCTATTTTATGATATTATAAAATAATGCTTTAATGTTATGCATTTATATGCAATATAATGAGAAGTATATTTGTTAACTTATATAAAAATAGGTTTTATATTTATAAAATTCATTAACAAAATCTATTAATAATAAATTATTAATATATATATTGAAAATAATGACATTCATTCTATTTAATTATATTTTAATTACTGATATTATAATAATTGAGAATACTATTAAATAAAATACTTACATTACCTCATAATAAAGTTTATCAATAAAAGTGAACTGTTCATAGTCACAGAGCTAGCTTTCTCTCTAGCTCTGTTTTCATAGTAGACCATATAATAGTGTGTGACTTCTGCATATGATTCATATATTCATGTGAAAGTATAATAGTTCAGTATAGATGTAATATATAATTATTTATATGTGTATATACTAGTGTTATAAACGGGTCAAGATTTTGAAGTTTCGACACAGACCAAAAACCAATGTTTCGCCACCGACAAAAAATCATAAGTCAATGCATTGAAACACTTAAATTTTTCAGATTCGAAATAGTTTCAAAAAAAAATGTAGGTATTTAAATATACTTCCTAGATAACAAGTATATATTAATTAGTGATGTAAATGAATATAAAATTAAAATTCCATTAGATTCGTTGGAACATTTGATAATTCTATTCATTTTAAATTTGTTTCTCTAGAAGTTAAATTTGAAAATATGGTTTGCGAGATGTTCAAATATTAAAAATTAGGTTTTCGAAGAGTTAACATATTAAAAATTGGTCATAGAAATCTTGAATATGAGTTCTAGAGAAGTTCAATTATTGAAAATGTGGTTATCAATAGTAGTTAAAATATTGATAATTATGTTCTGAAGAAGTTATAATATTGAAAATGTGGTTCTCCAGATATTCAAATATTGAAAATTTAATTCTAAAAATGTGGTTATCGAGAAAGTTAAAATATTTAAAATTTAGTTTTCGACAAGTTAATAATTTTAAATTTAGTTTGTGAGAAGTTTAAATATTTTAAATTTAGTTTGTGAGATGTTTAAATATTTAAAATGTGGTAGTCGAGAAGTTGACATATTTAAAATTATGAATACAGTAATATACTATATATAATTAAATATTTATTATAGAAATGTAATATTAATATTAAATAATATTTATATATATGTATATATAGTTTATTATATATATATATATATATATATATATATATATATATATATATATATATATATATATTGTAATGAACATAACACTAATCAATAGAATAGTATATCTATAATTAAACTCATATATATATTTATAACACTACATTTATAATAATAGCTTCAATATAATATATCTTATTTTCATATCTCAAACTGTATAATACATACACTGCATGATGCACAGCTGATATTTTATATCCCAGATAACCATTTGTAATACTTTGATATGATAATAATATATTTGTATTAAAATCCGGAATAAACCAGAATAACCCGAAACAAAACCCGTATGACCCGCCATTTTAAAAACCCGACTCGAAATCATATTTTGATACCCGAAACCATCCGGGTAGTCAATTACCCGAAACTACTCGAAACTACTCGAGAACATTTACAACACTAGTATACATAAGTATGTAGTATTAATTAAATAGTAATATATTAGTAGTTATATACTTAATATACTCTATCTAAGTAGTAAAACTTAGTAATGTAGCATAACAAGTAATATAATAAATTAAACCATATATACATATATTGTAATTTAATTATACATTTAATAATTGACATACATATTTATAATGTGTATAAATAATTGTAATGCTAATATAATACTCAAAAGTTAAATATTCTTATGGAATTAATAATTTTAGTTTATTGGTGTCATATGATCATATTCTTCATAAGGCATCTAATTATAGATTATGAGGAATACACAAATACAAATATATATATATATACATATTTATATATATATATATTTATAATTATATATTATTGTAGTGAAATGTAACACATGTATATTCACTACTAGATATGTTAATCTATTGTCAAAAGTAATTCAATAACAAACTTTTCCTGATTTGTTAAATTAATAAAAACTTCATATATTTATGTAAGTAAATCTAATGTAATGAGTGTGTACTGAATTGAACTAAACATTGTGATATGTATGTAAGCATAGTAGATATTGTGAACAAGGTAAATGAATCATTTTCTAACCACTATTTTCTACATTGTTTTGTCACAAAGCATAGGTGTGTATTAAACACAGTATATATCATTATTGTATTGTCTGGTGGATCACATGGCACATATATCAGACAATAGATCATTCTGATTAGTACCAAGTAGTAGTGAGTCACCACTCTTCTAGAACACATATTTGAAATGTACATAATCAATGCATACTACAGTGGTTTCATTTATTACATAATATGTAGTCCAATAAATAATTCTACTATTTATTCTCTGATTATTCAATATTTGACACATTGATATGTTATATTAGTTATTCTTCACTAAGGGCATGTTTATATACTAATTAATAATATTCACTATACTTGTCCTCTCATGTGATCATATTATTATGAAGATATTCAGGCATACTAGATTACAAATGTCCCAATAGTAATATTTTGGTAATATCTGTTATTTAGTGTACTAGCAATTTAATAAATTATATATTATTATTCCAATGATAACAATAACTAAAAAATTATTACTTTGTGTGAAATTTAAACTATGAACATGATTAACAGAATGTGGTTGGAGAAATTCAATGGAGGAATTAATGATATCATATTCTGGGTGTTTTTGGCAGTTTCATGTCTAATTGTACTCTTAAATTTAATACAAATCTGCATTGCTTGCTGCTCCAAGTCACAATTCAGGTTCCAGTATTACTCTTATATAAATCATATATTTTGATAGTTTAAAAGGTATACATATAGAGTATAGTTTATGTATCAGTTAATAGTTTCTAAATATATGATATGGTATATGAATGTTTTATTATATAAAATTAGTAGATGCAATAATAATGAGTATTTTTTAAATTTATAAAATAACAGTATAATTATTATTATAAAAAATAAATTTTATATATTTACTAAATTTATTTATTAATTTTAGAAAATGAAAATGTTAATCACTGTAATTGTAATAAAAATATAATATGATTACAAGATTATTTTATTAACAATTTCAATTTCTAATATATTTTTTCCAATAAAAATGAATTTAATAACTGCATTTCATTGAAATGAATGCCATATGTAGCTAAATTATTTCAATATTAATGTAAACATTAGATATTTGTATATTGTTTAATATCCATAGTATGTTTATCTATTAACAATAATGTTACAGTATATTTCTAATTATAACCAATACGAATAACCCATATTAATAATATTATAATTATGGTACATTAACAGGAGTGGAAGCAGTATCGATGTTTTCATTGCTATTGGAGGCATGTTGTTAATGGCTAGTGGTGAGTGTATACCTGTCACTATTATATCACCATAACACCTAACACTAATCATGTATTGTAGTGCTAATGAGGGGAGTGTCTACTTCATTCGATGTCGATAAAGAAATCATGTGCGACGTATGTATTTCAATTCTATTATTGTTGCATAATGATTAATGCACACTAATTGTACTGATCAGTTATTTCCGAGTATTCTATGTGTCGGACTGACGGAATTCATTGGAGGCCTAATGGTCAAGTCGTGGTCTTTGTTTCTCTTTGAATATTTTCTATCTGACCGCAAAGTAAGCTAATCTCATTAAAATACTGTTTTATTTTCAACAATATTGCTGTACGAATATTTTGTCATACTAATTATATCACTAAATGTAATTAATAGAGATTTTGTATATAATTATAATTATTCATTGCAAATAATTATAAAATAAAATTTGTTAATATATAATTTATTAAATATATTATGTTATCTTATTACAATTTTATATTTAATTTTAATATAATAATATTTTTTAGTGTATAGTGTACAATGATACTGTATATTGAACAATGTACACTATATAATGTATAATGTAAACTGTACAATGTTAGGGTTTTACTAACATATCTTAATGTTATGCAATTTAAATAATGTGAAAATCTTAATTATTTCATGAGATTTTGAATTTTCAAAAAAAAAATTCCTATATAATTACATTGAAATCTAAAGACCCCTTTATTAAAATAATTTATCAACAAAATAATCGAATCTATTATTAATATAAAAATTTAAAAAATTTAAATTAATTTTAAATTTGTATGTAATTTTTTACTTTATTAATATTATGACAAATATTTTATTTTTATGATAACTCACACTTACGTAAATACATAAAATATATAAGTAAAATAAAAATTTACATTGAATCATGAATGCAAATATTTCATTATTAAAGTGAACTTAGCCTTACCAATATTAAATATTTTGTGATGAAACTTCATAAATATGTTTATATAACATTAATGACCTTCTGTGAGCGAACTAGCAATACTTATAAAAACGATGTACATATGAATAACTTTATTCGGATTTACATTGAAAAGAAATAATTATTTTCGATACATTATGTATATATTATTGTAATTAAAATATAATGAATTTGCAATACAGATATAATTATTATAAAGATATAGGATAGTTAGCAGGCGACAGCATAGAAAAGATAATTATCTTCATCTGAAGCCTTTTAGAGGAAACAATAATATAATGAATTTAATAATTCACATGATATATATATATACAACTTTCTTCTAATAAATATTATTATTATTATTATTATTATTTATTATATATATATATATATATATATATATATATATATATATATATATATATATTATTGTAATTTAAATAATGTAAACTATTATCTTATTTAATTAATAATAGGAGATTTAATAATTTGGTTTATTATAATAGAATTTATACTGTATTCAATATAATGTATACTTAATTATATCTTCATTTTAGTTAATTATTAATTTGTTAATTACATTTTATATATATTTAAAAATTCTACAAATATAAATAGAAGAATAATATTTATATAAATATAAATTATTATTAATAATCTACCATTACTTATCGTGTAATAAAATATTTTAATTTTATTAAATCTTCTATATGTATATATATATATATATTCTATATATTATAAATGATATATAAATCTATATAATAGGCCAAATTTGAAGAATGGAAAGCAAACTTTTGGATGCTAGTGCTATCTGTAATCTGTGCAGCAGGAGTGATTGTGTGGTGTGTGAAGTTCACCCCCTACTTTGTTAGTGCATGCACCTGTATAGTGTACAATGTATCACATATTAACACATACCCCGTTGATGTAGGACTTCCCCTCACTGGAGTGCACCAGCGATCATTGGTACACATGGAAGCTCGCTACCAGTATATATCACGCAGCTCTACTTATCTGTGCATTCGTCGCTTCCTTCGCATGCTTAAAGTCAGTCTAGTGTATATATTTAATTAACTATCTATTTTATACATTTGTAGATAAACAGTAGTTTTTTTATATAAGTTTATATATAATTATATTTAGAATTATTTTAATAAATAAATTCTAATTTCAAATTAAAATTTCATTTAATTATAAAATAGATATCAATAATTACATTGATAAAAGCTTGATATATGTATAGTATATAATGGTAATAAAATATCTATTATTCCAAAAAAATATTATCCCATAAAATGTATCTTATCTTATCTCCTATCTTATATCCTATTATATATCCAACATTATATATTTAATATTTTACAATGATGATATCTCCTTAACTATTTAAATAAATTATTTGTTATTTGATAGAACTATTGGAAATAATTAATGTTATCATATAATAACCCAGATAGGAGTTATTATAATAATATTAAATATAATTGATGTGCTATAATTTACGTTTAGAAAAAATGAAATTTATTTGATAATTACAATAAATTATGAAATTTAAAAAATATAATTATTATTAATTAGTTTTATAATTGAATAATTATATATTAACTCCTTTAATAAGAAAATTCATAGGAAAAAAATAAATATACCATAATGAATAGTATTCATTGAATATAATATTTATATTAAATTCTTCGTAATATTTTCAAAACATGTATATATTTCATAATTAATAAAATAAAAATGAAAAACTTTACCTACCTACACAATTCACCATTGTAACTTAATTATTACTGATATATGTTCTTTATTACTACTTTATATCATACTACAAAAGTATATATAATTCTGACTCCCATTTACAATAACATAAAATACATTACACACTTACAGAGTGGGTACAGCATACGCTCTAATGACTGCTGTTAGCATCATAAATACATTGGCCTGTACGATAGCTGGAGTTATAGTCTACTACGTCTACGATGGTTCTGCTAGTTACGAGTATGCCATCAGTGGTGGACTTATGTTATGGGCGGTACTATTCAATTGCTTTGCCGGTATCGTTTCTAGAGTTAGTTGACTTTACCATGTTTACCTGCTCCACCTCATATTCATCTCCTCTTCTTCCTCGTTTTATTAAATATAACTTGTACGTTAACAATTAATATGTTATCATGATTGCAGTGTTGTACTTCAAGAAACTATGATGGGAGACGAAGAGATTCTCTAGAAGTTCCTATTGAGGGAGATACTTATGATACCATTACTTCTGATAAAATTAAAGCATCGGGTGAGTCATGGCACTATACTTTAGCGTTAATATCTATCTAACTCTTTATCTATCTCTCTCTCTATACTTTTACAGATGCTAACATTAACTGGTGAAAATTGTGAGATTCTATATTGAATTTAATGTAGATTACATTTATTAGATTAAGTAAAATATTTTATTTGGTTTATTTATAAGCAACCATTATTTGGATTTTATTAAATAAATATTGTATTATTTATAAAATTTACATGTGCTTATAATAATTTATTAATTATTATCAATTATATAATTATAAATATCAAAATTTATATTAACATTAGTTATATTATCTTTATTTCTCAACAACAATTTAATAAATTATAATAATATAATTTGTTGATAATAATAACAGTTAAAACAATATACATAGTTACATACGTTTGTATTTTAAATATATATTAATATTTCTAATATTAATTATCTTAAATATATATTACATATATTATTTCTAATTAGGTCATATATTTACTTATTATTAGTGTCATTGTTTGATTTAAATGTAAAAATCAGTATTATTTTATAGTGGATTAATAATTAAACTGTTTTATTTGGTAATCTTTACTAATATTAATTCAGTTAATAATCTAGTGTATTTTTGGTATTTTAATCAAACTGAATTATATATATTTATTAGATTAAATATATACTCTATTTCATTACAATTATATATACTTATAAATCTTATATTATAAAATGTCTTGAAGTATATATATATATAAGCTAAACTATTATTCCATGTGTCAATATAGCAATGTAAATATGATATTGAACTTATCCATATTTATATTTATTTAATAATGCATAATTAGTATACATTACCTAGTATCAATATTAACTATTAATAAATCAACAAATCACAATATTTTGCAATATTACTAGTAGAGATTCTCTACCCAATTTTAAATATTACTGAAATATATACACAATATTTTAATCATTACATTAATAATATATATATATATATAGGGGCGTCACATGGTTATTAAAAGTAGGGGGATATATCAGACTCATAAATTATTACCATATCTTTTTCGAAGAAGATAAATCTATAATATCACTTGTTCTCTATTTATATAGATACATAGTGTAGATACATATAGTAGACTTGTATTGGGCATAATACAAATAAATGTTGGATATAATGATAGTATAAAGACTATAAATAGCAGAAATATTATATTCATACAAAATAAAATAATTTGTAGATCTTAAAAGTGAGGAGATAATATATATTATGTCCCCCCATCCCTCCCTTTTATGAATCCCCTATATATATATATGTAAATGTCTATTTATTATATATATAACATAAAGAATTTATATATTCTATATGAATTAAATCACTAATTTTATTATTTATTACAAATGATATACAATTAATTAAATAATTATTTTATATTAATTAACATCAAGGGCATCCTAGTTTCTCATGACATTAGCAAGAATTGTGTAAATGAATGCTAGAAGATAGGAAAACACTACTGTCAATATAAGTATTTATTATTTGCACAGTTGACAAAATGTTTACTATTATATTTAGATTATAAATATCTATAAAATATAGCATTTTATATAAAAATAGATATACATATACATTTATATATATTATTGTATATTGAAAATTAAAATTATTTTAAATTGGTATAAATTTATACATTAATATGCAAACAATCTATTAAAGATTCTACCAAAGATTTTGCCAAATAAATATATAACACTCCCTATGTATGCAATGTAATTAACCTAGTAGGTAATTAATACTTACTACCTGCCGTTGCTGAAGTTGTTTTGAAATCACTGAAATATATGTAGGTGCCGCAGTTTCTGTACAACAATTTTGTCAATGCTCTATTATATTACATGTAATATAAGTTATATTTTACTCACCACATAGCAGTATAGCAGTTAATCCAAATACATACTATTACTTTTTTATATAGGAGTAATGAAAACTTAGTTTTCATCATATAAATTATAATTTAAATATATTATTTTACATTGTACTGTATAGTTTGGTAAAAATGTATATTATAAACTTCACATATTTCTGAAAATGGACCCTATAGGAGGTAGCATTCATATCTTACAAAATCAAATTACAGGAGTTCATGTAAGTGTTATATAATTCCATAGAAAAATGTTGATAATATTAATACAAAAAATTGATATGTCATATTATCTTTATTTAATTTAAATGTTAAGGAAAAATATTCAATATTGAACCGTTTGGAATATTTTGTAATACATTTATATAGTAAAAAGTATTCCTACTAGTAAGTACTAGTAGGAATATCTATCAAATACCTTTACGATAACTTTTAATGAAAATAACTATTTGAAAACTTCAGAACATTAACAACACATGTCCGGATATTAATAGTAATAATAAAAATATGTTTTAATAAACATTTTAAGGAAATCTGGTGAAACTAGTATCTATAGCTATTAGAATACTCATGAAACATACACATTATACTAAAATATATTAAATACAGTTTAATACACCTTGTATGATATTATGAATGGAATCCTGAAATTCAAGTTTAGTGAGTTTGTAAAATAATCTCACAATTATATTTAATCTGATATAATTATGATAATATCATAGATTGTAAATATTAGCTTAATCTCATTATTTAATTTATTATTGTAAATTAATTACTGAATTTATTTTTAAATCTAATTAAATTGAACACATTTTATATATCTAATAGAAAGAAAGTATTATATATATATAATTTTTATAAAAGAAAGTCTATTTAATCAATACTTATTTAATAAATACTAATTCTGCATTAATGCATTAATGAATTAGCAATTGCTAATCTGTAATTTTTCCTAACTATTATTTATTAATTATTGCTATTCCTGATTCTTCATTTCTATACAATATATACAATAAAATAAATGTTAGCTGATATACAAACAAATGTAGAACAATATTTTAATATTTAAAAAATTAGTGGACAAATAATTCAAAAAATAAATTTAAAAAATAACAAATATTTCTACTATTACAAAATATGTAGAAAACCCAAACCCAAACCTTCCCGACCCAGCGTTTCTAAATGTTCTAAAAATATTAAAAAAAATATAATATTTATATAATTATAATCTTTTAATTATATCTTAAAATAATAATATTTCAGTTAGTTGAAAAATATAAAAAATAAAAAAAATAAAATTTTTAAAAATACAAAAAAAATATTACAAAATATATTTTAAAAAAATGTCTAACAAATATTTCAAAAAAATGTTTAAAAAAATTTCAAAAAATTGTAAACAAAAATTTTCATAAAATATTTCAAAAAAGGGACGCCGAAGATTTTACATGACAAAAAAAAACAATTTAATATCAAAAAGTCAATTTTCCTGGTTTTTCTCGGGTACACAGTAGAAAATTCAAAAAATTTACAAAAAATATATCAAAAAATACAAAAAATATTTAAATTATTACAAAATATGTTGAAAACCCAAAAAAAAACCTTCCCAACCCGGCGTTGCAAAAAATCTATCTATTATTAATTATAGATATTCCTGATTCATAGCTAATTTTTAATTTTGTTCTAACTAATATTTACTAATTCTAATTGTATCCGATGTAGACCTAGCTGTGTTCATTTTTAAGATTTATTCTTAAAATATTTGGTAAATATACAAAAAATAATTTAAAATATTAAAAAAATATATTTTAAAAAAGTGTCTACAAATATTTTTTTAAATATAAAAAAAATGTAAACATATTAGTAGCCATACCCGACTCGGCGTTGCTAGGTTTTTGATTGTTTGCCTACTTATTTTTATTAATTATAGCTATTCCTGATTATGCTAAAAAATACAACAAATATTTCAAATATTTCAAAAAAAATTCAAATAATTTTTAAAAAAATTTCAAAAAATTATATAAATATTTCAACAAAATTTCAAAAAATGTCCAACAAATATTTAAAAAAAATAATTCAAAAAAGCGACGCAGAAGATTTTACATGACAACAAGATCATTTTAGTAGCAAAAAGTAAATATTGCGAGTTTTTCTCAGTTACGCAGTAACAAATTCAAACAAAATTCTGAACCAAGACCATACAGGTGAACATTTATTAAGATCGGGTATAACAGATTTTCACGACGTACCCCGGTTCACGAGTTAGCTCACTAGATACACATATATAAATTTTTGTAAATTTTTTTTGACATATTTTAAAAATATATTGACTATATGTTTTATATTTTTTGTATTTTAAAAAATATTTTTTGAAATAGTTTTTAATAATTATTATTTTTCAACTAATTGTTGAAATATTATAATTTTAAGATATAATTAAAAGATTATAATTATGTAATAATTATATAAATATTATATAGTATAAATATTATATATTAGTGGTGTTTGGGTTTGGATTTTGGTTTAGGTTTAAGTATTCGACCTTTTTAAAACATATTTTGTAATATTTGAAATATTTGTTGTATTATTTTAAATATTAAAATATTTGTCTACATTTGTTTTATTGTATATATATAGCAATGAAGAATCACTAAATAGAAGATAGGCAAACTATCAAACAATGAATAAAGCAGGGTTAGGTAGGCAAGAAATTCCAAATCAGGAATATTTATAATTAATAAATAATAGATAGGAAAACAATAAACAAAACCTAGAAACGTCGGGTCCGCGGACGGTTTGGGGTTTAGACATTTGTTTATAACATATTTGGTAATATTTGAAATATTTGTTGTATTTTTTAATATATTTTTTGAAATATATTTCCACTATTTTATTAAATATTAAACAAATATTTTTCTATATTTTGTTTGTATATTAGCTAATATTTATCTTATTGTATATATATATATAGAAATTCAAAATCAGGAATAGCTATAATTAATACATAATAGTTAATAGGAAAATAATCAAAAACCGAGCAACGCCGGGTCGGGTACGGCTTGTATATATATATAGGGGAAAGTAACCTAATACGGACATGTTAGCCATAAATGGTCTTAACATTTTATGACTCATTATTTGTATTCAAAAATTACAATATATTAATATTATATGATTATAGATATTATTGTGAATTTAAAATTTTATTTAATCTTTTAATTCTATAGATAACGGGGGTGACCGTATTCGGTACCCATGTCCGAATACGGACACCCTGTGTTATAATATGGATACCCTATATACCACTACTAAACTATATATTATTGATGAATCAATCAGACAAATTAAAATTACATTATTTATAATTAATGTTATGAACAATTTATTCTAATTTAATTAGTTAATAATTTATTTATTTTTATTATTTTTTAATTAAAATTTAATTAATAATACAATTTAAATATCTAAATAATTTTTTTTTTAGATTTATCTTTATTGGTGGTATTAATATTATAAAGCACGCGATTTTTATGAAAATCAGAATAATTCATACTCTTCGCGATGATAGGGTGTCCGTATTAAGACCTCTAGATATATGCTTATAAATTAATGAATATTTGATAACAAATATAGAAATTATATATATAATTTTAGAATGCTTTATTTTTTTATAAATATAGTGTTATATTTTATATAGTTACATTTGTATATTCTTGAGAAGGTTTTAAGTTGACATTTATTTTCATAAATTTAAAAATGTAATAAAATCGGGCACTGTCCGTATTCGGTTACTTTCCCCTAGTGATGTATAAATTATACACTAAATATTCAATTTAAAAATGATCAATTTTATTTTCAGAAAATTATAATTATGTAGTATAAATATGTTATTTTATATAACTATATACTAATATTATTGTTTAGTTGTACATATAATTAGTAAAGTTACATTTATAAATAATCAACTTCACTGTTTTCAATTCGTATATTTCTGATTTAATCATTAAAACACTACAGTTATGTATGGCATTTTAATTATCTCATTTCTTTAATTATTCATTCCTATAATATATTGTTAATAGATTATAATTTTACTTTCACTGGGATCATACCTCCCTAATTATACTACATAACTATTACTGTGATTGTAATTTATGACATTATAATCATTCAAAAATATGGAAATTTTAATAATATCAGGGAGGTAGGATAATTTATATAAATAATATACAATATTAAAATAATATGATTTTCAATATAAGGATATTTATAATTTATTTGTATTTACATTACATTTATACATATACATTATAGGTTATAAACAACATGTATTACTAGAATATAAATGTCAACATCACGATGAATATCTTAATGAAATGATGATTCATATGTATCATCGAGATTCCATTTGTAACTTCATAAGATATATTACTTAAATTACATGTATTACTTGGCAATATTTGATGAATTATTTCTTCAATTTCTCCATTGTATTTCAATACTTTTATAGCTTCATTTAATTCTGGTAAAATTCGACTATCTGTAATTATAGTAGAAATATATAAATATTAAAAATATTGATAATATAGAAAACAGTATTATAACAGAAATGATCAATATAATGAGATTAAAAGATTAAATTAAGAATAAATAGATGACATTAAGAATAGTATAATAAATTAAATATTAAGAAAAATAGTAAACAAAATACAACTATCGTTATTGTCTACAAATATTTATATCCACGGATTTATATATACGATAGAGATATGGAGATAATACCTACATGTAAAATGTACATGGTAATATTATCATAAAAAGTATAGCTGTCATTTATTAATAATTCTATAGTTTAATATTACTATACATATATGTAATACATAGTTAATATATATAAATATCGGTATGTAGGCCTATAATAAATATAAAAAATACAAATCCTACTTTAGAATAATTGTAGTAAATATATAATTTAAAATAAGATAGGTAGGGGAAAGTAACCTAATACGGGGGACACTTTAACAATAAATGGTCTTTAAATTTTTTTTGGGGTGACCGTATTCGGTACCCATGTCCGAATACGGACACCCTGTGTTATAATACCGACACCCTATACACCATTAGATAAACTAATTATTATTGATGAATCAATCAGACAAATTACAATTACATTATTTATAATTAATTTGATGAACAATTTATTCTAATTTAATTAGTTAATAATTTATTTATTTTTATTATTTTTTTAATTAATAATACAATTTAAGTATCTAAATAATATATTTTTTAGATTTAGCTTTATTGTTTGTATTAATATTATAACGCACGCGACTTTTTATGAAAATCAGAATATTTCATACGCTGCTCGCTGATTGGTTATAGTGTGTCCGTATTAAGACATATAGAGTGTCCGTATTAGGGACTTATATGACCTATAGATATATGCTTATAACTTACTGAATATTTAATAACAAATATTGAAATTATATATATAATATTTAGAATGCACTATATTTTAATAATATATTGTTATATTTTACATTGACACATTTGTATATTCTTGAGAAGGTTTTAAGTTGACATTTTTTTCATAAATTTAAAAACGTAATAAAAAAATCAGTTTATTGGATATATCATCAATATTTTTAATTATTAAAAAATAAAAAAAACTTTTTTAGACTATTTATATGATTATGAATATTTTATTCATTAACAATTTATTTATAGGATTATGGTTTCTGAGATACCGAGAGTGTCCGTATTCGGGCAATGTCTATTCGGTTACTTTCCCCTACTTTTTATAATACAATAATATGTATATATAGGACCTATATGACTTATATTATACATATATAAATTAGTGGCATTATTTAAATTCTAACTTTTTGTCAATGCATAAGAATATCCGCTATCTATTGTCATTAATGGCTTGATCTGTAAACATAAAGTAGGTTATATATATATTATATAACCATTATATATATATTTTACATATATATATATATATATATATATATATATATATATAATATTAAATATTATTACAGTAAATGTTACTTTCCATTAATTCGCAATTATTTGATATTATCTTCTGTGCTAAAATGCAGTCTGTAGTCAGTGTCGAAGTATTAAAGTTAATACTATTTTCATCAACTATTTTAATTTGTTTCATATTCAAAATTAAATTGCGATATTTCCTGTAAGATATATTTCAATATGTTTTATTAATTTAAAATATTAAATATTATAATTATATACATTTATATATATATGTATATATATATATATAATATTATATATATATATATATATATATATATATATATCCTACATATATATATATATATATATATATATATATATATATCGATAGTAGGGGAAAGTCTCCGATTACCGACCCCCTCTCGTATCTCAGTAACTATAATATATATACAAAAATTCTATACATAAATATGAATAATATTTTGTTTTTAAAAACATTGAATCTTATAATTGTTATTGTTGTTATTGTTATTTTTATTTGGTGGAGTCCTTTCATCCCATCCAGGAACTTAGATGAAGTTTTCACTTATAACCATATATGGCTCTAATGTCCCTTCGAAGCCGCTCTCATGTTAAGGCATCCATGGTTTTAACGAGAGCCGATATTTGATAAAATGTAATATTCTCTTTTTACTCTTTAAATATTTGAATAATAACTTTTTTAAATCATTGTAAATTCTTTATTAATTAAAAAAAAACTTAATACTGAGCATAATATTTTAAATCAATAACATTTTTATAACAATTATAAAAATAATTTAATTTGAATAACTATTAACCAATATATCTTAATTACAGCAACCTATATGATTTTCCTATTACCGAACCCCTAAATTACCCTAATACCGACCCCATGTGATTTATAATATACAATCAAAATAGATCTGTATTTTACTTTAAAATATGTCGTAAGTTGTTTTTGTATTATTGATATAGATTTAGGATACATGGTTCCAGTTGATATTATACATACTGATTAATACATAAATATTAAATAATAATATACACTATTTTAATATAATTACTATAAAGTTTAAATTTAAATTTAATATTACTATTAAAACATAAATTCAATAATAAATAAATTGCGTGCATGTTATAATTAATTATATTTATGTATATCTACTATTTTTATTGCATATTATAATACTACACTTATTTATACCACAATTATTTTAGGGGGTCGGTATTAGGCACATGTATCCGATTACCGACCCCCCTGTTTATTCTTGTAAATATAATTATATCAAAAATGTAAAATAACAATATTATTCAATGTCATAATATTACCCTAATTATAAAATTTCAAATAAATATATTTAATATTGAATAAGATATTACAAATAATTATTTAGGGGTCGGTAATCGGAGACTTCCCCCTACACATATATATATATATATATATATATATATATATATATATATATGTGTGTGTAGGTATACCTATAGGTAGTAACATCTCGTAATTATATTGTACCTATAATACTAATAATGATGATATATATATATATATATATATATATATATAGGTAGAAATAGAGTTAGGGGAAATTACCCTACTATAAATGTTCTTAACATTTTATGACTCAATATTTGTATTAAATAATATAATATATTAATATATATGATTATATATATTATTGTGATTTTAAAATTGTATTTAATCTTCTAATTCCACAGATAACTGGTGTTAAGAATGATTTTGATCATGGATTCGTCTGCTTCATATAATTCATTTAAATTTGAGTATTCAGAATACCCAAGCATTTTTTTTTAATTTAGGTCAATATTTCCATTTATTCATGGTCATTTAAAAAAAATTAACATGAGAATAGATAGGAAAAAAAAAAAAAAAAAAACAAAATATGTATATTTTTCATATTTATAATTAAGCTATAACTATAGTCAGAGCTGTGCACGATACTCGACAAATGTATAATAGATACAATTACAATTACACACTTTTTTCTTATAATAGTTACTTCTACAATTACTTAAACAAAATCATAGTAGATACAATTACAAATACAGAATTTATCTTAGTAGATACATCTTAGTAGATAAAAATATATTATAAATGTATCCAATATATATAGTATCCTATAGGGGAAAGTAACCGAAAACGGACAGTACCCGAATACGGACACTCTCGGTATCTCAGAAACCATAATCCTACAAAAAAAATTTAATTACTAAAATATTCATAATTATATAAATAGTATAAATGAGTATTTTTATTATTTTTTAATTATTCAAAATAGTTCTGATATATCTAATAAACTAATTTTTTTTTACGTTTTTAAATTTATGAACACAAATTTAAACATAAAACCTTTAAGAATATACAAATGTATCAATATAAAACATAACACTATATTATTAAAAATAAAGCATTCTAAACATTATATATATATATAATTGCTCTATTTATTATTAAATATTAATTAATTTATAAGCATATATATACAGTCAACTATCGGTAAGTCGGACTACGGATAAGTCGGAATTATGGATAAGTCGGACAAATTTAGTTGGTTTGGTTGGATTTGTATCTAGTTCCATGTTAAATTAATCGGATAAGTTGGATTGGATAAGTCGGACTTTTCTATAAGTCGGACACATATTATTGTCATTTTTATGATTTTATACTGGATAAGTCGGACTTTTATAAATTATCGGAAATATTTACTTTAAATGATGAATATTATAATTTTAGTAAGTAATATTATTGAATACAACATTTTATGTTGTTGATTAATCAACATAATAACAATTGTTGCATAATTCCACATTTGGGTAACTCTTTTCATATTCTATTCATACTCATTATAGTTTCTTTAACTCACGCTGCGCATCTCATGTCTTATTTGCATGATATTCTGAATCTCGGATAAGTCGGACATCTCGCTAAGTCGGACACTTTTCCCTGTCTTTTGCGAGTCCGACTTATCGGGAGTTGACTGTATATGTTATATAAATCCCTAATACGGACACTCTAGATGTATTAATACGGACACCCTATAACCAATCAACTCGCACCTATATGAACTATTCCGATTTTCATCAAAATCGCGTACGTTATAATACTAATACGACCAATGAAAATAAATCTAAAAATGTTATAATTTAAATACTTAAATTATATTATTACTCAACGACTCGTATAATCCAATATTTTATTTTATTTTACTTCTCCGTTTATTTCTTGTTTTTTTTGTATCGTGTCATTTTGTCTTACTGTTATCACATTTATATATTTTGTTTATATATGTTATATAATTATATGTTTATATATAATTATAACTTTCTTTATATATAACCATTAATTCAATAAACTTTTGATCTATCTATCAAAATTGATAAAATAATAAAAATTAATAAATTAATTACTAATTAAATTAAATTAAATTATTCATAGAATTAATTATAAATAATGTAATTATAATTTATCTGATTGATTCATCAATAATATATAGTTTATCTAGTGGTATATGTGGTGTCCGTATTATAACATATGGTGTCCGTATTAGGACATGGTTACCGAATACGGACACCCCATTTATCTATTGAATAAAAAGATTAAATAAAATTTTAATATCACAATAATATCTATAATCAGATAATATTAATATATTATAATTTTTGAATAAAAATATTGAGTCATAAAATGTAATACCACTTATTGCTAAAGTGTCAGTATTAGTTTAGGTACCTACTTTCCCTTATATATATAAAATAACTAACTAGCAAACATTTCCGGACATTATTTCCTGAAATACTGGTAGTGGGATACTTCCTTATTAACCGAATACATATATCAAAGTAAATATACTTACTTTGTATATATATATATACATAAATAGATATTTATATAAATACATATTTATAAATAGATACGATTACAAATACTTTTGTAATTTTTATATTAGATACAAATACAAATGTATCTACGATACTGATTTTTTGCCTTAATAGATACTATATCGGCGATACTGCCCATCTCTGGCTATAGCCAGATACTATATATAGTATACAATAATGACATTTTCAGAATATGTGTAATGTGTATAGTTCCTATGATCGATATAAAATTTATAAAAAATGTAATTCTATTTCTAGGATTTTTTTTTTAAATTACAGGATTTTCCAGAATTGTTTTGACCTCTCATAATTTTTGACACAATCATTATATTTGATAAATATATATTATATATAATAAAACAATTCATTAATCACTATATATAAAAATAACTCTTAACTGGGATGTCCGACGGAACCGTCTGTACCGAATACGGACACTGTCCGTATTCGGTACCCATATCCGAATACGAAAGAGCCTATAAGGTATCTATATATACCACTGGATAAACTATATATTATTGATGAAAAATCAGATAAATTACAATTACATTATCTTTAATTAATTTTATTAATAATTTAATATAATTTAATAAGTAATTAATTTATTGCTTTTTATTATTTTTGTAATTAATAATACAATTTAAGTATCTAAATAATAAAAAATTTAGATTTAGCTTTATTGGTGGTATTAATATTATAACGCACGCGATTTTTATGAATATCAGAATAGTTCATATATGAACTATTCTGATCGTATACATTGCGCGCTAATTGGTTATAGGGTGTCCGACGGACACTGTCCGTATTAAGACATCGAGAGTGGCCGTATTAGGGACTTACATAACCTCAAGATATATGCGTATAACTTAAAGTATATTTGATAACAAATATAGAAATTAAATATATAATTTTTAGAATGCTTTATTTTTTAATAATATAGTGTTATATTTTATAGATACATTTGTATATTCCTGAGAAGGTTTTAAGGAATATCCCCACATTTAAAGTGATGTTAATTTTTTTTTTTATATTATTTTTTATTACATAATAATACTTATTGTAGTGTTTTTTAGTATCTGTAAAAAAATTAAACATGAATCCAGTCTAGAAATGGCATAAAAATGAGTTTTATAAAGTCATATATGACTTTGTATGCTATTCAATATTACATTTTTATGCTGTCAAACTTCAAACGATGTTTTCTCAGAATAATTATTTCGCGCTAGGTATGTGCATTCAAAAATATAGAACATAAAAACTATTATAATTATAATATTATTTTTTTTGCTTTATATAAAATTTAATTATGTGAATAGTAAAATAGAGAGATAATTAATAAAATGTATAGAATTCATCATATAAAATATAATTTATATAGAAATACCATCATTTTAGTATCGCTAATTTTTAATTTAGATATATACAATATAATAAATAATAATATTAAAAATATATGCATGTATATGTTATGAATTCATTACAAAAAAAAGTAGGTCAATTGAATGAATAGAATATCAGTTCTATTTTTTTAGTGGACCTATGTTTTTCCTATATATTTATACATGAAATTGGCAAATTGCGTATTATGTGCGGGATCCCCTTAAGTTGACATTTTTTTTCATAAATTAAAAAACATTTATTGAATATATCAGCAATATTTAATAATTAAAAAATAAAAATCCTTTTTAGACTATTTATATAATTATGAATATTTTATTCGTTAACAATTTTTGTGTAGAATATATGGTTTCTGAGATACAGAGAGTATCCGTATTCGGACATATTCTGTTACTTTCCCCTATTTTCTCACCATTATATCTCACCATTATTCATCTATTATAATATGTATATAGATGCTTACTCTCACCAATATGTTATTGGCTTCTTAAATATAAAAAAATCAAGTTCCAAAGACTCACAAGAAATTTTTATAATCATATTTCGTATTTTAATTTATTGACTTTTATGTAAAAATTTAAAAAAAATAATACCTGAGTGTTTTATTTTACAATATTTTATTTTTCCCAACATTAATAATATTATTTTACGGAACTTTTGCATTTTATATTTGAATTTACTTTCTTGTTTTCTTTCTTTTTTTATATTGACGTTTATATAAAAATAATAAAATTAATTAAATACCATTTGGTATTTCTTTTTTTTAATATTTGTTATTTTCCCCATGACTAATAATATGACTAATAATATTATTTGACTTTATTTTTAATTAAATAAACATTTTTTATTGAATCTTTTTTCTTTTATATTTGATTTTACTTCATTGTTTTATTTCTCTTTATTGACATTTATATACAAATTAATAATTAAAACTAACATTTTAGTTTAAAAAATATTTTATATTCTTACTCATTACATTATTCTAAAGTATTAATACAAAATTTCTAAAAATTGAGAAAAAAAAATAATAAATAAAAATATATACAAATAAAAATGTTATATAAAGTTTTTACCATATTTCTGAATATACTTTTTGTTGTTTTATTCAGTTTTTTTCAGTTTTATTTCATTTTTTCATTTTTACTATTTTATCTATATTTTTGTTTAGTGTATTATTTTATAGTACTTATTATTTATTTTAGTTATTTATTTATAAATAATTAAATGATGATTTCATAATTTTATGGCAAGTCAAACAATTTATATTATTTTTCTATTTTATTCATTTTATTGTATCTATGTAAACAGGAAGTCATCTAATATTTTATAATATTTGATTTATATAGTTTATGTGGACTTGCTTTAAAATTAATGGTAATTCTCTCGATAAGATTTATCTAACCTAAATCTGATATTAATAATAATAATAATATATATTGAGTGGGGTCTCACTGTAATGTCTATGGTTATAATAGGTGGCAGAAAATATATTCATATTTATAACGATATCAGTGGTCTCATAGGATAAACAATGTAGTGTAAATTAATCGAATATGGGCTGTGCCCGAATACGGACACTTTAGGTAATACAGAAACCATAAATCATACAAAAAAAATGTTTAATGAATAAAATATATATGATTATATAAATAGTCTAAATAAGTATTTTTAATTTTTTAATTATTCAAAATAGTGCTGATATATCCAATAAACTGATTTTTTATTACGTTTTTAAATTTATATAAACAAAAATCAACTTAAAACCTTCTCAAGAATATACAAATGTATCGATATAAAAACATAAAAAAAATATATAAAACATAACAATATATTATTAAAAATTATTATAAACATTATATACAGAATTACTATATTTGTTATCAAATATTAATTAAGTTATAAGCATATATCTAGAGGTCATATAAATCCCTAATACGGACACCATATAACCAATCAGCCCACATGCGCGCTGCAGCGTATACGCTATATACGCTATATATGAACTATTCAGATTTTCATAAAAATTGAGTGCGTTATAATATTAATACCACCAATGAAGCTAAATCTAAATTTTTATTATTTAGATACTTAACTTGTACTATTAATTAATAAAATAATAACAATTAATAGATTAATTACAAATTAAATTATATTAAATTATTCATAAAACTAATTATAAATAATGTAATTGTAATTTATCTGATTAGTTCATCAATAATATATAGTTTATATAGTGATATATAGGGTGTCCGTATTATAACACAGGGTACCGAATGGTACAACATGGGTACAAAGGGTACACAGTCCGTATTCGGAGATGGGTACCGAATACGGACTGTGTACCCTGTTATCTATTGGATAAAAAGATTAAATAATATTTTAAAAACACAATAATATCTATAATCATATAAGATTAATATATTGTAATTTTTGAATACAACTATTAAGTCATAAAATGTTAAGATCATTTATTATTAAAGTGTCCGTATTAGGTGTACTCTTTCCCTATACACATACGCAATGTGGACACTAATATCAGATCAACAACAAATAATTAAAGTAGGTCATTACAGTTATTACGTAAGTTTGGTAGGTAAATTTTAATTAACTACTTCTGAAACATATGGAATTAGCATGTAGCACGAATATATAATAAATTTATAAGAAATAAATAAATGTTGCATTATTATTTGTAAAATAAATGTCTTAAACAAATGAATTTAACTAAAATGCTAAGGAAATATAATAAGAATTAATGAAACCATATGTAACCATACAATAAACTATCGTATATAGGTGATGTGAACGAGAAATATAACGAGAAATATCAAGGAAATAAGTATAATTGAAATATTTACCATTAGAAGATTTCAATGATAAATAACAAAAATAATTGAAGAATATATTGAATTCTACATTAGGTGACTAAGGAGCCATGAAAATGGAGCTATTGTGATAATGTATTCTTAATACTATAACATTATAACCTGATTATTTAGTAAATATTACCACATATAGCTACACTATATGTGGTAATATTGAAGTGTTGTGTAAATAACCTCGGAAATGCCTTTTGAAAAAATAGACTGTATTCATAATTATCGATAGTCACTGTGATATTGTTGTTTGTTGATTTATCATAATTCATTATTTCCATGTCAGCATAACGTTTGTTCATTACCATGCATATGTTTATCTAATGAAATTTAAATAATCAGTTTACTTATTTATATATAATTATATATATATACAATATCTTTGTATCAAAGATACATTGTATCTTATATATATACAATAGCTTTGTACCAACAATTGTAAAAATAATTTGTTTTGTGATGTTCATTGAGTGATAGATGACGTGAGGGGATTTTGTTTATACGTGAGTTTTGGTTGATTCCAAATAATAATAACGGCAATGGCCATCTTAATATTAATATTAATTTACAAAAATTAAAAATGTGTGTACATAGGGCGTTTATTCACCTATTAACACATTATTAACTATCAACCATACCTCAACCCCACGCCGTGCACGGTGTACCCATGTACCAAGTTTTACCGATATGTAGGTACTATATATATACCGATATTATATTTACTAGTATTATTATTAATTAATAATACGACCTACATAAATTGTAAATAAAATACAAAATGTAGATAGTTATTTATTAAAATAATATATTTTTAATATGTATTATAAAATTAAAAAACTAATATTCAATATTCACGTAGTGTACTGACTATTATAGCGAGTACCACATATGATCGAAGAAAATCCCCTCACGCCCACTACATTAATTTTTAAATTCAATAAATGTATTATATATATATATTATTAATACTGTATTATTTTATTAAATTTATTTACTTTATAAAATGAATTATATAATATTCGGAGGTATAATATATTATATTATATATGGTATATAGTTATATTAGTATAAGCTATAGATGATTGGGGTGTTGGGGTGTTGTGTATGGGCTCATGGTTACGGGTTGATAGCTGTGCTTGAATATAAATTATCGAGTATCCGGCAAGTAACTACCTATAGACAACACTCAACTCTAACAGCAGGCTCCAAGTGCCACACCCTGGAAACTACTCAGCTAGTAGGCAAATGCTGTGGGGGAGTTCGGAGAGAGATGGGCTCCGCTGAACTACTTGCCCAAGATACGCAAATGAATTCAGAACAATATAACAACTCCATACCGGCTCGGACGTCGACCGGGTTAACAAGGTCCGCGTCATTTATCGCTCATCAGGATAAATATGTAAAATTAGCTACTGATGAAAAAACAATAAAGAAAATTAAGACACGACACAACACGTATATTGGTACTTGGAATGTACGTACTTTACGAGTAGATGGGAAGCTTGAGGAATTAATTCATGAATTAGATCGATATAGATGGAACATATTAGGTCTCAGTGAAATCCGTAAAAAAGGTATAAATGAAATACAAACGCTGGAGGGACACAAACTCTATTATGTCGGAAATGAATCAAAACATATAAATGGTGTAGGCTTCATTGTCAATAAACAGATAACAAGTACGGTTATGTGTTTTAATGCGATCAGTGACAGAATAGCTATCATTAGACTACAAGCAACACCATTCAATATTTCAATAATCCAGGTATATGCGCGAACAACTGACCATTCTGACGAAGAAATAGAAGTATTTTATAATAATTTACAAAATGTCATTAAAACAGTATCGAAGAAAGATATACTAGTAATTCAAGGAGATTGGAATGCTAAGATTGGTAAAGATACAATTCAGATATGGGGACAAATTTCTGGAAAATCATGCAATAATACAACTAACGAAAGAGGTCATCGTCTTCTGGAATTTGCTAAAACAAATGATTTAATAGCAGTAAACACATTTGGTTCACACAAAAACTCTAGAATTCAAACATGGCATAGTCCTGGAGGTTTATATCACAACCAAATTGATTACATATTTGTGAGTAAACGTTTCTCCACGAGTGTAAATGTAAACAAAACAAGATCATTCCCAGGAGCAGATATCGGTAGCGATCATGACATGGTATTAATGAAGTTCACTCTTCGACTAAAAAGTCCAAAGAAAAATAAATTTGCTAGAAATAAATTCAATCTTGACAAACTAAAAGATGCAGGAATAAAAGAAATATTTAAGCAGCAGATTGAAAATAAAGTAACTGAACAAAAATTAAATGTTAACGATAATATTGAAGAGAGTATACAGAAACTAAACAAACTTATTATTAATACAGCAGATGAAGTTCTAGGAAAGTACAGAGAGAAAAAGAAAAGTTGGATAACAAATGAATTGCTAGACATGTGTGATCTGAGAAGACAATTAAAAAAGACGAAACATGAACCAGGAAGTAAATACAAGACTATCAATACTCAAATAAAAAGAGACATGAAAAAGGCAAAAGAAAACTGGATAAAACAAAAATGCGCAGACTTAGGAAACTGTCTAAACAGGAACAATTCAAAGAAAGCATACCAAATCGTTAAAGACCTAACAAAAAGGAAGAATAAAATCGCTGTAAACATACAAGACAAAGACGGAAAATGTATCACTGATAAGGAAGATGTTTTGAAAAGATGGACAGAGTATTGTTCAGAATTATATAAACATCAAGCCAATGGAGACAAGTCACTACTTAATGTAAAAGAGCCAACAAATCAAGAACACTTTTCAATTCTGGAATCTGAAGTTGAAGCGGCTATACAATCCTTAAAAATTGGAAAATCACCGGGTGTTGATAACATCCCAGCTGAACTATTGAAAGCTGGAGGACATATACTAACAAAAATATTTACAAATATATGTAATTACATATGGGAAACAGGAATATGGCCTTCTTGCTGGACAAAATCTTTGATAATAAGTCTGCATAAGAAAGGAAGTTTCCAGAAATGCGAAAACTATAGAACAATTAGTCTTATTTCACACTCAAGTAAAATTATGTTGAAAATAATCCTACGCAGACTACAGCACTTCACAGAAGAATTTTTATCAGAAGAGCAGGCTGGTTTTCGCAAAGGAAGAAGCACAAGTGAACAGATTTTTAATCTCAGAGTAATTTCAGAGAAGTACTCGCAACATAATAAGCCACTATACCACGTTTTTATCGACTTTAAAAAAGCTTTCGATCGTGTTTGGCATAGTGCATTATGGTCTACAATGAAAAGATTCAATATCAACTTAAAATTAATTGAAACTATAGAAAACCTATATAGTAAGGCAGAAAGTGCTGTATATATTGATGGAAAAGTTGGAGAATGGTTCCGGACAACAACAGGAGTGAGACAAGGATGTTTACTTTCGCCGACGCTATTCAATATAATGCTTGAACAAATTATGAATGACGCTCTAGATAAACATGATGGAACAGTAAATATTGGTGGAAAGATTATAACTAACCTAAGATTCGCGGATGATATTGATGCCTTAGCCGGATCGGAAAAAGAATTACATAATTTGATAACATTAATCGATAATACTTCACGTTCTTATGGTATGGAAATAAATGGTACAAAAACGCAATTAATGACGAATTCTGAAGGTAGATTTACATCTAATATTAGTATAAATAACACACCATTAAAAGTAGTTGATTCATTTAAATATCTAGGAGCGATTATTGATGACAAAGGTTCTAAAGCTGAAATTCTATCTAGAATTGGTCAAACAATCGCAGCCTTATCAAATTTAAATGTAATATGGTATGACACTTCGCTACATCTTAAAGCCAAAATTCAATTAATGCAATCTCTTGTGAATTCAATATTCTTATATGCATGCGAAACTTGGACACTAAGTAAAGATCTGCAAAAACGAATACGTGCTCTAGAGATGAGATGCCTTCGGAGATTACTAAATATTAACTATAAAGATAGAGTCACGAACGTGGAAGTTAGAAGACGGGTAACATGTCAAATCGGCCCACACTCAGAACTATTAGCAAAGGTTATTGAAAAGAAACTCAAATGGTTCGGTCAC
>OZ025244.1:34933928-35026428 GCA_964019155.1 Osedax fenrisi
TTCATGTATATATATAATTGTTTGATATATCTTATAGTTACTGAGATAATAGAGGGGTCGGTATTAGGAGGGGGTCGGTAATCGGAGATTTTCCCCTATATTACTCAATTTTCATTGGATATATATCGGCTACTACACTGTTAGAAAAAAGAGTTTTCTATACCACCGAAAAAGAGTTTTCCAAGTGTCCCTGTATTATAACTCTTTTCGAGCATTAAGTAAATAGAAAACTATTTTGCAAAAGGGTATTCTAATTTTTAATAAATATAAAAACTCTTTACCAAAAGAGTATTCTAGCTATTAATACATATAAAAACTATTTACTAAAATATTATTCTAGCTATTAATAAGTTAAGTTGTTGATATGGGTTTATATATAAAATAAAATATTAAAATACATATCCGTAGGTAGTATACCTATATTAGTGTAGTAAATAGTATCGTAACATGAAAGTATTATCTCGTATATTACAATATATTATATAATTTCATTTAAGTTAGATTAAATTGCTAAATATTCAATATCGAGCAATTATTCAACATAAATTCTAATTCTAATTATAATTATCCTATTATCAATATAATTATGATTACAATTGTAGTTGATAATTTAGAAAAATCTATAGGATACTTAAATAATTTAGGTTTTTAAAATAAATATTTTATTTATTAAAGCAGTATATTAACTTAAATATACAATTAAAAAAATAATTAATAATACATTTTGATAAACAACAATATAATAATATATTAAAATAAATAAAAGGTATAATATTTTATTTTTTCAATATTAAATAATTAATATAACTATAATTTAGGTAATATTTACATCAATTATGATTATAAAAAATAGTTTTCTAAATTTTAATAAACGCTGGAAAACTCTTTTTGTAATTTTTATATCTGTTATGATATGGAATACTCTTTTGTAGAGTATTTTGCCTTTTAGTTTAGTATCATGTTTTTGTTAACATTTAAAAAAAAAGTATAATATAATAAATTAGAGTAATTAATTAATTATTAAAAAAAAATGTACTATATATATTATAGATATATATATATTATAGATTATCTAATTATTGTATATACTTTGTAAATACTTTGTATCCTATCAAGCACCATTTAATCGTTACTTAAAAAGGTCACTACTCCGTCCTCGGCCACTACCCCGTTCCGTCCCCTGCATATAGGTAGTATATATATATATATATATATATATACCAAAGATTTTGCGAAGCAAAGATATAACACTCCCTATGCATGCAACGTAATTTAGTAATATCCCTACCGCTGCTAGCAGTAGTATCGAAATCACTGAAATAGATTTTTCTGTTTGCATACAACAATGTTTTCATTGCTCTATTAAATTACATGCAATATAAATTAACTTTTACTTACTAAATATATACTTATAGCATTTAAAACATAAATATCATATTTTGTTGTTATATATTAGTAATGAACACTTAGTTTTCATCATATAAATATTAATTTAAAGCATATTATTTAACATTTTAAAAGTGTATAGTTAAATACGAATTTACATTATAAACAACACATAGTTCCTAAAAGTAACCCGCTATAGGTGGCACCAGGGTATTTTGTATACAAATTCGAATTACACGATTTCGCGTAAGTGTTATATCTTTCCTTCGGAAAATCTTTGTATATACTGTCTATTTTATGTACTTCTATTAACAAAACCATATAATATATTTCATTATATATATACCTAATTGTAATATATTACATCGTTATATAATATACATATAATTATATATATATATATATATATATTTATATTTATATATTAAATACTACAACTTACCTATTAGTGTTAGTATTAATATGATATACATTCCTCCAATTATATTTCATATATATAATAATATTAATTCCTGAAAATAAATAATGTGTAATGTTAAATTAATATATATATATATATATAGATATGGATACATTAATATAATATAATATAAGATACATAGCCTATATATAATGTTATTTTAATAATATATGTATTTTTATTATTTTATGTTGCTATTATTACATAATGACTAATCATATATCATGGCCCATGATTCATATATATATATGGGGTATATATATTAAGATTAATTTCAATATAGGTTATTATTGTTCGTATACATCTATAGATGTGTAAACAGAAAGTCATATTATTTCTAAATTATGTTCATGTTACTTACCGATTATGTTATTTCATATTATTTTATTTTATATTGAAACTTATGTTAATAAGTGTGTAATTACCTCGATAAGAAGTAATGTTTATATAGTTAACCTTGCAATACATGCATCATGCATATGCTAATATATATATATATATATATATATATATATATATATATATATATATATAGAATAATGCATAATGCAAGCCTATAGGCTATAAACTGTCAAATGAATAAATGTATATATATATATATATATATATATATATATATATATACTATTATAACGACTAACCACTGAACAAACAAGGTTTCTAATATACGCACTATATCCAGCTATATATAATGTATACCCTATATTCAGGGTAGTTAGGTACACGAGGGGTACGACGTACCTGTATAGTAACGTGGTATCGCCAAAGTTGTTGTGCAATACTGATGCTGCCACCGCCGGAATAGCGTTCTGCGTTATACCAAGTGGTCTAAACATGGCGGTATTATAGGGGGCACTAGACAAGGGGAGCATACGGGCAAACACAGAAAGCTATTTCTAAGATAAGAATGGCGTCATAGGTACATATAGAATAGGCTATATATAGTACATATAGGTACGTATACTTGCAGGCTACGATACTATATCCTATATTTAAAGACTTGCGTATATATATATATATACGCTACTATAGTATTATATATATATAGTATATCATATACTATATACTATATAATGTATATGTATTTATAACGATATATTATATTTGTATATGAATGATAACTTAATATAATATTATAAATGTAAAATTGTAACTTCTTAACAATACATATTATCCTATATATATATATATATATATATATATATATATATATATATATATATACCTATAGGTATACCAATGTATATGCTATAGAATATATGATAATATCTATAGAAATATAACAGTTGTTTTATTGAATTCATAAAGTTTCATCAGTGATTTTTCCTGGTTGCATTCGGATCAATTATAGTATATTATAGGGTAGTATATATACTACCCTATAGGGGAAAGTAACCTAATACGGACAGTGCCCGAACCACTCTCGGTATCTCAGAAACCATAAATCTTATAAAAAAAATGTTTAGTGAATAAAATATTCATAATTATATAATTAGTCTATATAAGTATTTTTTATTTTTTAATTAATCAAAATAGTGCTGATTAACTGATTATTTTATTACTTTTTAAATTTATTAAAAAAAACTTTAAACCTTTTCAAGAATATACAAATGTATCGATATAAAACATATCAATATATTATTTAAAACTTAAGAATTCTAAACATTATATAAATAATTAATTAAAAGTAACCTAATACGGACACTTTAATAATACATGGTCTTAACATTTTATGAATCATTATTTGTATTCAAAAATTACAATATATTAATATTATATGATTATAGATATTATTGTGATTTTAAAATGTTATGTAATCATTTAATTCCATAGATAACGGGGGTGTCCGTATTCGGTACCCATATCCGAATACGGATACCCTGTGTTATAATACGGACAGTGTCCGTCGGACACCCTATATACCAATAGATAAACTATATATTATTGATGAATCAATCAGAAAAATTACAATTACATTATTTATAATTAATTATATAAATAATTTATTTTAATTTAATTAGTTAATAATTTATTTATTTTTATTATTTTTGTAATTAATAATACAATTTAAATATCTAAATAATAACAGTTTTAGATTTAGCTTCATTGGTGGTATTAATATTATAAAGCCCACAACGTAATTGAAAATCAGAATAGTTCACATGATGCGCGCTGATTGGTTATAGGGTGTCAGTATTAAGACATCTAGAGTGTCCGTATTAGGAACTTATATTACCTCTATAGGGAAATTTATCTATAGATATATGCTTATAACTTAATTAATATTTGATAATAAATATAGAAATTATGTAGGTATCCTATATAATGTTTAGAATGGTTTAGTTATTAATAACATATTGTTATGTTTTATATCAATACATTTATATATTCTTGAGAAGGATCTAAGTTGACATTTTATTTAATAAATTTAAAAACGTAATAAAAAAATCAGTTTATTAGCACTATTTTGATTAATTTAAAAATAAAAAATACTTTTTTAGACTAATTATATAATTATGAATATTTTATTCCTTAAACATTTTTTTTTAGGATTATAGTTTCTGAGATACAGAGAGTGTCCGTATTCGGTTACTTTACCCTAGTAAATCTTAAATAATAATAATAAAAGTTCAAAATATATTATTTTTATTAATATATTTTTGTAATTAATTACCTTGTTATCTTGTGCCGTTGAGTCGAAATCGACCCCTGGCGACATTCATGTTAGTTATTCTCCATCCCGCTCTGTCTCTAGTATCTAGTCGGAGATTCATAATATCTTTAGATAGATATTTTTGTATATTGTCTACTAGACAATGTCTAGCCAAGTGTAATGTGGTCTGACTCTTTCTTACCGACCGTCCATTCTTCCCAGCATCATTTGCAATTCCATCATATCTGATCTAACAAAGTGTCTGGAAAATATAGTGCAGCCTTGAAAATTATAGATTCGAGCGTTCTTTTAGGTTGTATTATGTCGATTATCTCAGTATTTCTCTTCCTATCTAAGTAGGTAACTCCGAGCAGTTTCCTACAGCACCATAGTTCAAAAGCATGATGTTCACTTGTTTTCCTATCTGCCTTTTTGATAGTCCAGGTTTCTGCTCCATAAAGGATAATTGGAAATACCAGTGTTTGAACAATCATTATTTTTGTAGTTAGTCTAATGCCTCTATCTTTGAATATACGTTACAGACTTCCCATGGCACATATTCCCATTACCAGCTTTCTTCGTATACGAGGAGCTATAGCTCCTTATCGGTAACTCCATCATTTGTAATTAGGACTCTCAGGAAGATAAATCTATCAACGATTTCGATATTGTTATCATCTCCTATTATATGGTTAATTTCCATATAGTCATCACCTTTGTTTTCTTGACATTTAAATATAATCCGGCTTCTTCGCATGCTCTTTTGACTTTTGTAATTAGCTCTGTGAGATCATATTTTGTTCCTGCAATGTAATGTCGTCAGCATATCTAAGGTTTGTAACTTTCCTTCCACCTATAATAATGCCTTTATCCCACTTTTCCAGGACATCTCGCATTATTCTTTCTGTAGATATTGAATATCAATGGATATAGGATGCATCCTTGCCGTACTCCTTTACCGATCGGGATGTTGCTTGTTTCACCATAATCTGTCCTTAAAGTTGATTCTTGATTTGTGTAAGATTTCTCAGCACTACAATCATACGATCGGGTACTCCCATATCTTTGAGAGTGCACCATAGTATTTGATGATCTACACAGTCGAATGCCTTTTTGTAGTCAATGAAGCATATGAATAGTTCTCTTTGATGATATCTAGCTATTTCCATCATCCATCTCAAGTTAGCAATGTGGTCTCTAGTTCCTCTACCTCTTCGAAACCCGGCTTGTTCTATTGGTAGTTCAGGGATGAGAAAGTTCTCAAGTCTTTTCTGCAATATTCTCAGAAGTATCTTACTTGTATGTGATATTAAAGCGATTGTTCTGTAGTTATTCCGTCGCAGCCTGGAGCTTTTCTATTAGATATATGTCGGATTGCTTCTTTCACTTCTATTTCTAATACATGAGGTTCGTCCTCATATCAATTCTCATTAAAAATATCATTTATATTAGCATCTCTTCTGTAGATTTTCTGTATATTGTTGCCATCTCTTTTTTATATCATTTTCTTCTGAAACCACTCTTCAGTACTTAGTTTCATAGCACCACAACTTGAGGTGCGTGATCATGTAATATCTTTTATTTCTTTAAACAGATCTCTTGTTTTACCCATTTTATTATTATCTTCAATTTGTTTACATTTATTTATGATACTTTGCTCTTTATCATGCCTTGCTTTCTTCTGGAACGCTGCGTTTAGCTTTCTATATTCTTCATATTTTCCTTTACTGCACATTTCCTTTCGCTTTTGTGCAATTTTTAAAGCTTCCTCAGATAGCCATTTAGAAACTTTCTTTCTTTTTACTTTTGGGACCTTTTTATATATAACGTATATATAGCGTATACGCTGTCTCTTGTAGTATATTTCGAATATAATTCCAGAGTTCTTCAGGTTCTCTATCTTTTATTGTGAGCTCGTTAAACCTATTTTTTTATCTCTACACCGTAGTCAAGTCCGATTTTTTCAACATCGTATATTGGAGTTTGCTTTTGTCGTTATATTCGTTTGAGTTTGATCTTGATGTCTGTTATTAGCAAATTATGGTCAGTATCACAGTCAGCTCCAGGCAGTGTTGTAACTCGCTTTATACTGCTTTTCCATCTAGTCTTGCATAAAATATAACCAATTTGGTTTATAGTAATTTTGTCCGGCGATCTCCATGTGTAAAGCCTCCGTGGGTGCAACTTGAAGAATGTATTCATGATTCGAAGGTCATTTATACTACAAAATTCTACAAGTTGATCACCTCGCTCGTTTCTCTCCCCCATACCAAAGTTACCTGTAATGCCATTTTATATATCTTTCCAACCTTAACATTCAAGTCTCCTATAATATAAATACTATCTCCACTAGATGTCTATTACAGATTGTACTGTATCGTAAAAAGCTTCTATATCATCTTCCTCTGAGCTGGATGTCGGGGCGTATACTTGAACTACAGTTATGTTTATGGATTTACACTATATGCGTATTGTGGCAATTCTGTCATTTACTGGGTTAAACCCCATCACAAATCTTCGGAGTTTATCATTACATTGTAACACACATATAAATGCCACTGTGGCATTGCCACTCCATTACGTTTTAAGGTATCCTGTCTACAATAATATATGTCATGTTCATCTGACGTAAAGTGTCCCATTCCTGTTCATTTCATCTCACTAATTCCTAGAAAATCCACACCAGTCTTTTCCATTTCTCTCTTGACTACTTCTAAATTACCATTATTTAATGTTCTTACGTTCCATGTACCGATTCTCACTCTTTCTTTTGCTATTCTATGGCTTTCCACTGTCCTTTTCGTTGCACCATTCTCAATTGATGTTCCTCCTTTCGGCTTTAGAGCATCAACGTCATCATTGTTGCACTTATTCGTGACAGTGGAATACCCTTCTGCAGTAGTAATATTAAAGTCGTCCAACCTGAGGGACTCATTCTTCGACTTTATAGTGTTTTGTATGTATATAGCTGTCATGGTTGTTTTCAATTAATTATTAAATTATATTATGCTATATTGCAAGAAAACGTTAAATATTTCAGTTAATTAAAAAAAATATTTCAGAAATATATATTAGAAAATAAGTCTTAGTAAGTTTTAGTAACATATTACAAAATTATGTATATTCAAAAAATGTACATATATGAAATCACTTCATGAAAATATCCAAAATATACCCTAACCAAAATAATGTTTATTACTATTTATTTTAAAACCTTTTAATTTTAATATACTTTATAATAAAGTAGAATATAATGATTTTGCATATAGAACAATTATTTATATATTCAGTTAGTAATTAAATATAAATTAATTATAATACAGTATTACCTACTATTTTAGATGACATGATTTCAAATAGGAAACTAGAGTATTCATGAATATGATTATACAAATATAATTAATATTGAATACTATAACATTAATTTATAACTATTATAATTATAAGAACAATTTTTATTTTAATAAATATATATATAACCTAGTGTTGTCAACTTTTCTAAAAAGTAAGTCTCAGTATCGTATCAGTATCATTCGACAGCTGTATCAGTATCGTTCGAAACTGTATCAGTATCATTCGACAGCTGTATCAGTATCGTTTGACAGCTGTATCAGTATCAGTATCGTTTGACAGCTGTATCAGTATCGTATCAGTATCATTTGACAGAAGTATCACTATTAGTAAATGAAAGGAAATCTGCTTTAGATTTATAGAACTTTCTAAAGTAGCTAAACGATATCTCTCTACATAAGGAATATCTGTAGCACCAGGATATTTTCTAATTATTCATCGATTCTAACCGAAAAAATAAACCACTTAGATTAAGATTTACTAGATAAATTAATATTTATTCGTCCTAATAAAATACCTCTATAAATATTTATTTTAATGGTTTCCACATTGAGTAAGTAATCAACTCTATATAAATATTAATGATTATTCAATAAATGTATAAATTATAATTAGCTTGTACACATTTTACTATTTGAATGTGTCGAGACATCTATTTTCCTCAAAATTTACATTACTATCGTATCATATTCTGGTGTAACAAGAAGATAAAATATGACTGGGCAATACAGAATCTTCTTCCATATATTGATTCTCCTCGCTTCTCTTAGTACTCACTTTTTCGATGATATAATTTACTACTTTATATAATAAATGTTATTTCACATATAATATAATATTTTATATTTAATATACACATTTAATATTTAATATTTAATATATTAATGATAAAATACCTCAACATTTACCTATTTATTGATTGTTTTGTTATAATTACAGTAATAAAATGTTTATTATCATATAATAGAGCTAATTGTATTATTTAATATATTTATAAAATAATATTAATATCATTAGTGTATGTGTATGATAATATTGTCATTACATTATCTATGAAATACAATTAATAATACTATATCATATATTTATACGTATACTTAATATGTATACCAATCTATTTATATTAATGTAATACATACAAATTAAGAAAGAATTATTTATTTATTATTTTTCGCTAAAAAGATAAGAATATCAACATTTTCATCAGATAATCTATTTCGTAGTGAATTTAAAATATTACCAGCTGATGAAAATACACGCTCACTGGCGACAGATGTTGGTTGGCCAATAAATATTTGGTGGATATACAAAACAGTTTTGGATAACGAGACATGTTGTTCCTCCACCATGTATAAGGGCATTCATCTATACTGATAGTTTCTTCACGGACGAGATTCTCAAGTTCCTCGGATAACTATTAATATATTTAAAATATAATACTAATAAATAATTAATATTTAGGAAAATATATATATATGTTTTAAAATTATACTTAAAATGTATAACTATGGATAAATTAGATTAAAGTTAAAATGTATTATAATAAATTATAACTATCTCATTAGATAATAATTATATCTAAAGTTATATCCATACCGCGATCAATAGATATACACAAGTTGACACGTACAATATATGACAATTTATGTTTGCGAGCATCTTGTTACCTTGTACATGGTGCTCGCTATCTTAATATGTAATAAGTAAGCAAAAGCATGGAAAACATGTGTTACAACGGTGTCACCAATGTCAACATGATATATTTGGCAGTACTTGATACAGGACATTTAAATAATATATTGAATTATGGTAGTGAATTTTAACCAATAGGATTTGAAATGTACATACTATTAAACGGTGTACTTTACATTTAATGATTGATATATTATTTAAAAGATACTATAGAAGAATTATGATAGTAAAGGCAAAGTAAAAATTAAAGTAATACAAGTTAGCATTTATTACATAGTTTGGGTCTATATAATTATTATCTATATTCAAATAATGAGAAAATATAAATTCAAATAATTTTAAATAATTGCTTAATGCAATTTTTATAATTAATAATCACGTGATGTAGACAACTACCCTTTGTTCGCTATCTGAACACATACATAATGTTTACCAAGTAATAAGTCGCAGTGATTGTTGCTAGAGGTGTGGAAACCCCTTGCAATTATGCTAAATTAATCGATTACGATTTTTTTTAATCTAAAAATGTACTTAATTTCAAATATATTCAAATATAAACCTTAGAAGTTTTTGTGATTTTTCTTTTCTTTCCGAATAGAGACTCCATATCATCATCCTCATTTTCCGGCATTGTAGTAAAATCATCAATAACATGTATATCATCTTTCTGAAAACATATTAAATCATTAAATTATTACTTAAAATACAGTATTCAAAAATCGCTACGATAGAAACTTATGAGGTTATAAGTATCACACAGAAATCGAATTTTAGAAAAAAGTATAGAATAGAATTAAACTAATTTCATAAATACAAATTTACCTAGAAATGCTATAACTAAAGGCTTATTATACATTATATTACTTTGTATATAGATATTATAGATGTACATTATATTAATCTTGTATACACTTATTGTATACATACATTAATTGAATAATTAAATATACTTATTAAATATAAAGTGAAATATACAAAGTGAAAATATGACTTTTTAAATATTACAAACCTCAAGTTTATTGATATTATTTTGTATTCTTTTAAGCTCACTTTCATCAAAACTGTGTCCTAGAAATCTTAGATCTATGAGAGCAGCAATTTCCAAATGTTCTCTAGTTCTAACATCATCATACCTAAATGTTATTAATAAATAAGTAAATATTATAATACTATTTGGATTTTTTATAGAAATAACATAATTTAATCCCAATAAATATATTGTATATTATAAAATAAAAAAATTTGATATTATAAATAATATATTTTCTTATTATATTTGGTATATGTTTTAAAACTATTAACCTATTAGCGAGTTTTTTATACACGTGTATCTTAATGTCTTTCATCTCTTTATCATCGTCTTCATTTATAATACATTTATTCAATAAAACAGTCATATAAGGTAATATCATAGAAGCCGTGAAAATTGAAGTACATAACATCTGCATAATTTTATATTAATATTATAGATATAATATATATATATATATATAAATAACCTTTGTAATTGTTTTAAATGGTTTTAAAAAACGCATAAGTTTTTAAAAAATAATATCTTCCATATCCACTAAAAGTTCGGAAAACTCGTCACATTTTTGTAATTCAGGATAAACCTTGATGTAACGTTCAAGCATATCATAGGATGAGTTCCACCTATATAATTTATACAATATTATATATATATATAATATATATTATATATATATATATATATATATATATATATACATTATATGTAAATATATTTAAAGTATATGTAATATACCTTGTTTTAACATCCAATATTAATTTTAAAATTTAACTTTAAAATTCTACAATATTTCGAAGAGTAGTGCGTTTTTTTAACAAGATCCCGTATTTTGTTTATCAGTATAACATGATGTGTCTGTAATATATTTGATACAAAATATACAAATCTTAAACATAATAAAGTATGTATACTTACTTTAAATATATCTGTGATTGATAAGTTTATGATATGTGCAAAGCATCCAAAATGTAACTCAATTGTCCCTAGTGTTATAGCTCTCTTGCTCGCTTTTACAATATTTGGTGCATTGTCAGTAGTAACCTAAAATAAGTTTAGAATAGATTATATAAATTGGAATTTTAACAATACAAACATATATAATTTTGTGTTTTAAATCCCATTCTTGTATCGTCTCCTCGAGTAAATTATATAAATTGCTTGAATTTTGAGAATCCTACAAAAGTTATATATATATTTTCAATTAAATATTAGATATATATATATAATATACCATATATGAACGAGTTTGCAATACTTTAGAGATGATTTTTTTTCCGTCGTAGAAAGTCACTGTAGTAGTGATAAAGTGGGTGCAATTGATAGATGTCCACCCATCAGTCGTTAATGATACGACTGTACATTTAGATAACATGTTCTTTAGTAATGTTGATTCAGAATAATATAATTGTTTAATTATATTCATAATTGTGGTCCTGCTTGGTATCGTATAGGTACTTGAAAATGATTCAATCATACTAATAAATCCTTTTCCTTGAATTATATTGACTGGACGCATGTCGAATGCAATAAATTTTGCTAAAATGAGGGAAGTTTATCAATATAAAATTAATATATAAATGTATTAATTAACTGATTGCTCTAGAATATTCCTCTGATTGTTTGCATGGTAACTTTTTTTCATTAGACAACAAATATTTTTCAAGTGAGTTTTTGTCTACAATATCAATTGATATTTGTTATAATATTATATATGTATAGGTTTATTTAATTAAAAAAGTTTTTTCATTTAGAGAATATTAATTTATAAATATAACCTATTTTTTTTAGTGTAATTAAAATATCTTATAATTATTTCTAACCATCAGTCAATATTTTATTATGCTTTTTAACACATGAATCATTATGGCGTATCATTGTAGACGTACTGAAATCCTTACCAATTACCAAATGTGCATTACATATATCACATTTTGCACATATTTTCTTTACAAGTTTATTGTCAACTACAATTTTGAGAAGTGTATATAATATTGTCATAGATAAATTTTCAACTAACTTTTCTCATACACAGAAGAATAAAATTTCCAGATCTTTGCAGATTTTATTTCTTTTTTGTAAATGTATTTTGAATTAGATGTTACAATATTCAGTTCCTAAAATAAATGAATATTATTTATTCTAATAATATTAGCAAAATAAAAATACAGATACTTTGTCAATCTAAGTTATTATATTATTAAAGTAAGTTGAGACATGTATGAGTCATAAGAAAGTTAGGAGCAATATTAAAAAACTACTTGTTAAAAGCAACTATAGTTATTATGCTATAGCATCTAATTCTAAGAAGCAAACATTTTTAAAAAGCAACTACTTCAATTACCTAATTAGGAATCTGAGTTATTTCTGATCTGTAAATAGATATTATAATAATCAACATTTATATTATATATTTACAAGACAAATATTATATTATAAATCCATTACAGCACATATCTTTTTCTACAGCTATGTATATCAAAATATATAAACTATTAATATTATTAATTCTGATAATCTATTCATTATTTAGAGAATATAATGTATATTTATTTCATGATATTAATAATCATGCAATATAGATGTAATTAAAATTTGAATCAAATTTGAACATACAAGAGGATGAGGATGCACGCCGTGCATTGCACGGGATGTACTTTTACATGAAGAAGAATATGAGAATCAAGTTGCGACAGACACATATAAGGAACGTGTTATAACTGTATTATAAACAATTTGTAAATATTATATATTATATATTTTTTTTTCATTTTGAGATAATAGATTTTATTTTTCAATTTTATATATATTTTCATATATAGTACATTTTTAATTATCAAATATACAAAATAAATTAGTAATAATATATGTGATATAAATATATTATAAATAATAATTATTCTGTATTAATCTGATATATTAAAATAATATTTATCTTTCAATTTTATATATATATTTCTCATACATAGTACATTTTTAATTAAAATTAAATATTTTGTATTAATCTGATATTAAAAAAAAAACATTAAAGTTATTTGATCTTTCAATATTATATATTTTTCTCACATATAGTAAATTTTTAATTAAAATTATATGATATAAATATACTATTATTCTGATGTATAAAAATTATTGTATCTTTCATTATTATATATTGTTCTCATATATAGTACATTACTTAAAATGAAATATTTTGTTATACTCATTTTATATATTTAATTTAATATATAATTTTTAATTAAACATAAATTATTATATAATAATTTTTGAGAATAAATCTATTATTAATATGTCATTTTTAATTATAAAAAATGAATTGATCTAAATATTTATAAATGATTAAAACTATATATTACAATTAATAATAATATAATTTTATCTTTCAATAATATATATATTCTTAAAATGAAATATTTTTTTATACTCATTTTATATATTTAATTTAATATATAATTTTTAATTAAACATAAATTATTATATAATAATTTTTGAGAATAAATCTATTATTAATATGTCATTTTTAATTATAAAAAATGAATTGATCTAAATATTTATAAATGATTAAAACTATATATTACAATTAATAATAATATAATTTTATCTTTCAATAATATATATATTCTTCTCATATATTACAATTAACATTAATTACAATATAATAATTGTGTATTCTAATTTTATATATTTAATTTAATTGATATATTATTTTTTAAATATTTCATAATTATATTATTACTTAATGTAATTTTACAAACTATAAATACAATTAGTAATAATGTACTGATTTCAATATTTATAAAAGATTATAAATGTAATTTTTAATTTATATTAAAATTAATGTATAAGAATAATATGAAATATGATATAAAACTGATATAATATCCATATGATATACTATTTAAGGAGATAACCCAATATACATACATTTACGTGTTAATAGATAGGAGTTACTAAGCCTCATTAAAATATCATTTTAGATACTATTTAATATAAATAACATTTAATTTTGTATCAAACAGAAAATATATACTACATATATTATGATTAGTTTTTTTAAAATATAATTTATTTCATTTTTTAATTAAAATATTACCACCATTATTGTCTCTTCACTAATATATAATTAATTTATAAAAATGATAGTATTATAATTTATTCATATGATTATAGCAACAAAAAAATAGCAGGATATTTATAATAGTTTTTTCAAAAAATATCTAAAGTGAAACTTTAAAATTCTGAATGCTTTATCAAAATCCTGATCATAACGCATAAACTAAAATTAAATTAAATAGACACAAAATGTGTTAAAATGGAAACAGGTAATTTCCTTCAACCAATGTGTTGTTATTGACATCATATTAATGGTATTCAATTTAATTTAATATTAAAGTGACTTACAAATTAGTATTGTAATACATAATTGTAATATTAATATTATTATATAAAATTATATTAGCAAACTATGAATATTTATATTATTACTTGTATCAATAATATATTCTAGTATATGATTAAATTAAACAAATTGTCATTATTATATTTTAAATATTTTATATAATTTAATAATCTAAAATTTATCACATAAATAAATATGTATAATTATAAAATTATAATTTCTTTTAATCAATATATTTATAATTATTAATTAATTTAATATACTATTAAGACTAATATATTATACGTTATATTATATTTTAATTAATATAATTATAATTCTCAATATTCTATAAATTTAATAGACTTACATATTGTCCTTATTAATTTAATTATTAAATAGATACATGTTAATATACCACTATTGGTTTTTAATAACCACTATTATATTATTATAATTATAATTATATAATAGTTTATTAAATATTATTTAAAATATATATTTAATATATAATATACAATTATAGTGATATCCACATGTGTATAAATAATGAATTAATTAATACAAATGAATTATAATTTATATAGTATTTAATATTTTAAAATGCATTCAAAATGTTAATTATCAGTTAATTGCAATAATTTTATTTAACTTGTAATTGTAACAATGCATCACTGTGTGAATAAGTTCAACAGTGGAGGGCGCTATAGCTTATTATTTTAATAATAATAATCTTTACTTGATTATAGGACCTACTTGTAACCTCATTCATAATAACAAATAAATACCTAATATTATAATATCGAAAAAGTATCGACGTAGGTATATATTAAACGACTATAATTTAATATGGAGTATAAATATCGCTATGTATATCGTGTAGGTATACGGGTGTGGGTTTACCTATAACACGGGTGTGGGTATTTATCTGTTATGAATGAAGTTATACAAGTAGGTCTTATAATCAAGTAAATACTATTATTATTAATATAATAATTTCATAATTTGAAATCTATAAGAGTCCCATATATTTTAACTATACCATATATTATATGAATTGTTGCCTTTAGTTGACTGTAATCACTAATAATAAAGAGTAACTCAGTGAGTCAGTGACGTATTATTATAATGAACTTATACTAATAATAATAAGTAATGGTAATTATAATAATTACTTAAATTAATACAATTGATACATAAATTAATACTTGTATTATTATTATAAATTCACTATGAATAATTAAATAAATTATAGGTGATATTTAAATTAATTTTTATTTATATAATATAACTTCAAATTTTAACATACAATTAATAGGTATATTAATATAATAGCAAACCTGGTCACTTAATGGCAGTGTGGTTTCTTCGACATGAATCATCTTACAATATTTAAAATGAATATGGAAAATTTAAAATAATGATGTTGATGGTTGCACGAATAATTATAAAATGATGCAATGTGGATTAAAAGTGTTGCGGATAGATACGGATAGACTGATTGACATTGGTGCCTATTCACACAAAGGGATGCTATATTTAGTAACAGTATCGCTGATACATACAAAGGGGGGGAGTAGTTTGATTGACAGTGACTCCTATTCACACAAAGGGACACTAAGCTGAGTCATAGTGTCGCGGATACATACACAGAACCACTGTATTGGTTGAAAATGGCGCGAATGAATATAATCCCAAAGGTAAACATTGGAATGTATTTTAGATATCCAATAATAAAATTCCGAAATAATACGAATCTAATATTTAAAGTCCGAAATAGTCTGAATCTAATAATTAAAGTCCGAAATAGTCCGAATCTAATATTTAAAGTCCGAAATAGTCCGAGTTAAATATTAAAGTCCGGTCCGAGTCCGATATATTATAAATGATACTGTATCAGTCCGGTATCAATGACCTAAAGTCCGAAGTCCGGGTCCGAATGACAACACTAATATAACCTATACAGTTAATCAATGTTTACGAATAAGAATTTTTATTGGATAAACAGTACATTTAACTAACCACCATTATATAACTAAACCCATTATATATAAAGCTTATATAGCATAAATAAAGCATTAATGCTTATATATATATATGTGTGTACAATTTATTCAGAACTTTTGAGAACTATAGTTCTAGAACTTATTAGTTACTATGTGGACAATATGAGCCAAAAATAACAATAAGTTCTAGAACCTAGTTCTCAAAAGTTCTGAATAAATTGTTTGTTGGGTATGATGATCATGTCTCATATATGACCACATCTTGTTTCCAAGGTTTGCTTCGCAAAATGTAGATATATGATTTAAAATTATTATGAATATTAAACAAAAATAATGATATTTTAGATACTTTTACCTCTAATGTATCATATATGTGATTATTGTATAGGAAATATTAATAATAAACATGTGTAATAATGAAATAAATTTATTAATTTCAATTTGTAAAGTGACTAAGAGAAGGTATAATAAGTTATACAATACAACATCTAAGAATATGATTTATTTATGGATATTAACTTATTAAGATATAGAAATATATTAATGTATATATTAATATATTAAATATTTATAAGATAGCTATCTTCTTTTTAAATACAATATTTAAAATATAAATTATTTATTTTGTAACCAGGTTCTACATCGGAAAGGAAAATGTAATCACTTCTACCAACTTATAAATTTAATAATACAAAAGTTATTGTTTATTAATATGTTAACATTTGTAAATTATATATCATTTTCACATTTAAAGGTTTTCTGGAGGATCAATAGATATTGAGATATAATATTCCACTAAGTTCAAATAGTTTCCCTACCCTGTCGCTATAAAAAATACTTCACAATAAGCTAATGCATAAAAGTAAAATATATTTTAATTATGTGCAATCTTCACAATACCTTGTATTTAGAATTGTATTATATATATATATAGTTAATAGATAGTTCAATTATATTTTAATTAAGTAATATATCATATATTATATTCATTAACCTAGTAATTTCAAAATATTAATATTTGTGTTGTTATGATCTAGAGGCGGCTGATTTATATGTTAAATTATGTTATATACATAATTATTATATTTATGATAATATAAACTAGAGGCTGGCGTATCAACTCCGAAAACGTCTTAGCATAAACTATTTGTCTTATATTTGGCGCATCTAGTGCATAAGTTCAAATATTTAATATTTATATATATATCGCAATTAACTTATAAGAATTAGATAATATAGATAATCTTATATAATTACAATAATCTTAGGTATATTAATTATTATAATATTTAGGTAAGATAGATTATAATAAGTCATTATTATAATATACAACATATTATAATAGTAACTATTTATAATATATATATATATATATATAATATAGAAATAATAAATTATAATTATATTATATTAAATATAAGAAACAAATTATTTTAACATACTATAATGTATTCATATAAATATCATATTATAATATATATATTTACTAAATATGATATACAATAGATATGCTATAATAAATATATTAAATATTCTATTTTAATATGCATTAACAAATATCTATTTTATTGATATTATTTATTTAATAATAATATATTTGTTTACATTCGATATGACCTGGATTATAATGTTTTTAATATTCTATTAAATTACCTGCATAATAATTAACTTTATCTCAACTCGTATATTTATAGATTTTGAAACTAAATTATTCTATTGCTGTTATATATTAGTAATGAACACTTAATTTTCATAATATAAATAATAGTTTAAAATCCATCTTTTACATTTAAAATGTGTATAGCTCGATACGAAATTATATTACGAATGAAATAGTTTTCCGAAAATTGACCATTTGTAGTTGGTGCAGTCGACAAAATTAAATTAAACGATTGTGCGTAAGTGTTATATCTTTCCTTTGATATAGGTAACGTTTTTTTTATGAAAAAGATACATATATATAAATAATGCATGACTAATTTTATTATGTGTATTTTAACATATAAACTTTTAAAATGTATATTAGTAGATTTAAATTTAGTTATATATTAAATATATTATGTGAATATATATTTATATTTTATTTAAACATAATCAATAAAACAAGTAAGTTACATTTTTATTATGAAATATACGTATAATATTAGTAGTACGATAGGATCAAGGTGGTATTTAGAGATAGGGTTGTAGTATAATGGGTGCTTTATTATATTAATTAACGAAATCTAATTATAGTAAACAAAAGTATGCTTTTAGACTTGACATTTTATTGACTAGCTTAGTAATAATATTAAGTGCTAAATAAGTTCACATATATAGATATATATATATATATATATATATAAATATATATATATATTATAATAATATTAATAAAATAGAATATAAAAACAAATAGACTAATATTTGTGACTGGATATAATACAAGTATATATATATTGCATAGTTGGCTAGATATATGCATATTTATTTATATAAATATAAATATATATATATATAAATATGTATGTGTATATATATATATATATATATATATATATATATATATACACACATAAGTTTGTATGTATTAATATGGCACTGTGATTTATAACTCTGAATTAAACATGAATGTCTATATATTGCATAGTATCGAAAGAGGATAATAGAGGATAAGGTAAAAATATTACAATATTGAACGTTTATGTATTCGGTGTAAGGTGGGGGCAGAGATTGGGTAGTTGGACACTGAGAATGTTGGTGAAAATAAGTACTAGAAGTGCGAGGTTGATGTAAAGGTGTTTATATCACCTATATGTGTGTGTGTTGGTGTGTGCGTGCAGGGGGGTGTATGTAAATAAATACTGTAATTGTTAACTGTTAACACATAGGAGGAGGTGAACGCACAGAGGTTATCGTAGTAGAGTTACTGGAGACGAGAAGGGGGCGTGTCTATGGTTATACGGTGGATACGACGGTACTGCCGACTGTGGAAGAAGGTCCGGATGAGAGGGAGGAGAGTTCAGCCTGTAGTTCTGGGTCGCTGAGCAACTCGTCGATGTCCTCCTTACGAACTCGACGCCTTCGCTCTGACTTCAGACTGCGTATGTCCGAGCGACGAGACGAAGCCGCAGAACTAGCTCCGCCCCCTCCGCCGCTTCCGTTGAGGAGGAGGTAGTTGCGCGAGATGGTGCGGTGCAGGTTCTTGTTGGAGGATGCTGCGGCGAGGGTGGTGATCCAAGGGTGACGCAGCGCCTTACTGGCAGTCATTCGGTCCGACGAGTCTAGGACAAACAGCTTGTCGATGAAGTCCTTCGCGTAGGCAGATATGTCCTTCCAGTGCTGTCAGAGGTCATAGAGAGTTAAAAAGTGAGTGAGCGAGAATGGAGTAATTAGGACAATGATTATAATGTAGATGTTGACTGACAGATAAGAGTAAATCTCCTTAAGGCCTATATTTTTGATATTAAATTAAAATTATTTTTTTAATATTAATATAAATTTTATAAGGTAAAATATGTTATAATAAATATATCAAAAAATAGGTAAAAATATGTCAAAAAATGGAATATAAAACGATCTATTAATATAAAATACAAGAGTATAAATAACAATTATTACAAAATAAACAATTATCACAATTATTACAAAAATAATAATTTGATATATTTTATATTATTGAATAATTTAAAATATATTAAAAAATATCAAATTTACTCTTCGATAATTCATGTATGGTGATATCCTATTATAAGTATTACTTTATTATGATTTATATAACTCTATCTCAATATGGAATTACAATATATTTTATTTTAAATAATGATGTATTATCTTTAATTGTACTAAAACTATCTAAAAAATCAATTTATTCAAGAAAGAAGTATTAACTATGAAAGAAAAAAAAATGTGGTTTGAGTAATACTGTAATAATAATACTACTTTATCATTATACTATACACTATAATTATTTTTTAAATTATTTTATAAAATTTTATTTTCCAAATAATATTTTTTACTATATTATTATAATTTAGATATATTAATATATCATTATATTTTATATAACATATTTTATATATATATATGTATAAATTTATAATAATATATAATTTAGTATAAAAAAAATAATGAAATGGGAATCTGAATATCACCATGGAGCATATAAATAGTTTAATGAGTGTATATATTTATTTGTATTTAAATGCAATTAAACTTGTAATTTTATTTAATATAAAATTATAATATAAATTAATATATGTAGACTCGAGAAACTAGAGATCTATTGTTTAATTAATATTAATTATAAATATTAATAAATAGATAAAATAAATATGTCATACATAACTACTAAAACATATAAATATATATCTTTTAAAATGTGTTTATAATTAAATATTCTAGATTAATTTCATCATATGATATTGAAGTTTTAGAAAAATAATATTTAGCTTATATATAAAGGGAGACGATCAAAATGGACGAGTTTAGGGTTAAAGGTTACATTTGAAATACGAGTTAATAGTATATACATATAATTTGTATAGATATTTGTGGGTTATTTGGTTTAGTTTTGTCCTGCTTGGTTTTTTTTAGCTGCATTACATCCCAAAGTGAGCCTATACAAATTTATTTCGTATTTAAAATTTAACCTTTGCACCTCAACTCGTCCTTTTTGATCGTAACCCTATATAAATATATAATTTACCATTATTTCAGAGTTATATGTTTTTTTTTTCAAATTCTAAATATTTAAAGTACTACTCTTGTTTTATTTTTAAATATTAAACTAATTTTTTTTCCCATTATATTCTAAATTTATTACTATCCTAATTTAAATTTTTTAATTTAATTATTTATTTTATCTATAGCAAAATTAATAATTAAAAACAAAAATTTAAACATTTATTTAAAAAATTCTAATATCTCCTTTTTTTTGGATTAAATAAAAATTCAATTATGTTTATTGTAGAGCTAATATATTAATACTATTTTTTTACATACATTTTAAAAATGTGTTCCTATATAATACATTACAATTAAAAATAGGCATACCTTAATAATATTATTTAAAAAAAATACCTTATGTGTATTTTAATAATAAATATTAACCGATGCTTTACAAATGGTTAAAATACATGTATAGTGTATTGTTGATGATAGATAAATAGTCTATAAACTACAAGTATAAATATAAGTAGTATTATTCTAATAAAATATATAACCTATTTTATAAACATATAAATGAATATCAATGAATTAATTATCACAGTTAAGTAGGATAATATTGTTTACATAACAAGCTTTATATAGATAAACATAAATACGTGTATATATATATATATATATATATATATATATTTATATATATATATATATATATATATATATATATGTGTGTGTGTGTGTATCAATTACCAGTTATGCAATAAATGATGTAATAAATGTGTAAAACTAAAATATGGGTGTGGTTAAAGTAAAAGGGAACATAAAAAATGTTAATAAGGGTGTGGTTGTAATTCTTATATTTAAATCCCATATGCATTATGTAATAAATTATTTAACTATATATATATATATATATATATACAGAATGAGTACACATGCATATAAACGATGGTATTACATGCAATCTAATATATATTATATATATATATATATAATACACTATGTATAATTATACTTGTATATAACTATAAATATACAGAAAATATATAATTATACACAATATATATATATATATATATATATATAATAAATAATATATCTACTATTATTTGAATAGTTGATAATGAAAGTATTTAAATCTATGGGTAAACACAAGAGCTAAATATAATAACTAGGGTGATATAGTATACAATGTGCTGATACCATTATGTATAGAGAGCTCTGATCCATTGTTATAACAACAATACATTATTATTCACCTATCAAATCATATTTTTTATGAATAACTTCTACATTGTCATATTTATAATTACCTTGAACATAATATCACAATAATATATATATAGAGACACATCTTGCATTGTTCATACTTTAATAGCATTTTACTCACATTTTAAAATAAATCATTTTATTGTTCATATAGAAGATAGCTTCAGAGAGTATAGCCTCAGTATATAGGTGAAACAATAATAGACATCATTTCTTTATAAGTTATAAAATAATTATAGCATAATTCACATGTAAATGATAGAACAGGACATACATAAATATTTATATCATGAAATGTTGCTATATTTAAGTATATATTGCATATATTTATTGATTATATTTATTAATTCAATATATTGCATATTTATTACAAAAGTGTGTTCCAATCTATATTGAGAGCTAAATTTGGTAACATTGAAGCAAACTCATATTCAATTGATATTAAAACCCACATAAATAGAGATTTTATTTACACCAAGATTATATTTATGGAAGATGTGCATTGTACATATTCTGCAAAATTAATTTTGAAGTAAAAGTCTCACAATATTATTGTGACTATTATCAGATTATTGAAATTATTATTAATCATAAATATTTGAGAACTATTTGATAGTACTGATTATATTTGCAGTTAAGTGTAGATTTGCTTTATTATATATATATATAACGGCGACAACAGCATTCAATATGATATATTATTTTGAAACCCTTTTGGAGGAAAAATCATATTACTATTATAAACTAGAAAACTAACCGAAAACAAACTACAATTCTTCTAATAAATATTATTATTATACACAGATAGATTGTGAGTTCTAGATAAGTAGCTAGTGTGCACACTAACATCTCCAATGAAAGAATACTTGGCCTTGAGGATGCTGCGATAGAGACGGGTTCTGTTTCCATCATCAAACGGCATAGTACCACTGAGAAGGATGTAGGTGATCACTCCTACAGCCCACATGTCAACCTGTCAACATGCATTTATTTTATAACACAACTTTCTACGAATTTCATTTATTTCATCATATTCTCTAAATTTGTACATAATAAAATTAAATAAATATATAATTGATTCCATTTTTCCATATTGCGTTAAATTTATTTAAAAATAGATACATTTGGCACACCAATTATGTTAATCTATTTACAAGTAAAATATTACACAAAAATTACAAATAAACAGTTTCGATTGATAGTTTTACAGGGAGACTATCAAAAAGGACGAGTTGGGGGTTAAAGGTTACATTTGAAATACGAGTTAATAGTATATATGTATATTTTGTATAGATATTTGTGGGTTATTTGGTTTAGTTTTGTCCTGTTTGGTTTTTTTTTAGCTGCATTACATCCCAAAGTGAGCCTATACAAATTTATTTCGCATTTAAAATTTAACCTTTAACCCTCAACTTGTCCTTTTTGATCGTAACCCGTTTTACATAGTTAAATTATACTTATTTAATCACTTATTGCATGTGTAATAATATTCATAAATGGGATAGTAATGGACTATTATTAATAAAAAATACACAGAAATTAAATAAGCAATAGAATTCAAATGATAAATAGGCAATGTGCCTATAAATAATTAGGCATAGTTCGCAATGTGTAATTTAATTAATTGATCACAAGGTAGAGTGGAAACAGAGATAGAGCCGCCCCACTTTAGCTACGTACCTGGGTGGTATAGGGTTTCCTGGCGAGTATCTCAGGCGCGATGTACTCGGGGGTACCGCAGGTAGTGTGCATCAGACGTTCTTCCTCAGCCTCCATGGGACTCTTGGACGCTGAAGCTGACAGACCAAAGTCTGTGATCAGGATCTTAGAGTTGTCTCCCGGATGGTAGTACAGCAGATTCTCCGGCTGTAGAGGTTACATGATAATATAGAGGTCAGTCAATGTGTAGTTATGTTTTAGAGAGAGGTGTGAGGAGAGAATAGAAGGAGGGAGATACCATGACAAAGAGGCTATATTTACTGTCGTTATAGTTATTATCTATTTGTGGATATATAGTGGGCTTTAATAGTGTGTGTAATATGGATATCATATAAGTTTGTGTTTAGTGTTATATGACTTCAAAATAATACTGAATGTACATTCTCACTAAATAGCATATTCATGTTATATAGTGTATCATAAATAAAACTATTACATATTGTCTACATGGATAATTTTTGTAGATAATCCACTGAAATCTTTAAATTTAGGTTTTATTTTATAGTTATAAATTATATTATAACATCTATAATATACTATATAATATATCTATATAAATAATAAGTAAGCACATAAATGCAAAATATTAAATATTTGATCTACAGATAGATAAAATAGAAAATATTACTCTAAAATCTTCAAAATATAGGATATATTTGATATTTAGAATATACTATACAGTGTACACACAAGTATAGTATACACACAAGTAAAGATATATTTGGTTCTCAGTAAATAATACTATATATGTATATTAGTAACCAGTATTAGAGTGATATTTAAATGCAATGTCAATAAAAATGTATTTATAGAATATGCACACTAAATGTATGATATTATATAATATACTGTAGAGCTACTTATGTATACTTATGTATACTATTACAATATAGAATGCATAAACAGCAAATAGGATGATATCACTTTGATTTATTTAATTAAAATTAAAATTTTAATTAAAATTAAAATTACATATTATATTAATATTTAATTTATACATTCCAAACTAGTCTTTATATGGTTTCATCTTAAAAAAATGTATATTTTATAATATAATTAATTTTTATCATAAATGCAATATATTTAATGGTGAGTTTTTCAATGTGAATTTGAGTGTTACCAAAGATTTTCCGAAGGAAAGATATAACACTTACGCGAAATCGTGTAATTCGAATTTGTATACAAAATACCCTGGTGCCACCTATAGCGGGTTACTTTTAGGAACTATGTGTTGTTTATAATGTAAATTCGTATTTAACTATACACTTTTAAAATGTTAAATAATATGCTTTAAATTAATATTTATATGATGAAAACTAAGTGTTCATTACTAATATATAACAAACAAATATGATATGTATGTTTTAAATGCTATAAGTATATATTTAGTGAGTAAAAGCTAATTTATATTGCATGTAATTTAATAGAGCAATGAAAACATTGTTGTATGCAAACAGAGCCGAACCTAAATCTATTTAAGTGATATCGATACTACTGCTAGCAGCGGTTAGGGATATTACTAAATTACGTTGCATGCATGGGAGTGTTATATCTTTGCTTCGCAAAATCTTTGGTGTTACTATTAGTTAAAAGTGATTATTTGTGACTTTGGAGCTCAGTGTTAATTATATATTGTAATATTGTAATATTGTAAATTTAATTACAACAAATTATAAAATAAATATAATCTAACATTAAAGAAATCATTTTTAATATAATTAATTTCTATTTAAAATTGTCATACGTTTTAATACGTAAAATCTTACGTATAATACATTTTAATATTTTAATCGTTTTATAATAATATATAAAAATTGATATGTATGTCGAATATGACGCCGTTTGTTTTTATTATGATTTATGACGTCAAATTTAAAATACTGGTCTCTAGTTATACACTAGTGTACATTATAAACTAATTTGAATATTGAAAATATAGTATGTTATAAGTTATACAAAAATTAGATGTTATTATTTAAATTAAATAGTGATACATGTAAAATATTTTAAATTTGACCCCAGCAATCGTAATCAAAATAATTGTGTGACATATTCGACATTCTTCTAAAAATCTAGATAATAATAGATCAGATGTATATTTATTAGTAATTTAAATGCCAAATTTTATAATATGATTGGCCAGACTAACCAACAAAAACAATTAATAAATAAAAACAATGAGAAAATATGAACAATAGAAGTTATTAATAAAATGTACTAATTAAAATGAATTGATTGTAAAAAAACAAAGACTAATAATACATAATAATATAATTTGTAAGGTTATATTATGAGTTATATTAAAAGAAAAATAACAATATATTATATAAATATATTATATATTTATTGATCAATACAGAATTAGAGACTAGATTATAAATTAAGGGGCATGTAGTATTTAGCTTATTACATGTAAAAAAGGGATACCTTTTAAAGTCTGATATCATATTTAATATTTTTTGTTAGTAAGTTTATATAAAATATGTGTATATATAAAGGGGGTATCCCACTACCAGTATTTCTGGAAATATTTGCTAGAAGGTGATTTTCTAGAAAGTTTTAGCTGGATACCCCTTTTAAAGTTACTATATTTACGGAAATTGTCGGAAAATAAGGGGGTATCCCACAAAAATTGTAGTTAACTTGCTAGAAAATAACTTTCTAGCAAACATTTCCGGACATTATTTCTGGAAATACTGTTAGTGGGATACCCCCAAAGATTTTCCAATGGAAATATATTGCACTCCCTATCTATCTCTAGTACCTTTAAAAATGTAAATTTAAAATGAATCTGACCATTAACACTAGATGGCGAAATAGTATATTAAATATTATAACATGTGATATTTTAATTAAGAAATTAAGAAATTACTATACATATAGAAAATTCTTATTATCTGACTATTACCGCTAGATGGCCATATCGAATTATTAGGTTACACAAATATACCCAAGTGCAATATCTTTCCTTTGGAAAATCTTTGATACCCCCTTAACACTATGTATTAAATATATATATATAACATTTTTTTAAATTTTATTATATATTTACGCTCATCTAATGTACAAAAACATTTTTAATAATGCATATTTTTAATAAATGCACACAAAATAATAACACATTTTTCTCAAATTTACAAATAATTATAATAATTAAATTTATCTTTATAATTTTATTAAATCCCAATGAATATGTCATAATAAATTAGAGTAAATCCTTAGAATTTCCACAATTGTATTATTTTGTTTAAATATTGTATACTATAAAAACAGGTAATTGTAGAAATGTTAGCTGAGACAACATTCCTATATAAAGAGTTTATTAGTATTAATGAGTCACTAAATAATCATTATTATATATATGTAAAAGGGGATATACATATATAAGGGAATCTCTATAAAATCCACCAGTGCAGGATTTTACATGTGATAGGTAGGGTTAAGAAATAGATAATATATTATGAACAAAATAAACATTAAGTTCATCATTAAAAAAACATAATTAAGATAACTATAGAACATAATCCTCATATTTGGATAATAACTGTTTCTTTATATATTATTATTATGAGTAAAATGCATTTGAAAATTAGATTTAAATACCATTGCGCATCCCTATAAAATATCATTTTTCGTTAATAATAACTTATAATAAATATAATCATTTGAAAATATAATAAGTTATAGATGATATATATGGTAATGGTAAATATATTTACTTTAAAAAATTAGAAATTTCAAAAATAATGATTCAAAATACATTATATACATTTATATTACTATTTTGATATGAAATATATATAAATATTATATTAAAAGTTATAGAAAAATTAATAGATAGAATAATATAATAGAATATAATAGAAATATATTTAGTTGAAAATAAAATGTATCAGAAGTCTAAATACTAATATTAAGAAGGTATATAGATATAAATAGTATAAATACAAATAAGACGGTTGATTATTTATAGGTATCGAGATATACTAGTACTAGCTATAGTTTAAATCACACAAGTGTTCCGTGGTATGAGTCACGTACACATGACTCATGCATTATTAATAATTAATAATGCTATCCCCATACGATAGTGTGACACTAGTAGTTAGTCGATACAGAGTGAGGAGATGTACAAGGGGTTTGAAAACTATGTGAGGTCAGTATTTTTTCAGCGGGAACTTTTATATTAAATATCAAATACTATTACTATTTGTATTGTATTAGAAGTATACTTGGTTATGTATTGTAGTAGTAGTAGTAGTAGAGTGTACATGGTTAATAAGATATCTTGACACACTTGTATCCGCTAGACACAATTGATATAGGGCAATCATCTCAATAAGCATTCATATTTCTATACTTAGCATCATCTAAATCTTACAATATTATATATGGAGTTACAAAAAATACACTTAGGATGTGATTTTTGTAATAAGCAAAGTTGGACAGACTATTGTTGTATCCACCTGCACTGCTACATCACACACACATACTTCTACAATCATTGTACGGACCTTAAGATCTCTGTGAGCGATACCGAGACCGTGAAGATACCTCACGCCGTCTAACAGCATATGAAGGACATGAGTGGCGTCTCGTTCGGTGAACGTGCCCTTAGCTATGATCCGATCAAACAGTTCTCCTCCTGTTGCCAGCTCCATCACCATGTACAGTTTGTCCTTGGTGTCGAAAACCTAATTGGGTAAGAGAGAGCGACTATAGTTTACAGGATAGTGGCTAATATCACCACATTTTGAAAAAGAATTAAATTCACATATTATTATTATTACTAATTACTATTCGGACAAATGTTATGTTAATTCATTAGAAGTTATTAAAAAACGATGTTTTATAGAGCAGGTAATAGTAATAGTAGTATAAATTAGTAATTTTTAATCCATTTTATTCGTAATAATTAATTGTGGCTATATACCTGTGTTAAATATCTTCCTCGAGGTTCAATATTAAATTTTTCCCTCTAAGATTTCTAGTATATAAAGATTATGTATCACGACATTGTCCATTTTTTTATTTGTATTATGTTAAATAGATTTTTAATTATGCGTATTTATTTACTAATTTAAATTGTTACTTATTGGTAATTTTCAACATAAAATTTTATATAGAATATATAATTATATTAAAAATAAAAATGGTAATCTAGATATATATTATCTTAATATAGCAGAAAAATGTTTGGCAATTAGCCAAGTAATAAATGCAGTGGACTATTTATAGTGAAAATAGTCTTTTCCTATCTATGTAAATGTGAACATATTTTTGTGACACTAGGATGCCCTTAAGATCCTTAATTAAGGGGATTTCAAAACAAACTTTTGATGCCCTTAAGATCCTTAATTAAGGGGATTTCAAAACAAACTTTTTCATTGAGAAAAGGTAAAAATCTCTCTGATAACTTAACTGAAATTGATGAAGAAATTCGATTAAGTTTTATCGGAAAAAATAAGTTTGATTTTTATTAATTTGATTTAAATGATATTCTATAATCACAAATTCCTTAGTACAAATTTCATTATCAATGATTTTATTACTATTTCAAGATGACATTTTTGATGAATCACATAATCACCACACTTTATTCAGATAAAATTCTTAATTTTTAGTAATATATAAGTATATCATATATATTATATATATTATTATATATATATTATATATAATATATATATATTCTAAATTTGTAGTTTAAAATTATATTTAGTTTTTATTTTAAGTTTTTGTATATATTCATTTTAATCAGTGTACATTATAATTTCTTTTTAAATAAATATATATATATATATATATATTATAAACTTATGAATATTATTCATACAATATATCAGCTATTAATCAGGTTAAATATTATATTCTAAATATAATTGTATAAATTATACATACCTAAATATATACAATTATTTATGACTAATAGGGTGTTCACACGATGCGTGTTTTGCTTGTCGTACGAACAAATGCTTCAAAATCATAGATTCGGTTCAGCATTTACTCGAATTCCTATTTTTTTCGTCGTACAGCAAAAATGGAAAATATCCTATTTTTTGCTGGACCGAAATGAATGCTGGACCGAAATATCTTACTATCTTTGGTAATGTTTACAATATTTTATAAAAATATTATACTGAATAATTTTTATATAATTAATCGTATTACTACAATATAAAATACAATATAAACATGCATTATATAGAATATACAAAATTAAATAATTCAAGTAAAGATATAATAAAAAGTAGTTTAATTAATGCTTTAAAGATCGAGAATCGTTTTAAATAATTATGCGCCTATAGTTCTCATTCTGCTATTTTCATACGAAATATCCAGTGCAATTTCGTCAGTTATTAAACATAATACATTATTTAAATAAGTATCCATAATTATAATAAATGTAATTATAATAGATAAATTAAAATATTATTCGAATTTGAAATTTTTGTTTATTTACTTTATTTTTTATTTCCGCTGTCAGTTATTCGTAACTACGACAATTTAAACCCGCGTCGTGTGAACACTCGTGTTTTTTAAATGCTGGACCGAAAAATGTCGGTCCAGCATTTGTTCGTACGACAAGCAAAACACGCATCGTGTGAACACACTATTAAGAGGTTACATTTTGTGTTATTATAATTTAAAATACATCAATGATTACATAACACTAATAATTATATTCCAGTATTAAGGGTATCCACTGCGATAGTGTTTCTATAAATAGATATTTACATGTAGTTAGATTAGTCGATTATAATATATATATATATATATATATAGCACTAAACGATCAGATGATAATACATTAAAAATAGTGTGATGTAAATAGAAAATATATACTTGATATGAATATTATAATATATATCTTAATAATCATATTATATTAATAATATATGACTTAATAATGTTAATTAAATTAAATTATTGAGTTGAATTAATAAAATGAAGATTCTAGTTTAATCCCAGGGTTTGTAATAATTAATCAATAAAGTCTAATTTATTAATTATGAATTATTTATAATTCCAGTGTTTTCATTAAGTTATTGAACTTTGATACCAAATTATATATGAATAAATTTAATTCATAAAATTTTATTTAAAAATAGAACGTGATGTATCAACATGTACTGCTGACAAACAGTATTTGTACAGATAATATTACCAAAGATTTTGCGAAGCAAAGATATAACACTCCCTATGCATGCAACGTAATTTAGTAATATCCCCTGCCGCTGCTAGCAGTAGTATCGAAATCACTGAAATAGATTTAGGTTCGGCTCTGTTTGCATACAACAATGTTTTCATTGCTCTATTAAATTACATGCAATATAAATTAGCTTTTACTTACTAAATATATACTTATAGCATTTAACACATAAATATCATATTTGTTTGTTATATATTAGTAATGGACACTTAGTTTTCATCATATAAATATAAATTTAAAGCATATTATTTAACATTTTAAAAGTGTATAGTTAAATACGAATTTACATTATAAACAACACATAGTTCCTAAAAGTAACCCGCTATAAGTGGCACTAGGGTATTTTGTATACAAATTCGAATTACACGATTTCGTGTAAGTGTTATATCTTTCCTTCAGAAAATCTTTGATATTACTATACTACTATTTATTTTGTTTATTCTCAATACATATAACAATATTAGCATAATACATATAACATAATTATATTATATATTAAATGGAATTAACTTTAAAAGTCTTTAATTATCGTAATTAGGTATATAGAAAATATGATAAATACTACTATAGAAATATAACTTTTATAATGTTTTGATGTGTGATCAAAATAATATTTATATTTTATTATCTTATTTACTAATTTACTATATTAATACTATATATAACCATATTATATATGAAGACAATTAGGTAAATTGATTATTTTCGTTGAGACGTTTGCAAAAGAAATATCGAAAATAATTGTATGAAATAATGATTATTTAATAAATATATATAGATGAAATAAGGTATAAATTCAATATGTTTATAGCCAATACACAATATTTATCACCAATACACAATCACTATTGATAATATGTAATATACATACATACACAAACTAATGCAAAACACATAAACCCATACATAAAATTCTTATAAACATATTAAATATATATATAAATATATACACAATTACGTATATATATTACAAATGTACTCTAATTTATTTATTAAAATCATCATAAATAAAGAATTACATAATACATATATTAATATATACATTTAATAATGTGAATTCAGTATTTTGTGGGATTTCCTTAAGTTTGATAAATGGTAGAATAGGATATGCAACAATTCATTGTATCTGTATGATTATATTGATATATTATCATTGTAATAATAGAGTTGAATTGTTTATGAGAAAAAAGTTATGCTCCACTGCACACAGGCTTTTATTCTTTATTTAGCCTCACTAAAAAGTGCTAATAATATATATATATATATATTTATATATATATATATATATATATATTGTATATAGTAAAGCTTAATACATGCATTGCATAACACTATCATTTTATAAATAAAATAATGTGTATATATATATATTGTAAATATTGTCCATATTATATAAATTGTACATATATATGTATAAACAATATTGTATTATAGTATCTCTATAGTCTTTATATATATATTTATAATTCCTCAAAGTGATTATAATATGGAATAGAAAATTTAGAAATATACTTATTTAAATACGATTTAATTAGTATTTTATAGAAATATCATAATACAGTTGCACTGGAATATACTGATGAGGTGATCACATTATTATATAATATTATAAATTATATTTTTAATAATAAATACATGATGTTATTACGACTATGAGCTAATTCCGATACGAAATGGCGTTATTAACAGAACTACATAGATAACATCAATACAATGCTTGTTATTATACTAGTTATTATATCATACATATTATCGTAATTATTATCTTTTTGTATTTAATATTAAAATATAATATTAAGTTTTAACTTCACGGGTAATATTCCAGAGTTCTTAGATCTGATTACATTACCTTCATGTAATCAGATTTAATAATAATAACTAGTAATAACTAAGAACCTAATTATGTTATAAACATATAGAACAGTTATTAACATAAAATACTGTTTGAATATGATTTTCCGTATAGATTTAATAATATGGGGTGTATTCGAACGATTAATATAAATTCTCTATTATTTTCAACATTATTTTCTACGATTTGTATGTTATATAACCAATAATATTATGTTTAAATCTATGTATAACTTGATAAAATGTAACATATATCTTATTAATAACATTTTAATTCAAATTACTATATTTTTGATTAAATGACATTTAATAAAATTGACAATTGGTTTGTAATTATCGGAGATATTAATGAAATTATAAAAAGGTTTAAAAAGACTAATTTATCACTTTATAATAAGTATATATAAACATGTAAATATGACCTTATTGAGTAAATAATATAGATAAATCATATACAGCACCGAGATTTGTGATGAATTTATTATAAATGAAAAATAACATTTATAAAAAATATTTTAGTATTTTAATTATAATTTTAATGATTCATTTTAATAAAATTGCATTAAAACGTGACATTTAGTATTTAAATTCAATGAATGAATAATATAAATAAAAAGAAATTCCATTAATCAATGACATAACAAATGTTGAGTAAAAGCTTAGTTAATATAAACATCTCATTGGGTAAAAAATATATCTTTAATAAACACTGTAAAAAGGTGTTGTACGTTTATTTTAAGTTGTGAAAAAATGAATATATATCACGAGATGACTTGCTGGGTATGTGTTGGGATGTTAGACTCACACACGTAAAGGTATGCTGCTGTCAGACTAAGCCATCAATGAAGTGTTGGATAAAAACACGGGTAATCCATCACTGCATGATTATCAGCAGCAGCAGCAGCCATGCTCCGTAGTAAGCATTAGTAAATAGTAGGTATTAGTCATCGCAGTCGATGACTCATCACATATGAATACAGGCTATATATATATATATATATATATATAGTGTATAGTATAGGCTTTATGCTTATGCAAATTGTTTACTGTGGTTATGTGTAATGATTTCATTACTGATGTATTTAATATTTGCTTTATTTCTATTTGTAATTACTTCCTAGTTATAAAGATTGTAAATCAAATTCTGTAATTAGGGAATCGGTTCTATTGAGAGTTGTTTATTTTGTAAATTTAAGATAAGATTGAGATGTTTAAATATAGACAAATTAAATATTCTAAATTATAATTATGATTCAATAAATAATTATATAAAATTTATACCTAAAGTAATTAATTAATGATATATATTTTTGATAATTGTATTATCTTTTGATTAAGGTATTACATCTCTATATCATACAATAAAATACCTAGGATAATTTCGAAGATATAAATTAGAAACTTAGGTATAATATTATTTGCAATATCAACCAAATTTAAAAATTCTTCAAAATAGAATTGTCGGGGATATCATTAGTGAACATATAGGCTAGAGCTACACCAAGTGTTATATCATCTGACAATATTCTCTGTAAAACTTTCGTAAGACATAGATTTTACATTCTATAATCAGAGAATAATATCAAAAACACGATATCTGCTCACTATCTCTATAATGGTTGTACGCCAAAATAGGTACTTTTCAGTGATATATTAACTATATTTCAATTATTTCAATTATTTCAAAGATATTTAGTGATATTTATCTATTTGTTAAATAAAAATACAACATATGAGAGATGTTTTATATATAATTTATGTTAACATTCTAAATATATTAATTTGTATTAAATTAAATTACAATTTTAATACAAAATTAATTTTTAAACAAATTTGTGCAATTATTTTTATATTAAATTATATACTTCTGTAATCTATTTACCTATGAAACATAATGCACTACGATAAAATCATTCAAGAGTAAAATAAAAGTTTCACAAAATATATATTAGCAGACGTATTATCATGGGGTTACGATAAAAAAGGACAAGTTGAGTAGTAAAGGTTAAATTTTAAATGTGAAATAAATTTATATAGGCTTATTTTAGGATGTAATGCAGCTAAAAAAAACAAGCAGGACAAAACTAAACCAATTAAACCAAATAACTCACAAATACCAATACAATATATATATATATATATATATATATATATATATATATATATATATATATATATATATATATATACACTATTAACTCGTATATCAAATGTAACCTCTAATCCCCTACTTGTCCTTTTTGATGGTCTCCCTTACCATGTATTTGGTGATAGATAATATATTAGATATATATATGGTAATATATTAAAGAAATATTTCAATATAATATAATGAGAATTACAATAATTATGAAAAATTAAAATCTTAGTAATTAAATTTGTAATAAAATTTATTATTATAATTTTAAAAATATACAATATTATATAAATACATTAATGTATATAAATATAATAATATATATACAGTAAAACCTCTCTATAAGAAAAACCTCTTTATAAGAAAATTGTTCACACATTTGGTTGGAATTCAACCTTTTCCACATTAAAAAACCTCTTTATAAGAAAATCTTACAAGAAAAATATAAGAAAAACCTCTTTATAAGAAACTTATTGTATACAAAATATTATTTTTTCTTACAAATATTTTATATTACATAAATAACTCGAAATGAATTAAAATGAATTAATAATTGTTATTGTATATTCATAAATTTATTAAAATTTATTAAAATTAATTAATAAATGTTATTTTTATTCTTGAATTTATTAAAATTAATTAATAAATGTTATTGTATATCCATAAATTTATTAAAATTAATTAATGTATGTTATTATATCCTTAAATGTATTAATGATATAATTAATTATATTATACAATTAATTGTTAAATAATAGATTATTATAATATTCATTATATTATATTCATCAATGATGATTCATAATTTAAAATTGCTAATGTAAATCTAATAAAATGTCATTATGTATTAACTTAGTAATCATATTTCTAAACTATTCTTTTGATTAATACTTTTACATAAATATAAATAAATAAATATACTATATATATATATATAACCTATAGGTTATATAGTGCGTTTTAATTATAAATTAATTCTTAAAATCATTGGAAAAGTAAAAACCTCTTTATAAGAAAACCTCTCTATAAGAAAAAAAGTACTGAAAAAAAATAGTTTCTTATAGAGAGGTTTTACTGTATATATGTTTAGCTTATAAGCCTTGTAATAAACATTAGTTTATTTTATACAAATTATTAATAAACAATTTATATGATATATAAATAGATGAAATAGATTCTAGTGGTATCTGCATTTCAATAAATATCAACATTGTTGTGTCATGAAAACAATATTAAGAGTGCAAAAGTAGAATAAGGTTTCAAGGCATGCATCGCCTATCTTACATTTTAAATCTTAATCCCGCACATTTAAATGGATGATAATTTATTTTTTTTATATTTTTTTTATTACATAATAATACTTATTTTAGTGTTTTTTAGTACCTGTAAAAAAATAGACATGAATTCAGTCTAGAAATGGCATAAAAATGTGTTTTATGACAATAAGATAATGCTATATTATATACTATTCGATATATTACATGTTTATGCTATCAAACTTCAAATGCTGTTTTCTCTGAAAAATTATTTCATGCTAGGTATGTGCATTCAAAAATATAGAACATAAAAACTATTATAATTATAATATTAATTTTGTTTGCTTTATATAGAATTTAATTATATGAATAGTAAAATAGAGAGATAATTAATAAAATGTATAGAATTCATTGTATAAAATGATAATTTCTATAGAAATACCATCATTTTAGTATCGCTAATTTTTAATTTAGATATATATAATATAATAAATAATAATATTAAAAATAACTTTCTATTTTCCTATGCATGTATATGTTATGAATACATTACAAAAAAAAGTAGGTCAATTGAATGAATAGAATATCAGTTCTATTTTTTTTAGTGGATCTATGTTTTTACTATCTATTTATACACGAAATTGGCAAATTGCGTGTTAAAATAAATCTTTGTAATAAAGCATAGGTTACGACCGCCAAAAAACAAATTCTAATTTTATAGAAATGTAGCCTTAGTAATAATATATAACCTCGTTATAAGAGATATGATGATTCATTAAATTGTTATATTTATCTATATAGAAAATAGTGTATTAAATTGAATACAAATAAATGAATCAATATATTTCAATATTAATAAGGAATTTTCAAATTTATATTTGATATAAATAAATTTTCATAGCAATATCTGTAATAAAAGTAAAATAAGTATAAATATATTGTGATCACAGATTTTTCTTAAATGGTTTAAAAAGATTTTTATTTATAATTTATAATTTATATAACTTATTTGTTATTTATTTTTAAATTTGAATGGATTTAAAAAAATTTAGTAAATCAAATTTGATAGTAATAGGAAAATAATGCTAACCCCGGATGCATATGATTTATTATAATTATATCATTATTATCAAGTCATTTAGTAATTAATAAATACATTAATTAGTGTGAACCATAATAATAATTGTATTAAATATATTTTTATGAATATAGATAAATTATAGATATTTCAGTTATATTAATATCAAAAATTAGAGTATGTGTAAAATGGAATATGAAAAGAATATTTAGATACAAAATGCAGCACTAGTATTCATTGAAGTATTCTCCTTATATATATATAAAAAATTGTAGAAATATCTGAAAATAGGAAAAAACTATTGAATGCTATTTGTATGCTATTATATCATATAATGTTAGTATATATATAGGTGTGTTGATATGTGTATCATGGGTGTGTGTTTGGTGTTGGTGTATATGTGGTATATGTGTGTGGAGTATTTTACTATGTATTTTTATATAAAAATAATAAGTAAACAATATAATATTGAATATTAATTAGTCTAAAGTAGATACAAATATATAATATATACATTACAAGTTATAATATATGAATAGTTTAATATAAACATCACATGTTATATACATTATAAATTATTTATCTATACATCTAAATAAATTATTTATCTACATCTAAATAAATTATCTATTTTAATAACAAAATTATATTTTAAAAAATATACTTATATCTATGATTAACCTATATCAGTGATTAAGTAAATCACATACTTGTTATTATTATCATAATCATACTAATACAAATGATAGGAAATATTATTATATTATAAAATTAAAATAATGATTATAGGAAAATTAATATTCAAATTATTTACAATTATGAAACCCCTTAATATTAAATTAATATTATATAAACACTTGTTCTGTATAATTTTTATAGTATAATTATTTATACTAAATAATATCAAATATACTATTAAATTATTAAATAATTAATGTTTACCTATTAAAAAACTTACCTCGATAAGTTGAATTACATTCGGGTGTCGAACCCTACCGAGTACGCTCAATTCCGCCTCACAAACTTCGGCTCCTTTCTGCCTGTCAACCATTTTGATGGCGTACGGTTCGTGGGTGGTACGCCTCTCCACTCGCACCACTCGGCTGAAACTGCCCCTGCCTATCAGCGCTTTGATATCGTACTTAGAAGTGACGCGAGGGTCGAACTTAGCTTTGAAACGTTCCCGTTTAGCTTCTATCGGGTCTACGGGGATAGGCGCGGGGGCCTCCTCTTTCTTGGCGGTCTTGCTCGCGTTGTAATTGCAGCTGTCCGCTTGGGCATTTTTACGTTTGACGTAGTTCTTATTGAATAAATTCGATTTGTAAATATGATCGGTTATTTTCGTGACTACCTTGGGTGGTTTCTTTATTTCCTCGTATATATTAGCATCGGCTCGGTATACGGTTTTAATAATTTCTCCGGAACCTGTTACCCCGTCATCTATTAATTTAGTCGTTACGCAGCCCATAATTCCAGTTTTCCTTTACTATTTGAATTCATAACTATATTACCTAATAATCGATACTTTTTAGATACCCTTACTGTAATTTAAAACTAGTTAGAAAACTTTTATTATGGAATTTGTATTTATGATTTAACTAAATTTACTTGACAGTAATACCTGACCTTCGAACTTTTATAATTTACAAAATAAATATCCTATAATTATATATATTTAATATATATATATATATATATATATATATATATATATTATATATACTTATATATATTTATATATATAATTGAGTTAAAATTATATAAATTTATTTTTACATATGATTATATACGAATAGTTATTTATATTAGGATTTATATCTTAATTATTAATTATTTATTTATATTTTTTTAGAATTCAAATTTATTATTTATTTAAATTTACACTTTTTATAAATTATATATATTATAATTCATGATATCATTGCTAATTAAATTGTAAATTTCAATAAATATATAAGTTATATAATATATATTTTATTTAATAAAATATTAAAATGACTTAAGAAGAATGAATTTTATAATATATTTATAATTTTTGAATTTATAATTTAATGAACGATATTACAAAATATATTTAATTAATTTATTGTTATAATAGTACTGCTATAATGAGTATTAATTGTAAAGTTTGGGCTAATTTGGGTTCACCTAAATATATAGCTGCACCCATGGTTGAATGTAGTGAACTACCATTTAGATTATTATGTAGACGATACAATACAAATCTTTGCTTTACTCCTATGTTACATGCATTTCAATTTGTTAATGATGAAATATACAGAAAATCATGTTTTAGAACTTGTGAACAAGATAGACCGTTAATTGTACAGGTTTATTTATATTTTATCCGCATTGTTATATACGTAGTTGTGGTACTTTTTATTAACATAATTATGCTAAATATATTATATATGTTATTGGTTCTGACTGAACTAAGCCGTATTAATGTTTTAACTATATAAACATTATTATTTATTTGTTAGTTAGTTATGTTATAGATAAATTAATACATTGTTATATATCTTCAGTGAAAGATATATGTTCTGATTACATATTTATATATACTACATTCGGTAACTGACTTGTGAACTAGTGGTGTAGATTACATATTATAGGCATCAGATTATATTATAGCTTTTACTAATTTTAATACATCTGATTATCTAGATGGAAATTTGTTTTATTACTAATAGATTACCTGGTCAAAAGTTTCGCGATTTGTAGGCACGCGTCATTTTTATTCTAATTAGTGATATAAGATTCGCATATTCGCATACCTAAATATAGGTGGCGTAACTATACATAATATTACAGATATAGAGTAGAGTCACTCTAATGTCTCTGATCACAGCCGTTCAACATTCATACAATTTATATGCAATATATGCACTGCATATTATGCAGTATACTTATATATATAATCAAATATACATAATTTATTGATACAAAATATGACAACGATACTACAGAAATATATATATATAACATACTTATTATGATAATACATTATATTTTGTGATATAAATATATGTATATTATACAGTATATATATATATATATATATCAGATTGGTTTTGTTTGGTTTAGTTTGGTGTGGTTAGGTTGTGTTTTAATATCTCCAGATTTTTTTTAGCTGCATTACATCCCGAGTGAGCATATATAAGCATATATTAAATATATATATAAAATAATTATTCATAAATATAATATAACTCATCCCGTTACAGATACATTATCTATCATACACTACCACTGATACACTATTACAATTATACATTCAATGTTATCTTTTACCACCAGTTATGATATTATGTAATAGCATTGACTAAGGGTAATATATAGACTATTTAATATTATATATTATATGTGAAATGTTATATATTATATGATATCATGATTAAGTATGTCTCATATTCTCATGATTTCGTGTCATTTTTAAATCTATGTCCATTTATACTATCTATATTTATTTACGTGTATTATAATATCACCTTACTAATTCTAATAAACAATATTGCAGGTATATATTGTATGTATTTGAAAGCGTAGCCTATTTTTGAACTGATTACTCTACTTTGAATCTCTGTAACATACAAATAAATTTATTCACTAAATAAATGTTATTCAAATATTGAATTTATATTAATATTGTATTATACACTAAACGTACATATATTTAACAAATATTATAGAGTAACATTTTAATGTTACATTATATGTATATTTTATATAATAATAGCTACATTTTGAATAATTTAATATAATATATAATTGCCTGGTATATCTCATTATTATGGATCATAAGTAAAATAGTCTCTTATTTGTCTATATAAAATTCATTGGTGTTATTAATTAAAATATAAACCTTATTATAATATATTGCTAATAAATAATTTACAATGACCGCTGCACATCACTCACAATGTGTACACCGCGCACTACTCTCCCCTATACTCCCTCCACTATACACCCACCCCTCACCAATAGTTCTGCTCCAATGACATAGCTGTATTCGCTGAAGCCGTTCGTCTAGTGGCGCCACACTGCGACGGGGTTGATCTTAACCTCGGCTGTCCTCAAGTTATAGCTCAGTCAGGTGTGTACGCCTATAGCTATCGTATCCACCCATCACACTATTAGATGAACACGCGTGTGTGTAAACGTACATTAACATTTCACACACTCTTCACGCATACAATATTGTAATCGGTGTTCTTTTTCATTCGTAGATTTTCATGTAAGGAGAATAATTATCGCAAATTGTGTGTAAAATCCTTACGATCATCTCTCGGATGTCTATTAACACACACACATACGTGATCAACGCCCCGTTTGAAGGTCACTACGGGTCGTTCCTTCAAGAAGAGCCTGACCTCATCAGAGATATGATAATCGCAGCTAAACATCTGTCTCCGGAGTGCGTGCTATCCGCTAAGATACGGGTGCTAGCGGACCCAGACAGGAGTGTATCCTACGCCCTTATGCTACAAGAGGCAGGATGTCAGGTTGGCATTAAGTAGCTGGTATAATCATAATTGTATCAATAGAAAACCAGGGTTTGTATATCTTTGGAAAAAACCTGTTATTACCGGGAAAACGGCAAAATGGTAAAAACTATCTCACATGTTAATTTACGGTAAAAACCGGTATTAATGATAAAACCTATCTCATCAATGTTTATTTATGATAAAAATGATGCAAATAAAAGATGCATATTAACCATTATAATTTAAAAACTCAATAAACATATTCAATTAAATATATCTACAACGGTAATAGCAATATCTAAATTGTATCTAATACTTTGGCCGATGTGACAAAACATTAGATACCATTTGTTATGACGACTTTCAATTTCTATGAGCCAGGCCTTCATGTTATATCTCATGCTACAATCTCGCATCTTTATAATCAGCCTGACAAATATTTAACATGGGTTTTATATAGAGGTGTGGCTTATTTCACATTACACATTGATAAGTCTAGTTTCACAATAATCAAAGCATTATATAATGTTTACATACTACATTATATACTACATTTATTGAGTTTTAGAATTGTAATAATTTTCATATCTTTTATTTGCAACAATTTCATATACATCCACCAAGGTGTACAATTCAAGAATGTAACTGATCATAGCATCATCATGTTGCAGGAGATAAGAGTTATTTCCTATCCTAGCTATTGTATAACACACATTACCCCTAGTGTGTATATATTTACAAGTAGGTAGCCTTGTCCACACAATGCTAATAGATAGGTATTACCATACTCAGCTATAATTGGCATCATTCATATCTAAATGTAGAAAATCACATAATTTTATTTAAATTGTATTAGTGGTTTCTATAATTTAATTTATTTTTTATTTTTTAATTATTATTTATTTCATAATATTTAACTATATTCAAACTTTGTGATCCGATTTATTTATATGTTTAAAAATCTATTTAGATCTAATAATTATATGTATGTTAATATTATGTGTTGAAATATCTATCATTTAGTAGATAGAGTTATCAACTATATATTCTGAATATATGAACAATATATCTTCATTATAATTCGACTGCGTGTACTTATAATTAACAAGTTATTAGTGCGGTTATATTAACAACAATTACTCTGATTATGTAGATTTTCATTATAAAAATATATAAATATCGATAATTTATAGATTATATTATATAGTGGTTTTCTATACTTTTGTATAGTGCTTTACTTTATAATTATTATATAGTATATTATTAGTAATATATAATTAATTAGTCTTATAATAATATAATTAAAACATGATTTATTTACGAATTAATTGACAATTTGTATACATATGTATAGATAAATATTTCCTTGTTTATTAAATTATAAAACCTGATTGAACTTGATTTTAGTTATTAAATAAACCAGTTGTTTGTTAACTAATTGCTAACTAATTATGTTAACAGTTCCTGACTGTACACGGAAGGACCAGGGAACAGAAGGGCTTGAACACAGGCTTAGCTGACTGGGATATAATCAAGGCTATCAAGTTAGTGATGTAGTATACACTGTATAGACAGTAGTGTTGGAAACGGTTTCGAATATTCGAATATTGAATATTCGATTCTTTCAAATAGTAAATTTTCGAAATTGACAGATATTCGAAAATGTCGAATACTTTAATCTAATTATTCGAAAATTTCGAATGTTTAATTTAACTATTCGAAAAAAACTTTAAAAGGCATATATTTCATTATACAATACAAAAATAATTTAATACTATTTACCCTAGGCTATTTACTTCCGTTTTAACCTTTTTAACCTTGCTCTCGAATTCTGAAGAATATTTTATATGGCTTCAAATATTTTAATAAAAAAAAGTTCAAAATTATGTCTAGAGAAATTAAACTAATTGATAATTATCAATGATTATAATCATTAATCAAAATTCATAACCCTTTTTAAATATATTTATTATTTGAAACATTCAAAGTATATTTATTTACTGTTTGAAACCTTTAAAATGAATAATTTAACTAATAGAAAACTTTGTATACTTAATTTAATACAAATAATACTATTTGAAACCTTCAAAGTGTATTTATTTACTATTTTAAACCTTCAAAGTGTATTTATTTACTATGTTAACCCTTAGAAATGAATACATTAACTATTTAAAAACTTTGAATACTTGGTTTAATATAAATAATACCATTTAAAACCTTTTAAGTGTATTTATTTACTATTTTAAACCTTCGAAATGAATAATTTACTATTAGAAAACTTCGAATACTTAATTTAATACAAATAATACTATTTAAAACCTTCAAAGTGTATTTATTTACTATTTTAAACCTTCGAAATGAATAATTTTACTATTAGAAAACTTTGTATACTTAATTAAATACAAATAATACTATTTGAAACCTTAGAAGTGTATTTATTTACTATTCGAAACCTTCGAATACTTAATTTAATACAAATAATACTATTTGAAACCTTCGAAGTGTATTTATTTACTATTCGAAACCTTCGAATACTTAATTTAATACAAATATTACTATTTGAAACCTTCGAAGTGTATTTATTTACTATTCGAAACCTTCGAATGAGTGAACAATCTGAAAATTTCCAACACTAATAGACAGTAATGCATGCATACTTGTCCATCATTAATACCTTAAACTAAAACTATTATTAAAATCATAATTTAAATATAATATATTTTATTGTATAATATATAATATGCTTTATATAACACATTTTTAAAACGTTAAAAATATGAAAATGTAATAAAGTCATTAAACTTAAATATTTGAATATTACATCATGTTTTAATTATAAAGTTATGTTAGTGATGTCAGTATTTATATATGAATTTCATATAGAACTTACCCTATTAAATTATTATTTCGCGATGAATTATTATTTTAAAATGTCGTTATTCATGGTGTAATATTATAATAACACTCGATAAAGATAGATACAGGATATCTACACCGATATAAGCTAATCCTAACAAACTCCCCTTCACCACCAGACAGAAGCTACACATACCTGTGATAGCTAATGGTAATGTGAACTCCCTGCAGGATGTTCAACGCTGTCTCTCCTATACGGGATGTGATGCTGTCATGTCTGCAGGTAAGCCTTTAGTGCACTTGTCGAGGTTATCTCAATGCATTCTTATTAGTAGATATATAATATAGAAAATATAATTTATTTCTTAAACTATTATTATTATCGTCAGATTTAGGCATTGCTCGTATAATTATATTATCATTAGTGCTTATTAACACAATTAATTAAATTACTCACATTTTTGATGATTATTTTAATTATTTAATTCAGATTTAATTTAGGTTTAACTTTCGATATCTATTCAATGTTTAATTTATTCGTAAATATAGTAAATATAAGAACATGAGTTATGCAGCTTATTAACGTTCTTACGCACGATATCACGTCATACACCACACACTCCTCGTCGTAACAATAGAAGGAATATTACGTAACCCCACATTGTTCTCTCGTACAAGACAAGGGGAACACGTATGTACGATAGCAGATGAGTACCTCAAGCTGTGTAGACAGCATCGAGCACACAAAGGACATACGAGGACACATCTATTCAGAATCTTCTATAACTGGTGTGTGTGTGTCTTATTTAATGTCCTTTACTATACACCGATACTCTGTTTTCTGAGATATAGTATATACACTATTCAGTCTCTCAAAATATATGTTATGTTTTAAAATAATATCTACTTATTTAAATCAATTAATGAAGTATCATTGTATTATATCATCAAAACACCTTTGATTACATTTAGATAATAATCTATGTTATTATATATTAATAATATAATATTATTAAATAATATTTAATAAATAATATGACAGACTTGATAATATTTAATATTTTGTTTTAATATTATATATATATATATATATATATATTTATTTATAATATATTCATAACATGAATATCTATACAAAATAACATATTCTACGATTACAACTTTTCTATTATGTGATATATCTATATATTACAAATTATAATAAAAAATAATATAATTTAGTTAGTTTTTTGTTATAAAGAATTATAATTTATACTTGTTTTTATTGAAAAAACCATATAGACCTAAAAAACCATCAACCCTGCAAAACACTACAAAACAATATTGGTGTTCATATCTTTGTTTGATTAATGATCGTGTAAAACCTAGATGTCTATAGCTACTAATATACAATATGTTACAGTAATACATACCTATCTAACTATCTTTATCATATTAGTTCACATGTTTGAACACGACTCGGAACATTTTACCAGAGATACGCTAGCTAAATTACTAAATAAAGTATCACTATAAAGTATACCTACCTATCTACCTATCATCACTATCACCGTCGCTAGTTTACCATTGATGACAGACCTGAGAGAGAGACTGGCATCGGCCAATATGATCGAAGACTACGAGACCATCAGCAAAGACATCAGACTTAGATTAGATTCACTACCGGATAACTCAGAAGATATTGGTTAGAATGCGATATCGTTTCGGTGTTGAAATATTGACAAGAAATCATGATATAACATAATATAATATATTATATTATATTTATATATATATAAATATGGAGTATATATATATATATATATATATATATATATATATATATATATATATATATATATATATTATATAATACATCATAATACAACATAATAATACTAACAGTTATGTATAGCTAGTAACTTCATGACAATTTAATTTATTTATATTATAAAAGTAATTATGTCAAACCTAAGGTTAATCACACTGAATTTAAAATCATTATTGTAATGTATAATGATTATTTATTTAATTTGTATTTAAATTATTTTACTTTTTATATATTCCTTTAATTTTAATATCCCTAAAACATTATTATTACGATATTATATTTTAACGATGTATTACAAATTACGCAGAATTACCTTCCGATGACCTGGAGCAGTACATACTTCCTGTTTCAGTAATACATTGTAGACCTCGCACTTGTAAGTTAGTCTGATTATATCTCATCGTAGGTTAGAGCAACACCCATGCTGTGGCGAATGTGATCTAGACAATTCAATCAGCCATGCCTTCATATACAGTAACTTTTAAATTTGTGTTTAAATTATATTTAAAAAATACGGTTCAATAAAATCTTCTCATTCCTAAAGGGCGAGGGTACTTTTTTTAATTTATAAATCAATATATATATACTTGTGATTTTGTGATAAATATAAGATAAATATTAATACCGCAGATATATATGGCATTGTATAAGCCACATCTCCATATACAGTACATTTTAAATCTTAACCAGGATGATATTGTTAAACTGATAATTTCTTTCATGCTGAGATTTAACAGAAGGTGTATATGAAGGTGTGACTTATATAGTTTCCAATTTAAATGCCTATGGAACATACATGGTATTATGATACTACAAATATACTGTAAAATAATTTTTTTTGGATAATGTGAATATTTTGAAATTATTATGTATTTGTCTAAAAATTGATTTTATTCATCTAATTCTGATCTTAATTTTTTATTTATTTATTAATATAACTGTATTGTATTGTAATATATTTAAACTTTAAATAATATTCCGTATTAATTATTGTTTTATTAAAGAGGATCTCCTTCGCGCGATTACATGTAAATAAGTATGAAAAACCATCATTTTTTAAAACTATCCAATTTTAAATATTTGTACATCATTTTTTCAAAGAAATAATAATAATATATCAATTCAATCATTCTATATACGACTACCATTTTTTATATATATAAAATATATCTTATTATTTAAAATAAGAGTAATATAAATGTATGCATTTTTTTAGAAGTGAATATATTGATAGAAACAAGATTTAACATTTTTATTATTAAATTATATTTAAAAAAATGGTACTTCTATACATATGTGTTATATAAATATACTGAAAATGTCAACAATTTATATTTAAGAATTAAATGTTCCGGATTTTTAGTAGAGTAATATTCATCAAATTAAAATAATGAGAAAATAGCTGTCAAAGTTTATAAATATAATATTATATTATAATACAATGAATGTTTATTTTTAATAGTTGGTGTTATAAATAAATATTTATAATTATTAATATAGACAATTTATGTAAATAATTTATATGAAATGATAGATAAATGATTATATTATTTATTAAATAACAAAATGTTAAGAATTTTTATAAATGAAAATTATGAAGGAGATCTCATCCCCTTAAATATTTGTTGTTATAACATATTTTAATCATTTAAATTAATATATTAATGCCTATAGGTTTTAATAATATTATTACTAATACTTGAATTTTTATATAGATTATATATGATTATTAGCATGATTTCACTATTTTAACTAGATTTTTTAGAATTCTATATGTTTCATTTAAAATTTATCATTCAATTAATTTTTTTTAAACTACTATCAGTAATTTAATTATACATATTTTTATTGTGATCATGATATTTAATTATATTTAGATAAACTAGCACTCTTGCTTCATATATATTAGTAATTATATTAAGCACTTTGTACACTATTATTATATATGTATGAGTACTGTATATAAATTATTTGTATAACTAAATCTAAATATAATTACATTACTTAATACTTTATTAATTATAAGTTATTGCTATCTTAATATTCTCACATGATTCTTGCTTTTAAATCTTTAATAACCATAGTTAAAATATTATTAATAATAACTTTTTATTAAATTTAGTAAGTTTATAATATATTATATATGCAAATTTGTTCAATAATTAAAATGATTTTATTGTAAAATATTGGTAGACAGAAATCACAGTCTTCAACGGATGTGAATTTCAAGAGATTAACTGTTAGTACTATTTACTATCTAGCCGATATGTATATATTATATATATAGTATAATTATTTAAATATAGTATACTAATAGTGCCTTGTATATGTAGGCAGTTAAACAAATATTTCATTATACATAATTTACTATATGGCATTAATAATATATTATATTACTGTATATAATTCTATTATATGGTTTATTAAAACAATTATATATTTTCTGAATATTTATTTGATTTCAATAATATTAACTATAAATTAATGATTTGATTACAAATTAATATAATCATTATATTCAAAACACATAGGAATTGGCTAAGCTTGTATCAATATTTAGATAATTTTTATAAAGAGAATACAAATATAAATAATTCAAGTATTTATACATATTATATATCTATAGTTTTATATAAATTATTGAATAGAAAGCTGAAAAATTAGAAAATAAGATAAAAAGAAAAAGAGAAAATAATAGAGAAAATAAAAAGGTGAAGAAACTAAAGAAAACTTTTAAGGAAATAGGTTTATATTTTATTTATTTTATAACATTTATTTAGTATAATTTCTCAATATTATATATATATTAAAATATTTTCAAACAATAATAAAATACACATTACTAGATGTAAAATATGCAATAATCAACCTGAATAGATAACGATCCTAATCGTTTGAACAAGAGGCAAAAGAATCATCTAATAAAGGAGAGAATGACTCAAGCCCTAGTATCAGGCCAGAAAATATGTATTGATTTAAGTATGCAAGATAATATGTCTAATAAAGTTAGTAATTTTAATATATATGTATTGCTTTACTAGAAATTATGATAAATTATAGACATAAATATTATATTTTATATTTATATATATATATATATATATATATATATATATATTTATATAAACTTAAAGGGGATATTTTTAAAAATCTATTTACAATTTTTAGAATTTTTTGTTCAAAGTATATTGATTTATTTAATATTTCATTTTTAAGTTAGTATAACAATTTCGGAAGTATATTTCTATATATATATCGCACTAATAATTATTATTAAACTATTGCGATTAATAAAATATGAAATTTAATTCGAAGTATAATATAATATTGAAATATTTGTCTTAGTATATGGGGAATATATCTTGGAAATACAAGCATTCAATCCTAATAGATGATTTACCATTCACTACTATAAAAACATTTCTTATATTTTAATATAGATAAATCCCTAAGGGATAAATCATTAAGATTTTAATTGTTATAAATTTCATTATTTTCAATTATATTAATCGACCTACAATGTAAACAAATTAACCACTTTTTGTTTGGGTATAGTTAAATAAATTTATGGCCGTCAAATAATGATATTTTTTCATGAATAATTCTATGTTGTTACATTATTGCCAAATAATGACGTTTCTTAAAATATATCGTAATAATCAGTAGATATAGATACAAAATATATATATAAAATATCCATTAAATTTAAATAAGTTAATATAAAAGATTGAATTATTATTCGAAATTAATGTATATAATGATATTATTCATTATGTTAGTGTTACATTTCAGTGAATTCATTTCAGATTTCAATTAATATAATATTTATTTTATTTTAACTATAATTTAAAATTTTAATATTTATAGAATCAAATTAATTCTATTGGGTAATAAATTAATCTTGGCTAATGGCTAATATTAGTTTATCATTGGATCAATTCAAATAATGTAGCCATAGTCTATATATATACCATCACCCTAACACAGGAGATAAGTCACCTCAGTCAACAACTAGGCCGTCTCTACGGGGCTAATCGTGCCCACCCTCGCCCCGCCCATATCATCCTAGTCGGCTTCAAGAAGTGTAGTCGTCTCTATACGGACTGCCTGAAGAAACACCAGGGCTTCGAATTCTACAAGGTCGGTAGTGCTCTCAGTGTTGTAGTTCTACCTAGCTGTGTGCTAGTGGAGAGAGTGACCACTGTATCTAGTTATCTGATATCATATAGAAATCACCATAGAAATTGAGAGTTTTCATTTTCCTATAAAAACATTAAATTCTATATTAATACATCATTATATGAATGTATATATATATATATATATATATATATATATACATGTGAAGATGATACAATATAAACATAGACACATACGTTAAGGGGACAATAATTATAGGCATAAATTATAAACAATTTAAAAATTAAATAATTACGCATACATCTAATAATCATCATCATTACTCTAGTGGACAGTACATGAACGATCTCTAGAGGAGGTATTTAAAAGTCCCGCCCCCAAACCATCAATTCCTGCCACCAAACCATCAAGTCCTGCCCCGCTACCAAGTGAAGGTGAACCCACCACTACTACTACTCCTACTTCAATCCAAGAAAGAAACAGCTCTGAAGTCGAGGTGATACCACTACACGATGATAACATAGGAAGAGACTCGATACAAGGATGTGAATGTATTACTACAGACACCGTAGTAAATACGCCAATACCTGAAAACGCACCAGTTCTCGATGATATTAAAGCTCTAGATGAAGAATTAATGCATAAAAACAATACCGAAACTGTAATGAATGTTTCCCTTCTCTCAACACCTCCACTCTGCCAACAGACTCCTCCTCCTACTACTAATACTACTACCACCACCACTACAACTAATAACAAAGGTTAGTCTACATCATTATTACAATGAACTTATTGCATTGTAATCACCTGATTTAATGTAGCTATTATTATTAAGGGCCAACATTACGTGTAAAAAATAGGCAATTTATGTGTCTACTAGAATATAGATAACTTGTGTATAGATTGTGTACGAATTAACTTACTTTTGTATTATTACGTAGACAATATTCGTATCTATTCGTATCTAGGTACATACTATTCTCGTATATCAAGTATAAGATAATAAAAATAGATCTTGTAAATTTGTACTGAAAAAATAAAAAAACATTTGGTTACCTGTTTTTGTAACATAATTGTACCTTGTATAGGTATACAGCATCTACAGTCATATAACTAATAAATAAGCTAACTTTGTATTAACTATATATTAGGTATATAGTATATACACTATACTCGGAAAATGTTGTAAAAATTCATTAAAGGGGACAAAAGATATTGGGTTTTAGAAATGGAATTAAAATTAAAATTTTTTTTTTGAGATATAAGCTTCGTTTTATTTGTATTTTATGTGTACTTAATTATAAAAAATAGTTATACAAAAATTTAATAACTTTTGCGATTGATTATAAAATAATAATATTTTGTTTACTATGTAGATAACATCTATATAACTATTACTAACTTATTTATAAAAAATTGATTTAATACATTGTTTAAATATTTCACATACATTTTTATACAGGTATATGAGTATTTATGGCAATTAAAGTTACTTTGTATCACATATCAATTATTTTAAAGATAAATAATTATATTTGCATATTTAATAAAATAATATTGTTGATATAAACGAACTTAACGTCTGCCCTTAACTAATTTTGCTAATTTAACCTAGGTTATATAATTTAACATATTAATAAATATATACGAGTATATATACAAGTATATACATTATATATACATTATATAAAAATACATGATTTAGTAGTAGTGTAGACATTGCTACAATACAAGTTCAGTAACAATATGCCCGTTACTTTAGCAGATGTTACGATATCAACTCAATCAGAACACGCCTCTGAGGTAGGAAGAGTCAACTCTAGTGACAGCTGCCGAGGAAATTACCTAACCCGATCCGATGTGATATATCTAACTCCAGACAGCAATAATATCTTATCGGATATCTGCCCCGATAAGGTCTACATTATCGGTGGTTTAGTCGATGAAACTGTTCAAAAGGTAATGTTCACTAATTAACTCAATTAATTATATTAATAAATTAAGATATTTCTTAATTAATATATTATATATTAAATTTATCATTATTTTTGTAATTCACTCAAGTTTAATAACTAATATTTCAGGTGTCATCATTATATATAATATATATTATGATTATATCACTATTTCAATAGAAAGTGACTAAAGACAAAGCAGAAAAGCTTGGTATACAAACTGCAAGATTCCCTATTAAGGAAACAATGAATAAAGGAACCAATCAGAATGCAAAGAAAGTAACATTCAAAACAATCCTGGCTGTCAATCAAGGTTAATAATAATCTTTGTAGATTTGCTATGACTATATACTTATTATTGATTATATTATAAATATTAAATAAATAACTATTAATAATTAGGTGATAACAATAGTAAAGATAAACATCCTACTTTTAACATATTTCAAGTAATCAAATATAATATTTATTTATATTAATTATATTTTTATAAATGAAAAACATATAATAAATAACTATTATTATTTGTATTAATATAATATATAATAACTGTTACTACAATATATTAATATATACATTTAATAACTATTTAATAGTATTTGATATTCTGCTGGAATACAAAGACTCAGGAGATTGGCAGAAAGCATTACTTGCGGGCGTGCCTGCCAGAACTGGTTTTATATCCAGATGACATTGCTGATTATCTAAATATATAATAAAGGTCATATATGGGTTTTTATTATTTTATTACTTAAATAAATTTTGATATAAAATTGATATATAAATTGCACGTAATTATAAATGATATTAATTTAAGATAATGATACATAAATACTATATACAATAATTAAATACTTTTTATGACTACAAAAATACAATCCAGAAAATAATTGTTTACTATATATATAAATAACAAATGTTAAAAATCAGTGCAATCTTCAACATTTATCTGAACCACGCCCCCTATTGTACGCGGGAAATTCTTATCATCAGTGTATTTATCTGTAGTCGTTGCTTTACAATAGGGATCCTTCTCGCCCAGGTAAGAGTGATCAACTTGAATGTTCATCTTAGCTCTACTACGGGCTGTATCGAGCATCGTCTTATCATCATTAACTTCTGCAGATTTGTATAGTTGTTGAAGTAGTCCTGGTGTATCGCTGGCTGGCTTCGCTATACTAGCTAGAACTATCTTAGGTAGGTTTCTACGTATTTGTTTCGAGCGATTCATTTTAAATTTACGTTTCGCCATCATTGCCAATACGTTTGTCTGAGAACTCTTAACCATGCCAGTCACTCCTCCTATCTCTTTCGGGTAGGCTCCGACCTTGAACTTGCTCTTCTTGTTGATTTGATCCTGCATTAACTTCGCGAGTTGTTTCTTAGAGATATTCTTCACTCGAATGTTACTCGTATCTTTATTCTCCTTGTTTTCATCATCGCCGCCATTAGTATCTTTGTTTCCATCATCGCCACCATTAGTGTCTTTGTTTTCATTGTCACCATTAGTGTCTTTATTTTCATTGTCACCATTAGTGTCTTTATTTTCATCGCCACCATTAGTGTTTTTATTTTCATCGTCACCATTAATGTCTTTGTTTTCATTGTCACCATTAGTGTTTTTTTTGGCACTCAAAATCTTCTCTTTATTGAAGCTCAATTTGCTGCGATATTTCTTCACTTTCTTCACCGATGTTTCATGCACTTTCTCAATGACTTCCAAACATTTAGTGGTTGCCACTTCACGTTCTATATCCTGTTATAAATATACACATTAGATATCTAGCTAATCAATATTTAACAGAACAAGGTACTTAGTAATAATATTTGGTTGGGTTTTAATGTCAAATTAATTTGTAACAAATATTTGAATATCTCAAATATCTATTTTATTTTAAATATCTTATATATACAGTCAACTCTCTGTAAGTCGGACTACGGATAACTCGGACTTCTCGATAAATCGGACACATTTAGTTGGTTTGGTTGGATTTGTATCTAGTTCCATGTTAAATTAATCGGATAAGTCGGATACGTTGGATTGGATAAGTCGGACACATATTATAGTCATTTTTATGATTTTTATACTGGATAAGTCGGACTTTTTATAAATTGTCAGAAATGTTTACTTTAAATAATGAATATTATAATTTTAGTAAGTAATATAATTGAATACAACATTTTATGTTGCTGATTGTTGCATAATTCCATATTTCGGTAACCATTTAACTCGCATTTCATGTCTTATTTGAATGATATTCTTAATCTCGGATAAGTCGGACATCTCGCTAAGTCGGACACTTTTCCCGGTCCCTTGCGAGTCCGACTTATCGGGAGTTGACTGTATATATATATATATATAAATAATTGTAATAATATATTATTATTATCTCATATAACGAGAATATATTATAATTTAATATTCTCGAGAACAAATTTACAATATTTGAACTTCTCAAATAATTTGACCTATTTAATAATTATGTTCACTACATGTTATTGTTATTTTATTTTGTGGGGTCCTTTCATCTAGGAACTAATATGAAGTTTTCACTTATTATACATTACTGCTCTAATGTTTTTAACTTCTTTTAATGTCCTTCGAAGCCACTCTCGTGTTAAGACATCTATGGTTTTAACGAGAGCCGATCATTTATTTATACACAATTATATAAGATTACTTCTAAATATTATTTTAAGACCTATTTTAATGGTTTAGACGGGGTTCGAACCCGTTTCCTACTGCTTGTGTATCTGGAGCCTTAGCCAACTGAGCCACACAGGTAGTTATGTGTAAGTTGACATACAACCACAGCTAGAGTGATTACTAAACACGCTGCTCACTCTCTTAGTTAATCTGCCATACTTACCACTACGTTGTTCATCAGCATGTTCATACTGTCCTTGATCACTGCGCTAATGGCGGCTTTGAAGTCCTCATCGTCTAAAACCTCCATTTCCTATAGGGATGTAAGTCATTAGCATATTAGTATATATTAATGTTTAAATAAATGATTATCAATGATATGATTATATATATAACTCTTTAAATATGATATATAAATATATAATATATTTTTATAGTACTAGACAGGCATTATTTAATCATTTGATAATTAAAATTGATATAAACCATATTTACCAATAATTTATTTAAATTAAATACTTCAATTCATTTAAACACTTTTACCGAATAATTTATTATCTTATATACTACCTATTATGTAATATCTAAATAAAGGTTAAGTTTATCTAGTGTTATTCAGCATTCAAAACATAGTTCTAATAACTTCTATACTACTAACACCTACATAAATGTACATGCGTTACTACCTTCTGTAAAACACTTCTGCAGATATTAAGGTCATTCATCAGTCCGGCGTAAATGTAGGTCATGTACTGATTCAACGGCACGTTGTCCTGGGTATCAGTTATGATATGATTATATAACTAACAATACATCATTTCATTATAAACCTTCGTAAATAACGAGTTGTGAAAATATCCACTACACATGATTGTAATATATTTATTTAATATAAAGCATGAGTGATTTTAAATTGTGTTAATCACAAACTATGTACACAAGAATTGATACAATACAAGTTTTATTTAATTACATATACTCCTGGGAGTAAACCAAAATTGAAAATAATTTGCATTAGTTTTCGAATATATTTCGCATTTGCAAACTTGGCACATAATTTTCAATAATTAATAAATATTTAATCAACACATTTGCAAATCAAAAATAAATGATTTAGAGAATATAATAAAAACAAAAGATATGGTTAAAAATATATATATAAGCTTAGAATAAATTTATTAATATATAAAATAAGTATATTTGTCCTTCATTGAATGATTCAAAAATAAATGTAACTGAATAAACAGTGGTTTATTAATTGGTGTTAGACGACCTATGCTGTTATTTTTCATGGAATATATAGATATACAACCCTTAATAAGGACGTTAAATATATTATATATGTATATGAATTTTAAGATATTAATATCATCTATTTTATATTTTGTTTGTTAATCATAAATAAATAATAGAAAATAGAATTTTTCACAAATTTAAATATTTATCTGCAATAAAATTATATTTTAAAATGTAGTAGTAGTAATAGTATTTATTTATACACAAAGATTAATATAACATTCTACAATGTGTTTTACTGTTTGTCGAACAGTTTACAGGTGTGAGTTCCCGGATGATTTAACGATCATCCGTAAAAATAATATAATAAAATAACATTCTTAAATATAATAATAATATAATAACACGATTACATTTCAAAGAAGGTTAGATAAGTGGTATTTTAGTGGGGAACGTTTAAATAGCTCCTTGAGTTTATATTTGAAAGTGGTTATTGAAATATCTTCTTTGCGTATGGATTGGGGAAGTTTATTCCAGAGAGTTGCACCTCTCCAGCTAAATCGTTTGTTACCGTACTTTCGTAGTCATGTAGTCGGTATGTCAAGTCTATATGTTTGTCTCAGTTGTCTGTTAGTGGTTTGTTTGTGAAGTAAAGTATGTAAATTATGAGGTTGAGTTGTTTTTGTAGTTTTATAAAGTATAGTTAGTAGTTTAATGTTGATGTTGTCAATTGTAGGTAGCCAGTTTAGTGATTTCCGTAAGTTTGTAATGCTAGTAGTATAATCTGTGTTTTTTAGATTAAAAATAATTCTAGTAGTTCTATTTACTAATCGATCAATATTGTTAGTAACTGTTTTGTTTTCTCCGGCTAGTAAAGAGTTACAGTATAGTAATCTAGACATTATCAGTGAATTTGATAGAATTATAGCTGTTTGTTTGGTTAAGTATGGTCTTAGTTTTTTTAAATTATATATATGAAAGGAAGAAGTTTGTTTCATTTTACTGATATGTTTAGTAAATCGAGTTTGTTAGTAAAGTGGAAACCTAAGTATTTTGTATTTTCAGTCGGTATTATATTTATGTTATTTATATTTATTAGTGGAATTGGTTATAAAGTTGATGAGTTCAGTTTTTGTTGGATTTAGTAATAAATTATTTTTTGTAAGCCAAATTTGCAGTGAGGTTAAACATGATTGTAAGTTAATTGAGTGAATGAATTGGTGTGTAATTCTATGTCGTCAGCGTAAAGATTATAGTTCACGTGTGGGAAGTTTGTCAGTAGTTTGTTGAGTGGAATAGCAAATAAATGGAAAATAGTATGGGAGAAAGAGTGGAACCCTGTGGGACTCCATATTTAATAGCATAAGGTTGTGACAATGTTTCGTTTATTTTAATAGAAAAACTCCGACCCCGGATAAAATTTGGAAACCATTTGATAGGTACCTTCCCTATACCGATAGATCTAAGTCTTTCTATTAAAATGTCAAAGTCTATAGTGTCAAAAGCGGCAGATAAGTCCAGTAGTATCAGTTGTATCGGTAAGTTGCTATCTAGTGATTTGTATAAGTCGTCAAAGAGTGATAGTAGTGTCGTTTCTGTACTGTGATTCTTGCGGAATGCGTTTTGTCTTCTGTCTAGTAATTCGTAAGTATTTAAAGTATGATATTATTTGTTTGTTTACAATTTTTTCTAGAATTTTAGAAAGTAATGGAAGTTGAGATACTGGTCTATAATTACTCAGTACTTCAACATCTAAATCTGGTTTTTTTTAAGTAAGGATTGATAATTGCGTATTTTAAATTGTTGGTTATTTCACCAGTCATTAATGAAGTATCAATTATCTTTTTATAAATGGGAGCTAGTGTAGAAGCCAGTAAATGTAATTATATCTATATAATATTAATATATTAATTAATTTACATTAATATAGGATTTGCTAGATAATAATAAGATTTGTAAACTTTGTGTTTTATTTTCCAAAAATGTACAAACTTTGCATATTATTTGCAAATTATTTTCGTAAAATTTTCAAAAATCATTTTCATATATTTTCATTTATATTATTTTCAAATATTTTACAAACTTTATTTTATTTTCAAAAAATTTATAAACTTTGCGTTTAATAAATAATTATTTGCAAATTATTTTCATATATTATTTTCAAATATTTTACAAATTATTATATATTTTCGTTTATATTATTTTCAAATATTTTACAAACTTTATTTTATTTTCAAAAAATTTATAAACTTTGCATTTAATAAATAATTATTTGCAAATTATTTTCATATATTATTTTCAAATATTTTACAAATTTCACAAGCTTTGTGTTTTATTATTTAAAATATACAGAAAGTTGAAAACTTTGTAAATTATATATAATAATTTTCAAAATTCGTAAATAAATTACATTTTTCAAATATTGGTTTACTGGGCTAGCTTATTATTTAATGCACCAATGACATATAGTATTTTTTAGAAAATATATACATATATATAATGGGGGATAACTATTTAAAATATTCAATATTATTTTGTAACCATAGTTAATTAAACACAATGTAATTTATAAAAGAAAAGAATAAAATTTCTTAATAAATAATAGTAGTTAGTATAACCATTTAAGTATTACAAAGTGTTTATACCGCGAAGGACCATATTTTTAAAATCAATTTATAGCAGAATAATATACGCTAGGGGTCAATAAACTTAACCCAAAATAATCACCAACACACATACACTCAACAGTGACACCTATATTAATAAATTGTAATCAATTTAAATTTACGATCCTTCGCGGTTCATTCCATTATATAATATATTAATTACAAATAAACCTAAGATTAACATGAATAAAAACAGAGGAAAGAAGGTTATAGTTTATAGTTATAGAATATTAACCCATAGTAGTTCCCCTGCCTGATATCCAGTCAGGACAATTTCTTTCTCTATTTTCTTACCCTCTTTCTCTTCTGTTTTATAAGTAGTTTATTACTTAATTCTACTAGTTATTACAATTACTGTCAAATTTAAAATCTAAATGAAAATAATATATAAATAGTAAAAATTTTAATAATTTATTTAATACATTTACTAATAGAATAATGTTATAGTATTCTATATATACTATAGTAATCTGAAATTTAAATGTTGAGTATTCCAAAATAACAAATTATTGAAAACATAAATTGTATTCAATGATTCTTAACATTATTAAAATAACATCACAATTGCAATTTAAAACACTATTATATACTATAAAAATATTCACATGTTGTATAGTATATTATAATTTGTGTATGATGTTTACGTATTATCAAGAATAATTGAAATTTAATTTTGATAAATAATTTTATAATTTATCTTATAAACAAAGATAAAAAATTGAAATAAGAAGTGTATGAAATAAATTGATAGGTAATAATATAATAATATAATAATATAATAATAAAAATATTCAATAATAATTCTTAATTATATTATATTCATATCTCCTACCAATATTTAATTTATATAAATTTCACTAAATAAAGATATGTTCAAATATTATATATTTGTACATACATAAATTGATTTGTATATATACATAATAATATATATATTATTTTAAAATGTAAATATATATACATAGGATATAAAGATAAAGATAAAACAAGATAAACATTCAATTAACAAAATAATTAATATAGATAGAATACATTCTAATATATATTCTATAATGTATAGTATACTATACATTATAATACTATATATGTAAGAACAGTTATAACAGTTATTGTAAACAAACAAACGGTGTGTGTGTGTGTAGTGCCACACACGTGTAGAATTCCCGCTAGCTTTACCCTTCATGACTGTCTGTCTTTACTCTCGGTAAATAGATATCACGTGTGATCTATTACGTCACAGATGTGAGCGTAATTACGTAATACCACTCCTCATTGCTCATCGCGATAAACTTCAAAAGTTGTGTGTTTGGATAGGTTTAACGTAACGTAATAACAATCAAATGTGTTGGGGGGTGTTGATCACTACAATGATTGGCCATATACCAAGTGTATCCTATGTCGTATCCTTTATGAATATTAAATTAATTGTAAACATAGACCTACATATTTCATAGAAATTTGAATTAACATCAATCCTATTATATTTAGTTTAAAACAAAATAACTTTAATTTAAAATCGAATCCAATCAATCCCAATTGAATGTATAATAATTATCACCGATTTCAAATATTTAGTCTGGAAAATTATTTGCCAAATAACGTTAACAATTATATAAAAAACTCAACTATAATATAAACAATAGTAACATTAAAACCTATATAAACATAACTGGTTGGTAATTATACCCAGTATATACAGGCATGGTAGGCATATGGTAGACATATAGTCAGTCTAACCATACGCATACGAGATCTGCAAGATATCCTCGTATATCTGTCCTATGCTAGAGTTACGCTCTTCTTGCTCGATTGACAGTTGCTCGAAGTCCGCCAGGGATTTGTTAGCCGAGTGAATACAGTCACCATACACCTTCATCTCCTCTATGTAGTCAGTGATCACATCTAGTTCATCGGACCTGCAACAAAACATCCTCTAGATTAACGTTACGGCTAGCGTTCATATGTTTACAGAGGTCGTATTACTTAGGCTTACTTACCTACAAGTTCGGATTAAGTATGTGTTCTTATCGAATTTAAAACAACAACGTTCAAGTAAATAATGAAATGCACACATATATAGGTTTACTCTTTATACATTATATATGTATGTTTAATAATGTATACCATGTATTTTTAATTTTAATGAGGCTATCATTTTACTAAAATATAAATTATTAATATAATAACAAATTTACTGGTATTAATAATAGTTTATTAATTATTGGAGTCAGGAAATTTAATAATATGAGAGAAGTAGCAAGACCTCCTATAACCTGAGGTTATAGGAGGTATTGGAAGTAGGTTATTACTAATAAATTCATAAAACTAAGGATATTTAAATAAAATTTAAATAAAAAGTATTCAAAATTTCAAAGAATAAATTAAACAAATAATTGTATAAATATATTAGGAATATATTATAAATAATATATAAATATATATATTCCTACACTACGTACCTATTTTGATAATACATATTTGTCGATTCTACATATTCAATTAACTATACATTGTAATAGTAGGTATAAAGTACCTATAATAGTACCTAATAATAACTATAAATTAGCCATTTCGGGTTAACAATTGATTATATTATGTGATTTAATTGTATTAACTATATGTATATATAATAACATTTTATTAAATATAGGATTATTTATAATAAAATCGTTTACGTTAAGAAATGTAAATTAAGCATATATGCATATATGCATATATGCCTATAATGTGCATATATATATATATATATATATATATATATATATATATATATATATATATTTAAATATAAAAAATATATATTTTATTCCTATTTTATTAATTTTATAATCATAAATATTAAAAGATAAATTCAATGTGATTCCTACCTATCTATATTTAATTAAATTAATAATATTTTAATGGTTATATATGGTTTAAATAATAAACATATATGATATATCCTATAGGATATTCTAGTAACCATTTTTTCGTTTCTTCCTTTTTCTTCGCCAACTCCTCTTTGTGTTTAGTGTTTTGATCGACTTGATCGACTCTGATACACCCGCACTTGCAGCCCGACTTCTTACAGTGACGTCTGGCACCTCTCCCGTACACCTTAGTGGATTCGAATTCTAGGCGCGCTTTTTTCTTTCGTCTCGACTTAATGACGTCATCAGTTTCTTTTTCTTTCTTTACACGTTTGTTTTCTTTATTTTGTTGTTGCCTGGCTCGTTTGTACCAGTCTTGTATCTCACATTCCGTCACATCGTAAAGCTCGAGATACTTTGCAACAATAATTCTAGATAATGTTTTTATAAATATTATTTTCAAGAAAGTTATTGTTATATAAACTATATAAGTTATAGACTAAACTATATATAGGTAAATATATAGGTAAACCTAGTAATAATATTGATAACGAAATTAGAATTATTCACATAATGAATGAATGAAAATAGTAACCTGTATTCTAATCTGGCAACTATCTTGTACAGCACGAATCGTAATAGACCATCCATAAGAGTTCGTGATATCTTGAAGAATATGTATTCCGATAAACTGTACGATATATTTCATTGTAAATATCATAACATAAAATGAAAAATATATATTATTGAGATCATTATATTTAATATATATATATATATCCTATATATACAATCCTATATCTACCTCTGCGGGAACTTACATTAGGATAAAGTATATTTTATGTACTTTGATGTATACATCTATATATTATACACATCTATAGATCTATATATCTATTCTATGGACCAGCGTCTTATTAATGGGTATTTTGTGGGAATTACCCCCCCATTTATGGATGTTTTCCCAAACAAAAAAAATAGATATTCTCATAATAAATTATACCACAATCCTATTTAATTAGTATAAATCAATAGATGTAATTTATTAGATTATTTTTCATATACAATTAAAAACAAAATAATTATTTTTGGAATTTTTCCCACTACTATTTTACCCCTATTTTAAAATCCTCAAAGAGGCACTACTATATACCCGAGTACCCCTAAACCTAGGGTTGCGTACACTAACTGTTTACACACTAGTTTACAGACAGCCTTCACCACCCTCATCATGCGTACACAGCTCACAGCCGGTAACTTCATCTCGGAGGTGAATTTCTTAAGAGCGGAATTTTGGCGGCGTAAAGGCATATCGCTGAACTCGTCGACCCCGTCAGCGCGATCGGTCAGCAAGGCCGTCAGACCACTGGTCAACCGACTGCGATCACCACCACCACTAGCATAACCATCACTGGAACCAGCGCTAGTCTCACCACTAGCCTCACCATCGTTAGCCTCATCACCCGCAGCACCATGTAGCGTTGACCAGTAATCGTTAACCAGTAGACGCGGGCTCACTATAGGGAACCGATTCACCTGACCGGATAGGCGAAGCATGTCCGGAGCGAAATAGTAGACCGGTTGACCACCGCCCACCGTGAAGTGGACGCCCACTAGCGGAAGTCTACGTTGCTTCAATACCAGTAGGGGCTGAGGACCCACTGGACGAGGGTCAAGCTCTCGCCGGAAACACGCCAGGTTGTCGAGGAAGTGGACGGAAGGTTTCCATAGCAACCGTTCTACCTGTACGGGAGAGCAGGATACGGGGGCGGGGTAGGTCCGCTGCATCTGCTTGTATCTGTTCGCCTGTACCCTGGCTAGACGGGCGACTCTCTTCTCTTCTTCGTGTTGGGTCAGGCTCTCGCATCTCAACATAGTCGAGTACAGCCCGTTCTCTACGTTCATCTCTTTTACCATCTGCACATACGTGATATAATAGGTTATAGACCATAATGATTATAATTTATCTGATTAGTTGATCAATAATATATATTTTATCTAGTGGTATACAGAGTATCCGTATTATAACACAGGGTATCCGTATTCGGACATGGGTACCTAATACGGACCCCCGTTACATATTGAATAAAAAGATTAAATAACATTTTAAAATAACAATAATATCTATAATCATATAATATTAATATTTTTAATTTTTGAATACATATATTGAGCCATACAATGTTAAGACGGTGTATTGTTAGTGTCCTTATTAGGTTATTTTCCGCAATAGTGTTATAATAAGTTTATTTAATAATTATTATAATTATTTAATATAATATTATTATATTATTTATATTATATAATTTTATAAATAATATATTATCATGAACATATGTTTGTTATTAAATTAATATAAACATTGTGTTATAAAACATTATGATTATGTTAAAAATTGAGCTTTATATATTATATGCACTTCATAATAAAGTTTATTAGCTACACATTTATTAATGATCATTTTATTATTCTATTTTTTAGTATAATATTTTTTATAGATTTTATAGTTTTTATTAATTATAGATGTTTACATTATAATAATGTAGTATAATAGTAATGTATTATCTACTTAATATAACATTATATAATACGATAACAATAAATAATTGCAATATATATTAAAATAAATAAATGTAGAAGTATACAAATAAATACACAACCTTTTCGAGTGAAATAATACTTAAAATACTTAAATAGAATAGTAACATACGATGCCACGATTACATATACACTATGAGCATTTCTATTGGTCAATCTTCATGGAAAATATAGGCTTTACACGTCATTAAATTATTGATATTAAAATTACTATGTTATCCTTCGTAATTAATACTCCTTTATTTGAAAAAGCAGTGATTGTACTTCCAGGAATTATTTCTTGTGTAGGTCGTTGTAAGTGGCCTATATTGCGGACAACTAATGCTTATTAGTATATGCATATACCAATGTATAGCGTTTATACAATATTTACGATGCACATTGTACGTAGTAAATAAATGTACTATATGTGCATATATAGATTATCCGATATATCCTCTATATGATATATCGTATATATATATATTATTCATAAAGTATTTAAATTATAATTAGTCCTGTGCTAATTTATTTTAATTATTAATTTAAGTACTTGTTAATATTTGTATTGTATTAATATGATATTATATATTAAATGTATTGAAGTTTAGTAAGATAGATATACTTTAGAATATTTGTATATTTATATATATATGTATATACATATTAAACTGTGTACTAAAACACACCCATATATATAGGACGCATGCATGTGCACATTGTGCACATTGTGTGTCCCATCATGAATACGCATGTATGCGTGCCGTGTTGATGACGTGGAGTTTCTATAGTATACTATAGTCTATAGATATACTATAGTATATACTAAATTATAATGAATTGCCTTATATAGTTGCCTATGAGTATACTCTATATTACGTAATTAATGTAGTAAAAACATGTTCAATATTCCAGGTATCTTTATTAGAGTTAATATATGTCTACGTTATATAAATTCGACGACGATCTCATTTCGCGGAGTCGTAAAATCGCCGATGCAATGGTAGATTGCCACGCCTACGGTGTTTAGGGGCATGTCTATTCAATATAGATTTAAAATACAATACTAATATACAAGATTATAGCATCATTCGACATTGTATGAGTTATATAAATACAATTCAATAGATGATAAATTCAATACATTTAAACTTCAATACATTTATCAATTTCTCAATGTTATTTTTATAACGTTCTTTTGTAAATAATGTGGGTTTGGGTTTACGTTTAAGTTTTGGTTTATGTTTGAGTTTAAGTTTGAGTTTGGGTTTAAAGTAGTAATTCCTAATTGGTAGAATTTTATCGCTCATTCCGCAGTCACCTTGAAGTTGAACACCCATTATTATACCTCGTAGTATATATAGTAGTATACTACTATATTAGTTGTATACAACTATAGTAATAGTATAATACTATGGTAATAGTATAATACTATGGTAGTAGTAGTAGTAGTAGTAGTAGTAGTAGTACTAGTAGTGTTAGTAGGTTACCTACTGTAGGTATAATACTATAGTATATAATATTACATTATTTAATTTACATATAGTATATACTATTACAATACTATAGTATATAATACTATAGTATTGCATATTGAAAACATTTGATACACCTGTTAAATACTTCCACTCACTTAATATTGAATATAAAGTGAATGTTAGACATTTATATTTTATATATTATTCATATTTAATTAATAATTACAATCGTGCGTCGATATATTTAATTAATGGTCGATTAATTAACGAAAATGATGGATAAATAAATTAATATTTAGTAAATGTTCATTTGTAAATTAATTTTTCATATAATGATCAATATTAGAATTATGCATGCGATTATTAAAATAAAAAATAAGCATTATTAATAGAAATATGATACTGAATAAATATTATATTTAGGGGAAAGTCTCCGATTACCGACCCCTAAATGTTTATTTGTAATAACTTATTCAATATTAAATATATTTATTTGACATTTTGTAATTAGGGTAATATTATGGTAATGAATAATGTAACTATTTTAAATTTTTGATATTATTATATTTACAAGAATAAACAGGGGGTCGGTATTAGGTACATGTATCCGATTACCGACCCCCTTCTCCTATTACCGACCCCCTAAAATAATCGTGGTATAAATAATTGTAGTATTATAATATCCAATAACAATAGTAGATATACATAAATATAATTAATTATAACATGCACGCAATTTATTTGTTATTGAATTTATGTATTAATAGTAATATTAAATTTAAATTTAAACTTTATTGTAATTATATTAAAATAGTGTATATTATTATTTACTATTTATTTATTAATCAGTATTTATATAATCAACTGGAATCATGAATCATACATCTATATCAATTATACACAAACAACCTACGACATATTTTAAAGTGAAATACTGATCTATTTTAATTGGATATTATAAATCATATGGGGTCGGTATTAGGGTAATTTATGGGGTCGGTAATAGGAAAATAATATGGGTTATTATTATTAAAATATCTATATTGGTTAATAGTTATAAAATTAAATTATTTTTATAAAAGTTATAAACCTTGTATTGATCTACAATATTATGTGCAGTATTAAGTTTTCTTTTAATTAATAAAATATTTACAATGATTTAAAAAAAGTTATTATTCAAATATTTAAAAAGAAAAAACAGAATATTACATTTGATCAAATAACAATTGTAGGATTAAATATTTTTTTAAACAAAATACTTATTCATATTTATCATTAAAATAATAACAGTTAGTGTGTATATAATTTTTTGATATATCTTATAGTTGCTGAGATACGAGATGGGTCGGTAATCGGAGACTTTCCCTTATTGTGTTGTTGATTTTAACAATAGTTACAGAGATATCGTAATGGGTCATATTACACACATTTCCGATACATTCCTACGATATACTGATTGGCAATAATTTTCATATTATAGGATTTTGTTATATTATACATACAGGCCCGTAGCCAGAAATGTATACCAGGGGGGGGGGTAAGGCCCCACAAAATGTTAAGACTAAAGTCTAATGAATATAAACTAGTATACCAGTAATAATATCACTACTAGTAATTTACTAGAGTATACTATAGTATACTCAAATACGTTATATATTAATAGGGGCTTCGCCCCTTATATGTCTATGAGTATACTCTATTACTTATATTGACGCACAATGTGAATTAAATAGGGTATAAATAAATAATGCATAAGCATACCCTATGTATGTATATATACACTATATAAACATAACTTTATATGCATATAATAACATATAAAAACAGTAGGATCAGGTTAACAGGCAAGGTATACAATAATAACATCAGTAGATAAGTCTACTGAATACTAGCGAGTGAATTAAACATTTAGTCATGGCAAGGGTAAGCTTAAAATGATATTTTCTAATATTATGTAGAACATATTTAGTAGTGCATCATATTATTAATGTTTGGAGATTAGTCTAGGTGAGAGGTTATAGTAAAACCAAATATAGTTATAGATTGAGAAGTTGGAAGAAATAGTAGAAAAGGATGTGTGATTAATAGAGGAGAACTGGGTCTTGTGAATATGATAGTATTAGTTTTAGTAATATTTAAGGACAATTGAGTTATGAGAGAACCAATGAATGAGATCAGTAATACAATTAAACATAGCATTTGAATCAGACCAGAATCACTAGAACAAGGAAATGGCTATATATCTGAAGATCATCGGCATAAATATGATAGTTAATAATGGGATATTTAATAAAAAAAATTGATTTTATAGGAAAAATATAAATAATGAACAATATAGATCCAAGGACAGAGCCTTGTGGAACACCATCTATGTTGAAATAAGGAGGATACAACGATGAGTTAATCTTCACCGAAGATGTTCTAGGTGAAACAAAATACATAAACAAACTGTGGATTTGACTATGTATACTAATTTCATTAAGTCCAATAAAAAGAATATTGTAATCGAGACTATCACAAGCACTAGATAAGTTTAGTAGTACGATATAGCATGAGGCTTTATTACCAAGATATATGAGAATATCATTAATCATAAAAGTGGGGAAAAAGGGCAGTTTTGGTAATACGATGAGGAGGATACGCACTTTGATATTTATCAACAATAGCAATGGGCATAATGTAATTAATAAGTTGAGTAGACACAACTCGTTCTGACGTCTTAGATATTGATGATAGTTGAGATATTGGACGATAACTTGATACATTAGATTGGTCAAGAGTAGTTTTTTTAAATCGGAATAATCTATGAATATTTCATTGGGTGTGGAATATAGGGCCGCAGGAACAGGGGGGGTCGTGGGTGTCCGGACCCCCCCTGTTATAATCAGGGGGGGTCCGGATATCTTTGGACCCCCCCTGTTCTTGCACCAAATTATAAAAATAATTTAATACTATTTAATAATTTAGAGAAAATTGTATGTTAGTAGATAGTGATTATTAGTAAAATACATATTATAATCTTTTATTTGTAGTCACAATATTATCAATACCTTAAATAGTGCTTCTCTTCTACAATCTTTTATCGCAATATTATTTAATATTTATTAGATTTAATTTAATTATTGTTAATAAAATATGGACATAAGTTCATTCTATAGAATTGAAAATAATAACCATATTGATGAAATGTTTGGAATATAATAATAATTAATATTAATTTATTATCCTATTATCAATTTATTTAGATCCGAAGAAACACGTGTTTGAACAACAAGTTTAAATGTTGCATTGTCTAAGTAAACCATCAATAATTGAAAACGATAAAATATTGGATATAAAAAGCTTCGATAAGCCATTTAAGCCAGATGTACGATAAGAGTGATTTTAAACATGATGTTGACGATAGATTCGGCTGCTTCATTTGATTCATCAACATTTTAGTATTGACAATTCCCACATTTTTGTGTGTGATTTAGGTCAATATTGGCTGTGCGAGGGTATGTTCACTTTACAAAAAAATTAACATGGGAATAGATAGGAAAATTCAAAAAAAAAACAAATATGTATATTTTTCACATTTATAATTAAGATACAATCATGACATTTTCAGAATATGTTTTTTTTTCTACCTCATCTTAAGATGTTATATTTTAAGGTATTATAACAAGTATTATAAATTTAAAAAAAACAGTTCTTTATAATTTTAATAAATAGTCAAATTAGCCTAATTTTTAGAAAAATCTATGTACGGCGTAGATGTACATTGTACGATGCATTAAAACATATGTGGATAGTCGGAATAACAAAGATCACATTTTATAATTCAAGAAAAACTGGTACCATACATATCAATGGATTCATTGGTGTAGTGACAAGGAAGCAGTATTTTGCTTCTATTGTGTTAAAAATTATAAAAAAAAAACAAATCGTAATAACATTCGAGCATTTATAATGAATGGTTATTATAATTGGAAGAAGGCATTAGAACGATTACAAGTCATGGAAAATCAAATATTCATCAAATTGCAATGGAAGAGGAGAATAATAATAGCATTAAATATGTAATGATTATACATAATAAAAATGATATACGAAATAATAATATCGTTCTGAGATCTATATTTACTTCCATAAGATAATTATCTCAATAAAAAATAGCCTTTAGAGGTATGGAATGTAAAATGTTGAGGGTAAATTCCTCAAACTATTAAAATTAAGATAAAATTAAATTCCAAGAATAATTGGAAGAGACAACTATTATCATGGCAAATTCAAAACGAGATTATTGAAATATTTTTACATGCTGTTTTAAGAGAACTTATTAAACAAATAGATGGCTGCTACAGTATAATGTTTATAACAGTATGTATATATATATATATATATATATATATATATATATATATATATTTATATATTATATACATATATAATATATACATATATAATTTAATTATATTTTAATACATATTATTTAGAGTGAACTATTTGAATGCATATGATATTGCTACAAGAATACTCGAAGATAAATTTAATTGTGATAGTGAATCATTAAAATCATTTTTCAATCTAAAGGATATACTATTAAAAGAAAACTATATAGATTCAGATGAGATTAATAAATATCCAGAATTGAATTTAGAAAAACTACAAACTGAATTACCTCTATTTAAAAGAAAGTCAAGAGCTAGGTGCTTAGAAGATACCATATTATATTATAATTCTTGTATGGAAAATATATTCCAATGTAAAAATATTGATGAAATTAATCATTGTAAGACCAACAAGTTCAGTTGGTTGTGAAAGAAGTTTTAGTAACATGCGCATCGTAAAGAATTGGCTAAGAAATGCTATGGAATAAAATAGACTGAATAGTTTAATGATAGGTAGTATTCACAGTGAAACTCTAGACGAATTAAACATTGATGAATTGATGTCATCATTTGTTAAGAAAACATAATGGAGAGAGAAGACTCAATTTCTCATTTCATTAAATATAACATCTATTAAAAGTACGGTACTTTAAGTACATAATAAAATGATATGTACATTTATACACTTATTTATTTAAATAATATCTAAAAAAAATTTAATTAGTTATACACAAAAAAAAAATATAATAATAATATAAATTAGTGGATCCCCCCTATGAAATATACCTTCCTGCGGCCCTAGTGGAATAATATATTATATGATTTCCTATGCATGATTTCAGCGATAAGTATAATAAAATATGGTGATAATGAACGAAGTAGATTGAGTGGAATAGGATTAAGGGGGAATTGGTTTTCAAGGATGTCATCAAAGAGAGTATAATGTCATGTGTTGGAAGAGAAAAACATGAACAGTGATTATGAGTGGATGTTAAATTGAGATTTAGTCGTGCTGAGTTGATTTTTGGAAGTACATTGATAATGCTAGAAATTTTGTGTTGGAATAAATTGGAAAACAATGAACAAATAACTAAATCAGGTTGGTCACGAAGATGATTGGTCTGGGTTTTACCTACTAATGTGAAAGATAATTTATAAGCTTGCTTAGAATATATTCCAAAACTACCGAGCATATCAGTGAAGTTTGACGATTTGGTAGAGAGAAGTTTTTTCTTGTAAAGCGATCGAGAACTTTAAAGGAAATAAGATCAGATTCAAGTTTAGAGGATGCATATTTACGTTGTAGTCTACGAAGTAGTTGCCTCAGGTTAACAAGCTCAATATTAAACCAGGGAAACTTATAATAAGTTCGGGTGATAAGAGTAATGGAGGGTACCAAAATATCAAGCGAGTAAGGTAATGCCAAATTAAAATAATCAAAAAGTGTAGACAAATCAGAAGATATACTGTTGCTAAGTTGATTGAATAGAGAGTTAACACACATTGGTTTATTAATAGGAGGAGATTTTCTGAAACGATCTAGAAAGTCGATTAATTTGTATCACCGGAAAGTTAAAATAAAATAATATTGCAAAGTTATCAGATATTAGAGAACTTTGAGTGGGATATGAAATTAAATTAGAATCAGCTAAATATAAAAAAAAATCAATATTATTACTATTAGTGTTAGTATTAAAGATAACATGTTGCGTTAAGGAATACTCAAATATAAGTTTATTCAGAGATAAGGAAGCATGATTTTCATTATTAATTTGAATATTAAAATCACATAGAATAACCGTGTTAACTGATGTGAAAGATTCTAAAATAGAAGATAAGTCAGCTAAGAAACTCCATAGGCTAGATGAAGGTGGACGGTAGATAAGTATACTTATAATGATAAATAATGAAGGAAACTGAATATTACGGATCATAATTTCACCTGAAGAGAAACATGGGGTAGATGACGAAATAAGCTTAAGTTCCGATGAGAATAACAGAGCTAGGCCGCCACGACGATGTGATGTATATATATATATATATATATATATATATATATATATATATATATAAGTATATACTTATTAGCAAGCAATACATTAAAACCATCAGGGGTCAGTTGGGAAGTTAGAGCATAATCACCAATAGTTAACCAAGTATCAGTAATAACAGATATAGAACAATTAGAATCAATAATTAATTGTGTAATCAAATCAACTTAATTTCGTACTGATCTAGAATTGAGGAGTTGAAAAGAATACTTTTTAGGAAAGTGCACTGGTAGTCAATCAATATTTGGATCTTTTTTACCCGATTCATATAATGAATCACATGATTGGGACCATTTATCAAACTATTTTCTTTTTCAAATTGTTTGGGATTGAGGTTGGTTTGATATTTGTTCTGTTACTGATATTCTGTAATCTATTAATTTTCTGCTCCTATTTTAGTTAGAAAACCAAATAGTTGTTTGTTGTTTTCTCATGATAGGTAAACTATAATTAGTTAATTTATTAATATAATAATTAATTACAAATTTTTAATATTTACCATAATTTTAGAAAATATTTGATAAAACCATAAATACTGAATTGGATCCTCACTATAATGACTAAGACTAAAATACATACATTCTAATAAATAAATATAATATAAATAAAATTATAAAATAAAAATATAAATATAATTGAATATCTAGTAAATACTATATGAAAAAAACTTAATGTGAAACAAGTTTTAGGGGCCTAGCCGATCTCATGGGGGGCATTGCACCCGCAGGGCCTGCGGCGCAAGCCCCCCCCCCGTGGCTACGGGCCTGTATACATATGTTTATATTACGTTACATATGTTTGACTTTTTCAATATATTGAAATAATTCGGATTATGTTGTTAGTATTCTATTAGTGAGCTTATTTAAAAAATAATAATAATAAAATATTACAATAAAATACTTCGAAATATTCGGTATATATATATAAATGAAATTAATTTTTAATAATAACTATTTAGATATATTAAGTGGATACTATTAAGTGTATACTATTAACTAACAATACAATAATAATGTACATATATATGACTATATATATTATTAAGTATATATATTATTGAATATTTTATTGACCTATATACTACTAGAGTACACGACTGTAGTGATGAATTTATCTCATTAATCATTTACCGTGTGTATATACACTATAGTGTGTGCATATATAATAGGTATAGGTAATAGGTATACGTTCTATAGAATCTATAAAACCACAGTATTAAAAGGTGAAATTTAAAACATATATTGCATTTAAATTCATTAGACATAGATAGTATATACTTCAGTAGATATATAAAGATCGTCATATAACTATAACTATAAACTACTGGTATACCTAAACAAATAATTTGTAAATTGTAACGAAAACGAAACCTAAATGCAAGTATATAGGCTTTAATGCAAGGTATATTTGAAATGTAACATTATAACAAATATATTTATATATAGGAGGTATGTATAATCCTCTAATATAACGCCTACTACAAACTCGGCAGTACAAAGGCGTTGCTGATTATAATGTATACAATGCAAGTCACCACAGGCGATGTGTACTACAACACATCCTACATCACCTCCTATATCACCTCCTACATCACCTCCTACATCACTTCATACATCACCTCCTACATCACCTCCTACAACACATCTAACATCACATCTAACATCACCTCCTATAACACATTCTACAACATAGAGGTTATATGATGTTTATAATAGGAGGTTTATAGGATGTCTATAATCTGCACAAGTTACATAATACGCACGTGTTACGCAACATAGTAAAACATACCACGTGAAACGCAGTACTGAAGTTGTATACTAATATCAGTGATACATACACACACAGTAGTATACGATACTATACCCTATATGGTATAGTATACATATATACCATATATATATATATATATATATATGGTATACGATATGTTAATATAGGACATATGCCTTATATGGTATACGAGGTATACCTATATGAAACCAGAATTTATAATGTATATTGTGAATAATGCATACTGTACAATGTATATCTATTGGGGTATGATGACGTAATGTTCTAGATCATATGACACAACATCAACAGTGTACACACACATATTACGTAACAATGTAGATATTGTGTAATTATTGCGTCGGGGTGGGGGGGCGTGGTTATCGATCACATGATTACATCATATTACGTGATAAAGTAGTGGCATGACCTCCTCGATACTACTACTAGTAGTATGCCGTAGACATATAGTTAACAATTGAACTATTAATATGCAGACGATGGTAATAGTGACCGCCACCGCCGTCGTCTAAGATGACGTCACGACGAACCCACTATTCTACATCACTTGAACTAGGTCACGTGCTATCACGTGCTATCACGTGACTACGAATATAGCTCTATAGAGACTAGTGATAGCTAATCGAGAAATCGATACCGAGCAACTACGACACAAATATACACGACTAGATTAGGTAACGATCCTGACTACCACTACGATCACTGATGATGACGTAACGCCACTTAACTCATTACGTAATCACTGCTGAACACACGTTCAGATGCTATACTAATTAGTGTGATAATCACGTGGTATTACGTCGTGAGGTAATCGTAGTAATCCTAGGTAGTAATGATATAGGGAAACGCCCGCAATGAGTGCCAGCCTTCTTGTGACACACCTCCAACGTAGAAACGCCCATTATGATATAACCGCCACTCATTATACATATTTCCTTATGCACGGATACTATCATGTGGATGTTTCAGACTGGATCCTAGTAGTAACATACTATAGTAACCTAGTAATAGTAAAACGTCTACTATAGTATATACTATATATATAATATACAATAGTATGCCTACTTTAACTATAAATAGTACATAATATACACGTGTATAGAGAGTAGCTGTACATTTATATATATATCACGTGACCAATACATGTCATATAGTCACGTGTAGTTCGGCATCGAGATTACACGGGAACCTACGAGACATCTCCTGAAGAAACCCCTATCGTTTGATGGATATTTCAAATGGTTAGTGCGCCGCACGCGTGCTACCGTTACCATGGGTATGCACCTTACCATGGTAGGTACCATAACCTCAGGGTATGTTCTGACATATATGTCCTCGCTTGCTAGGCCACTGTATGAGTAGATCGGTGTTGAAATATGTAAACATCTATACACAATTATAACATTTTTAATTATTATTAATTATATATAACGTATACATAATATTATTTTATTACATGTTATTTAGTATCCTTCAACAAATTAGAAATAAAATGTGTCGATATATAGACATATTTTATTTATAATTTGTTGAAAGATATATACATATATACCATAAAAGGAATTTTATGATACATCATTATAACATAAATTAGTTTTTTTAATTATTATATTGTAATCTTAAATAACCTCAACACCGGTAAGAGGGTGACATAAGGAGGACTGAATACAAGGGTATGTGTTACTATATGGGGTGTGGCTGTACTGAAAGTGTATACACTATAGTTGTTCTGGTATTATAAACTGTCTTCGGGGGGGGGGGGTGTTTTCTCCACCATGAAATAAGAATACATATTTTCTATTCGACGTAGCCATATTTCGACTTGGTTCGTCCCTATTACTGTTGTCCTGTGTCCCTAAATCCTCTCACTAGGTGTCCTCTAAACTATTCATAGTGGGGTAACCATGGTGACAGTGGTTATATGTCACATGTACTGTCGCAACCACTATCTCATTATGTGTAACGATATCATACGCGACTAGTTCGTTGCCAACTGTTAAGTTTGATAGCCCTAGGACATGTGTCCTTGTTAACCCCTCTTACCTCCATCATTATTTCTATGTTTATCGTGTTTGTATACATTATATGGCTTCCCTATTTAAAATATAATCTGGAAATATTTTTCGAATCAAATATATATATATATATATTATTCCCTAATGAAATATAATATTCCCTAAGATTAATTAGGAGTAACTTATTGAAATAATTTATATATAATATATTTATAAATATATATATATTTGTATAATTTATTGAAATGAATATATTCAATTATATATTCATGAATATAGTAATCACAGTATACTTCAAGATGTAAACTAACGTTCAATCGATGTTTTAAATGTCTTTCCAAATCAATGTATTGAAATATTTGTATTATTTTAATCATAAGTAAAATACAAATTGTAAGTAGAATATTTAATTGAACCACTATATTGAGGTGTAATGAACACCTATTTATTTTTACACCTATCATCATCATTATCATCATTATCAACATCATTAGAATTTAAATATTTATATTTCAATATTATGTATCTGTTTTCAATCTATTTAGGTGTAAGTTTCATATATTATAGTAAATATTCTGATATAGTAAACCATATTGTTCTAGTAATGTTGTTGTCTTCTAATTATATTTTATAAAATGTTCTATAGTTTACTATCTATAGATTACAAAATATGACGGTTACTATTTGACAGCCCCATGTGAGGTGCCTCGGGTTGCACGACATGAACCCTGAACGTAATAATCACTGGAATACATTTAATTATTGATATTCATTGATATCAACAATGTTTAACAAATATAACAAATGTTATTATTTAATGATATCATATAATGTATACATTGTATTGGTCTATTGTTGTAACATAAACATACTTTGAGGTAAAACCTCTGCGTTGAACCTATATCACTACTAGGTATACGTACTCGAGACTGCAGTCTAAATACGATATTTGTAGGGGTAACTTATAAGTCATATATGACTATATATAAGGCTTATAAGTTAATATATATATATAGGAGCAACTTAACTTTAATTATATATAAGTAACAAGATGTATTAATCAGTATTTCATATAAGAAATATTATATATACCCTATAGGGTATATACCCTATAGGGTATTAATTGTATACTTGTTTGCGCATATAGCATAAACGTTATGTCATTGCCGTCGAACATATCCCGAGATTTTCCTTGTAAACTATATACCTAAACAGATTTACGAAGCAGAGATATAACACTCCATATCTCTAACACACTACGATTAATACGTACTCCCTATCGGATGTAGGCGGTCAGTGTTAGGCTACCGCTGATGGGGGTAGTATCTACATTATAATATTGCTCACTATGAAATGGACATGGTCCATTGTATAGTGAGTATTATTGTATATAATTTATAGTTTACATTGTGCATAGTGTATACAACGTATACGTATATATACGTTTGAATATTATATACAACATATGCTTGCATATACACTGTATATAAACTGTATATACAGTGCATATTGTGCACTATATATAAATGTATATATATATGATATAATATAATATCAATATTTGATATAATATATTACAGAATTCTATAGAATTAATATTACATTTTTTATATAACACAATATGATGATATTATATAGGAATATTTACTAATAAAAACGAATACATACACATTCACACCAATAAACACATACTCCCACATTAACAATACATATTGTATAATGTATTTCGCACGTGTATAATGTATATGAATATATATATATATATATATATATTCACATATGTATATTACACTATAGTGCCTATAATGTTTAAGCAAGTACACACTCTTGATATAAGTACAACGATTACTAAATAATTAGAAATAATGAATGGTGCTATTGAATATTATTATTAATATTAATATTAGTATTGATATTTCAAGAGAGGCTTCAGCTACTATAAAATTCTAATTCGTGCATGCAAGCCAACGATACACTACGTGTTTTTATATCTAACATTTAGCTCTATAGATGTAATAGATGTTAAATTAATCAATAGATTTATTATATATAATAATATATATATATCCAATATATTGTGTATACGATGTATATCGTGTATACATTATATATAATACCTATATTGAGTGTATAAATTAAACTGTCGGTATACCGTGTATAATGGCTAGTATCTATAAATATAAATAATGTTGCCTCACCTCCACCCCATCCCCATCCTCATCAAATCAGTAGTTCCTGCGGAGGCTGATCTATAATTAGATACGGTTGTGGGCGGTAAGGTTATGACAATCACATCTTGATCATATTGCGTCTTAATTATAATTCCGTATATTCATATTGGAAATAGCTTATAATAATAATAAATAATCTATTTCTATTATTACATTTATTGTACCACGTCTTTTAGTAGCTATTATTTAGTACCCATTGTTAGTTATTATTATGTAATATTGGGTAGGTAATACGTAATGTTATGTAATTAGTAAAGTATATATATATATATACTCATATACTATGAAATATCAACCAATATACAAACTCCTATAGGATATATCTACCTTTTAATGTAGAACAATTGTTCCCTCTAAAAAAGCGCTACCTATAGGTAGCTATATACTATATACTATATATAGTAGAGTACATACCGCAACCTCTCAGTATCTCACTATAGCTCACACATACATGTATGCTCTCTCTCTCATCATTATATGACTGCACTGCTAACAATAAGACGCCCATTGACTTCTTAGGGTTCCAATGCCGATATTTCACTATTTTCCCCTCAAATATTATCACTTAAAAAATGTCCTAAACGTACTTTATTATATTGTTATATACTTATATGTATACATGTATACATATAAGTATAATACTATGCATCCTTATGGAACTCCCTCCCTGCCTCCATTGGGTCCATTCATTCACCCCCTTCCTTAATAATGCACTTCAAGGCTTACATATCATCATGTTATATTATTACTATTTACTTATTTTAATCGTGTATCATTCCTACTATTTTTATAAATTGTATTATTTTATCGTTTTGTTTATTTGTGTATTTATTGTTATCATTAATTATATGTATTTGTATATGCACCTTTAGGTACCTCATATATAACCTCGTATACAAGGGGTTGTCACTCCTATGATCATTGTCAATACACCCACTTTTCATCATCATCATACTATTATAGGCTATATATATAGGATATATATATATAGGCAGTGATGGGCAAACTTCCATTGTTTTCCATGTTTTCCATGTCCAAGCGCTATCCATTCCCGTTCCCGTTCTATTAATTGTATCCGTTCCCGTTCCCGTTCCAGTTCTTTTTAATTTATCCGTTCCCATTCCGGTTTCCATTTCTTTTATAGTATCCGTTCCCGTTCCCGTTCTTTGTATATTACCCGTTCCCGTTCCTTTGATATGTAACATTCTAGTTTCAATTTTTTATTATTCATAAAATACAGTATACAATTTATACTTCACAATGTACACTACAGTATACAGTGTATGATGAATATTTGTAGTACCTAATAAACAGTGTATGATGAATATGCAAGGGTATTATGTATGCTTATAATTATAAAATAATAAAGCAAATATTTATAAAATATAATTGTATATTGCCATCTTCAGCACCTGTCGAACGATTTTTTTCGCTAGCAACACATATTAATAATGCAAAAAGAAATAGAATTGGCGATAAAACATTCGAGTATATGGTAGTATTAATTGGTAATATGCATTAAATGTTAAATGTATTTATTATTATTATTATTGTATATTTGTTTATATTTGTATATTTATTATATAATATAATTTATATAAAATTGTTATTATAATTGTAATGCTAATCGTTTTAATTCTTTATTTATATTGTAATAGATTATAAAATAAATATAAAAAATATCTTGAATTAATACCATATAAATATCCGTACTTGTAAATGGACTCATTCCACTGGAACTAGTTCCTATATTTCTGTCTAAGCGTTCCCGTTCCCGTTCCTATTTTTATATCCGTTCCCGTTCCCGTTCCAGGAACGGGAACGACGCCTAACACTGTATATAGGCTAGTCTATACATACCCGTCAAATATATCTATTCATATTTATACATAAATTACATAGAGCTTGAGATTTATACATTTATTATGATGTTGTTTACACTATTTGTAGATAGTTCCCTCCCCCGATTTAAGAAGCCTCTCCCACATGGGCGTATTAAGATAGATAAACACGCCCACCGATACGATAAATCTACCTACACACTAGTGATGTAAATGATGCCGAGCTTTTGATGCCGAGCCGAGACTTTTGGTTTTTGATGCCGAGCCGAGACTTTCATTTTCGGAAAAAAAAAACGAGCCCGAGCCGATCCGATACTTTAGCAAATCGAGCCCAAGCCGAGCCAATACTTAAATCAAACGAGCCGAGACTCTAATCAAACGATCCCGAGCTGAGATGAAACTCTTACAAAACATAATCGAGCCGAAATGATGCTTTTTTGAAGTTACATTTTAAACATAATTTTTATATATTTATCCATATTTTTATAAATGTTTACTATTTCATGTGACATAATATTAATTATATGTATCGATTGATTGATAATTTATTTAAGCAAATACATAGCCGAAAATATAATCGAAAGTATAAAGTATAAATATTTGCTAACGATAACATACGTTATAGAAATAAATAAAGAATAATACGAAATTAAAAAATTAAGGAAATTAAAACGTTTTACAGTTACCGTAAAGATCGATAGGTGGCTATTTTGTTTATAATATACTCATATGTTCGTATAGTATACGAATATTAAAAAAAAATTCAAACTATAATCGTAGTTATATAATTTAGATATGTTAATATTTTTGTATAAAAATAAAGATTTATAAAAAATATTAAATTTCTTTATATAAATATATTATTATTTTTTAATTAGATTTCATATATGTCATAATTTTAATATTTAATAGCCTATGACTAATTGGTATGATAATATCTTAATTATTTGATTTCAATTTTAATCGCATTTATATTATATTATTATTGTAACGAAAATTATTTAGATAACTAGGTATTATTATTTATTTTAGTTTATACACTTTTTAAATGATAATTAACCAAAGTTGTGTTTATAATAACAAGGTAATATGAGATAAAATATAAAAATGTAATATATGCTCGTGATATATTAAATAAAAAAAATACTTTATAAATCATAGGCAATTATAAATAAATTAGTTGTTAACAATGTCTTGAATGATGATGTTAATACACCAGGTCTTAAATCAATATCGAGCTTGTTCAACTCGATAGGTGTTATCGCCGCTATACTAAAATATCAATTGCACTCCGATATTTTTTTCCTTATCTGATTCCTTATCAGTTTGTATTGTATATTATTTATTGTAATGAAATTATTTTCGTTTGATATACAAAACAATGATTCTGGTAACTGACACTGAAACTATATTGAGCTTATGAAAACTGAGACTAGCACTTAAATGATGCCTTTAATAAGCATTAGTTAATAGCAATGCATTTTATATAGACTGGGACTGCATCGATGCTTTAGGTAACCCATTATTATTCTTAAACGATGCTATTGTTATTTACATTGAGACTGAATCGATATTTTAGGTATTAAGACTGAGACTGCATCGATGCTTTAGGTATTGAGACTGAGACTGCATCGATGCTTTGGATAACCGAGACTGAGACTGCATTATGCTTTAGGTGACCGAGACTGATACTGCATCGATGATTTGGGTAACCGAGACTGAGACTGCATCATGCTTTAGATTTGAGCATCATTTACATCCCTACTACACACATACATGTACTGACAGTCAGTCGTATCGCTATTGATGACATGTATTACGTAACGTAAACGCTAGAGTCACGTGACACTATAGTTATATAATCGTTACATCATCATGATAACTATAGTTATATAGCCTATAGGCATAGTATCGCGTAATTATATAGAAGGTAATTAACGTGGTAATTGATTACGCAACCATAGCTATTAGCTATGGTTGGTAGTTATTAGCTACCTTGTCATTATCATTAACGCACACTGTCACAGTGTGCGTAAAGTTTGCATCGCAAACATACTGTATATATGTATGTATATATATATGTGTGTAAGGTGTATTAGGGGTTATGGTAAAGAGATAATGCTGACAGATATCCACACGTATATTCGGAGTCGCTTATACCTTGGGGGTTATGCTATCCACTTCTAAATAGTTTTATATTTAGATATTTTCTAATAAGAAATTGTTAATAATATCTCGTTTTTCTGAGTCCTAATAATTGGTATCAATAAAAACTTGACAATAGCTTCATAATAAGTTACTTTTAAATCACGGTATAACGTCCGGTACGATCTATAGGTCATAAATAGTATTTGTTATTTGTATATATATATATATATATATATATATAACAAATACTATTTATGACCTATAGATATATATATATATATATATATATATACATATATATATATTAATTATTTTATACATTTTCATCGTTGAATTTAATACAACGAGTTGCGTAACGTGTGGCGTATAACGTCATAGCTGACTTACTTACCAGCATGAATTATCTACATATTATCTAATTATGCTAGAGTAGTAATTATATATTCAAGTTTAACAAAATAATCGATTACACATATATGTTTAACAAATTAAAAAATATTAAAAATATAAATTACAATAAATAATAAATGTATTGTATATATAAATCCGATTCAATTATATATAGGTATATAGCCTATAGCTGGGTATATAGGTACCTACTTATATTGAATTAACAGAATATAATTATAATTATATATATATAATAATTAATAATTATTTCCCCAAAAATAGTACTGAATAGTTATTATTTTCAGTCGATGAATACAATTATATTTTATTGATAACATTATTTTTAAGTAAATATTACATATAATATAAATGTAAATAATATGTTATCATACGTTAATTAGAATAATATTTTACATATTTAAACACCTATATGTACATCTATTTGTACACATGTATATACACATGTATATTGACTCGTGCTTATATTACACACTACACTATCCAATTACCCTAAAGATGATATTATTATTATTATTATTATTATTATTATTATTATTATTATTAATTATAATATCAATATTACTATAGCAAGTAATTTCTCATGAGCGCGCGTAATAACCTTATATGGGCATAGATAATTAATAATCGTGCCGGAAAATATCACCAGGGGAATTGAGCATATTTAGGTCACGCGATAGGGGGAGACACCGGTTTATAACCGAGTTGCCATGGCTGTATATCGAGGTATGCGTCGAGATTCGTAATCGAGGATTATGGATACGTTGCCTAGTATATATACATATATGCACACATAGTATATTATACGTCGTACGTTATAACGTTATATAATATCCGTATACAGTGATACTCACTGCGGATGTATACATGGCATCAAGCCTATAGGCAGTGGTATGAGGGTGTTTTAATATTTATAATTATTGGCGATATATTGGAGTGTATTTTATATAACATAATATATCTACACAAATCTCTATTATGTAGATATATATATATATATATATATATATGTAATGTGTTGAACTATATATTCACATTATATTATATAAAATGATAAGGTGTATACGATACATACGATAACATACATGTATTACCGAACTGCTTTATCGTATTAATACGGTGTAAAGCCGCACTATTTTAAATATTACGTATATTAATCACATAATTGATCACGTGGCCTATAACGAGCCATCTCATTGGTCGATACCTGCAGCCGATATCGATGATGTAATCGCTATCGTAATGTAACATCTACCACTATAGTGGTATAGCATTACGGGTTGACAGTTAACAGTTAACTACATTTATACGACGGTAGAATGTCCACCTGTCAAACTTTCCGTGCTAAAAAAGCACACTCTAAGATATTATTTGGTTATTATCTTTATATATATACCTATATGTATATATATATTTTGTTTGTAGTCATTTAGTATATAACATTGCGTATATATATTCATGTTATTATATAATATTGACCTTGCATCAACTATATTGCACAGTGACGTCACGCAAGTATTCGCTCATCTCATTATTAGTGGCAGTTCTCCTCTTGACCATGGACGGCGTGGCGACCGCTTATAAAGGTTCGTATAACTATATCCTGTGTGCGGCACACTATTCGCTCTTTCACGCACTCACTCGCACGTACTCTAATGCAAACTTAAATATACATATTCATATATATATAAAGTGCATATAAAGATTTACAAAAACCCTTCATATAACCCCAACTAAATGTGTAATGGTTATCCACTGGAAAATGTCTAGCTTATCTATTACATTTAAAATTTTATATATTTGATATTACGACACATTCATATATGAGAATATCTATTTGTATACACACCTATAGGTATACCCCCTCCCCCCCAGGTCGGTACACACACCTATACCCCCCCACCCCCATGTTGGTTTCGACACACACTCGCTCTCTAAGTACATGTTACGTATACCATAGAACGTAACTGAATGCACATATTGTTACATCATAATACAATACAGGTGATACACTCATTCATTGTTATAACTTACTAGTGATATGTATTCACACCTTCGTAGTATATATTGTAGAGTATGAGATCATTTAAAAAAAAAAATATATATTGTTTTTGTTTAAAGTAGTTTTATTTTGGTGGAGTCCTTTCATCCCATCCAGGAACTTAGATGAAGTGTTCACTTATAACCATATGACTTTAATGTCACTTTGAAATTACTCTCATGCTAAGGCTTCCATGGTTTTAACGAGAGCCGATAATTGATTGCATACACAATTATATAAGATCACTTCTTAATAAGTAATACCTACGTTATTGGTCCTTACGCCGTCTAGCGTACGGGGATTGAACCTCGTCCTACTAACTGTATATCCTTAGCCTATATCCTTAGAATATAGGCCATGTATACATGAGCTACACATTCAGTTATATATCAATAATGTGAGCTATATTAGATATTTGTTGTGTTACAAATAATGTAACAAGGTACAACACAACGCACGATGTGTTGGCCCACTTAGTTCACGTTATACATTGTTATATAATATTGTAGGCATTATGTCATACGATTATACTATCATACATTTTAATACCATGTCAAATTGATATCACAACTATATCATAGCGTATTGGATGTATTGTGGGTAGACGCGTATATCATTTATTATATTCAATATTTAATTTATAATTTATATAATAATTATAATTATTATTCTACCTATCAGTAAGTAAAGTAATCAGTGATAGTAGTTATATTAAAGTTTGATAATCATCGTGATGTGTGCTTAAATGATCATAATATGATTACAAATATATTACAATCATTGATAAGCAACTATACTTTGATTACCAACTACACTTTCAAATGATTGATATTAATATGATTGTAATCAATGATAGTTAACTGATCACTAACATTGAATTACAATCAGTTGATAATCATTGATCACAAACTTAACAGAAAAAATGTACATCAATGATATTAATATAATCTTAATCAATGATAGTTAACTGATCACAAATTCAAATCAATTATCGTAATCAAATGAATATCAATTATTGTAATCGAATGACAATATGTTATCGTAATCGATATATAGCCCAATGATAGTAATCTGATTACGAACTTTGATTACTTTACTTACTGGGCTTTATATTATGTCATCTTATTTATTCTTCAGAATACATGGTCGTTAATATTAGTCATACATCTATAACTCATATATATATATATATATATATATATATATATATATCGCTACATATAATTTTGTTATTTCTTCCTACATTTAATAAAATCCAACAAAACAAGTACTCTTACATTATATAACTATGTTATTATCAATAATATATTATGGATATACTTTACTTTAATATACTTTAATGTGTTACTTTAAGTCGAGCTTGCTCGGCAGTCCATGCCACGTCTTCTCTACATTTCTCTATGACTCATCACGTTTGTCAGTTCGCTGAGGGTGCATCCAGTATCTTCGCTCAGTTGATCAATGACAGTTTTTGCTGGTCATCCTCGGGGTTGTTGACCATGTAGCGGTTACCAGATAAGTAAATCGCTTACTAGTTAACTTTTACTTCTCTAGCAACGTCCCATGAATCTCAATCTTTGTTATCATATAGAGACTGTACTTATGAGGATTCTATCGTGTAGCTCTTTATTTGTCATATGTTCCCTTAATGATGTGCTCAACGCACCTCTGAGCATGCTGATATATATTTCATCCATTTTTGTCTCTAGAGTCGTTGTTAGAGTCCAATTAATAGAGCCTTATACGGATTATATCGTTGATTTGAAAATGTTTATTTTTAGATTATCTGACAAGTTGAATTTCCAGATTCATGCTGTTAAGTGCTGAACAGTCTTGGGCTATTCTAATTTTTATATCATTTTCTGTTTATACAATATAGGTATTTGAGATTATTAACCTGTTTTATACTTTGGCAGTTTATGCTCATCATGTTGACATTGCTATTAAAATTATAATATATATATAAAGCTATATAGGTTATATAGCTATATAGCTATAAAGCCTATAGCTCATATATTCAGTCTTATCTGTATTCGATTTGAGACTTATACCATCTGCTATTTCCTTAATTTGGTGTAGAAATATTTTCGCATATTTCAATGTATCAGTTGTAACAGCTATATCATCGGCATAGTAATAATACATTCACGTATATTATGTATGTAGCATGATATCATCTACTTCTTTTCTGAGTGAGTATGAAACCTTCGGTAATATAGTCTAAGGAATTTTTCAGAATATAATCGAGGAATACAATAAATAAGAAATTAGCTAGTGTATCTCCTTGAAGAACTCCAGTGGTGAGCTCAAATAAATGGGTGTAACCATCAGGAGATCTGACTATAGAGTGATTGTTTATGTACAACATCATTATCGCATTAGTTATATCTGATGGTATTCCATATTTTATTAGAATTATCTACATTTTTTTCACGGTTTATTGAGTCGAAAGCTTTTGAGAAGTATTATTGGAAAATGTTAAGATTTTACTTCTTCTAGTATTTACTGAATCGCCAGGATATTTCCTGATGTCGATATGTTTGGCATAAAGCCATTTTTATTTGTCCTTAATATTAAATCAACTTCGGATCTTATTTGGGTATAATGAATATTTTTATTCATCATATTTTCCGAGGAACTCATTGAAATCTCCACCAATAATAAGTATATTGTGTTTTGGAATATGCCTAGTTAATGAGGTTAGTTATGTATAGAAACTTTCTATTTCTAGTTCGCCACTCATATTTGCTGGGCTGTAGCATGATATTACTGTTGTACGTGGCTTTACCTGAAAATGTATTGCACTTATTCTAGATGATATAATATCAATATTTTATATTGCATTATATGCTCTTGTATTGATAATACTTCCAATACCTCCCGTTGCAGCATTCGTGATACTTCCAGGTAGATAAGGTTAGTAATTTCCACTTACCAGGTTTCTTGATGTAAATATCTAAATGTACGAATATATGTTATTATATGCATATTATTTCCTCTTAGTTTTTTCGGCAGAGGACATAAGTTAAGGTATTTTCCATATTTTTTTGCAGTGTCTGATTATAAAATGAACCAAACATATTATTTTTTTGCAGTTAAAAAGTTTAGGGAGATCCACATTATTTTTATAATTATAATTATTATCAATCGTCGATTTTTCGATTTCACCTTGGTATACAGAAATTCAGGACGCGCTCCTTGTAACCTCCGTGTAACTTCGTGCGTGACGAGCGATACGGGATGAGTTACATTGTTGTATCTGTATCATGTTTTGCTTTCGGTGGCTAATAGCTACGTGCGGTCGACACTCCATACACGCGCTAGTTTTTAAACCAGAGATTTCCTTCTCCTATATATCTCATTATTAACCTGGGTATCAAGATACCTATTGTACGACGTATGTATTCGACCCATCGTACAATGTACGTGGTGCACCAACGGGAATGTATTAAGAAAGTCTTAACTTGTAGTTATATATAACCAAGTATTCACTCAAAGAGTTGGTAAGGTGATTGTAGCTTAAATCGTTATAGATTAGATAAAGCAGAAACTAAAAGTTAATCATGCTACAATACTATAAACTACAAGTTCCGTGAAACACATTGTAAAGCGTTATAAGCAACGCACCACTTTATGGATATATCAATAATATATATATATATATATATATATATATATATATATATATATATAGTATATAGTATATAGTATATGTTATACGTATATATTATATTATATGGTTTATATTATATACCCATAATGTCCTTCGTAAAATCTAAGATAAAGTTTACATTTGCATATACATATATCAAATATGAATATTAATATAACCGTCAATAACATTTAAATTTATTAATTTGTCATATCAAGATATGTTGATAATTTTGTTAGATTTGTTAGATTTGTTAGATCGTCAATGCATGTTTTTAATAAGAACCGCCACCAGACAGTGCACTGCCCATGGGCCCCACGTACTGCTGTAACGTGTGGCTCCCACGTCCTGCTGTATGCGTACATGATACTATCTCATCTATATATATATATATATATATATATATATATATATATAGGATGTTGGGTATATATCCCTATAGGGTATTCCCAGGCAATGGTATACTTAATTAATTAACTCATGATTATTTAATTAATAATTATTTATTGTAAATGTAATAATATTATACTATAGTATTCTAATATATTCGAATATACGCATGATTATGTTCGTGTTTGCTACGTAGAATATTCTCTAGAACATATCGCACCTCGAAGTAAGCTACCCTATGTATGACTCACTATATAGGGGTCAGTCTTTGAATCGTCGTCACCTATTTAATACACGCTTCACGATATCTAAGACATAGTATACTACTTGTATACAACTATGATATATCAAGGATAAAGTATATTTTGTGTGTGTGTATATTATACATTATACAAGTATGTACGGCGTACATTGTACGCGTGCCTATAGGGTACCTACACGTATACGTTATCCTATTATATATACTATGCATTGTATACACATTACTGCAGTAATATATTTGAATTAATTTGTTATAAAAGTCATCAGAAATCACGGATACATTACAAGTGTTCGTATACATGTGTGTGTGTGTGTGTGTGTGTGTGTGTGTGTGTGTGTGTATGTGTGTGTATGTGTGTGTGTATGTATGTGTGTGAACTATAGGAATTAACGATACACTGTAGCAATATTACGTAATGTTCAATGTGTATGTTAATGCCGGGTTATGTCATCGGGGTATATGCAACAGTGCATGTTAAGATATTATAATAAATTCAATTTTGTCTTCGGTAATTTGAGCGGGAAATGCGGAAAAAAGCGGAATGTGTAAAACATATTCTTATCCGCTTATGATACGTATACGCGCATAATAAGCAACACTACATTATATAATATTGAATAAGATATTGATATTATATCTCCTGATATATATAAATAAAGTGGCATGTATACGTTTATATCCTGTAAATCCCATACTTCCTGTTATGTATATTATATATATGTTTATATGTATGTGAGTGTATGTGTGTATGTGTGTAAGTGTGCATATGTGTGTGTGTGTGTGATATAAGTAGATATTACCTACGAATTTATTCGACGTAAAAACTAACTTCCTAAATTATTAATTAACGATACAGATAACAATGGTATTATGTAAATGTGTAGTAGTAAAGAGTAGTAGTAGTAGTAGTAGTAGTAATAGTATTTCGACTCGAGTAGAACCTAGTACCGTAGAGCTACCATGGGATTATACCCCTGGAGGTTACCTGACATTAATAATACATAGCGCTGTACGATACTGCACTCATATTACACATACTATAGTAGGTATACCTACATGCATGTAGATCTAACAGATATATCTAATAATGCACACACACACACTTACTTATGTACACATGTGTACTTAACATGCATCTGGTGGGGAGGTCACGTGTCGTATAGCACGTACTACCAGCACGTCGTATAGGATATACGATGTGTACGTCTATACGTATATATATATATATATATATATATATATATATATATATATATAATTATAATATTTACTAGTGTATGTATTTATTATATATTAAAACATATAGGTTATAACAGTATATGTTATATCCATATTAGGCCATTTTGTCGACATATATGTATACGACTTATATGTATATAATATTTCTATACTTATATATTTATTTGTGAACACACATGTGTATTGGTTATTGCGTAAACAAGTGTATCAATGACATGACTAGTATTTACTATATATGTCCTTGATTATAATTCAACGACCACAATTACACAGCTTAAAGACGGTATAATTAATGTTTATAGTATCGCCTTAACAAAGAGTAATCAAATAATTAAAAAAGTATGTAATATCGTGGTGTTAATAATAATATTTTATTATGAACATTATATCTCCTGTGTGTCAGACTGACTGCATATCTTACATATTAATATTAATATTATCGAATAGCCTATTTATTATATTATAGACTGTAATAGACTGCAATTTAACATAATAGAACGATTTAGGAACAAATAACAGGACAAAAATATCAGATATTTATATATTTTATTAATTTTAAATCATTTATTTTGTGTAATCTGATATTTATCCATGGATATTATTATAATTTGTATACAATATATTATGTCCTTATTATCATTATGATAAGTACACGTTTTAAAAGGTTCATCATAGGGATGTAATGCAAGTAAACAACATAAGTAACACAAAACCATACCAATTAAACCATACAAACCCAAAATACCAATCGTTAATATATATATATATATATATATATAATATATATATATATATATATATTATATTTATATATACAGTCAAAGCTCGATAACTCAACATTGACGGGACGGAGTTTTCATGTTGAGTTAGCGAGTATGTTGAGTTATCGGATGTATAAATTAATGACTTTATTAATGTTTTGTTCACATAAATGCATTCAAAATAGTACTCGTATGATAATATAATAATTGTAATTGTATTTTTACGTTTATATATTTATATCCATATATTATTAAATAAAACCATGTTGAATAATGTATGTTGAATTATATTTGTTGAGCATGTAAAATGTTTATTACATGTAAAAGATACGAATCCAACAACATATATTTGTGATATTTTGATTTTTCATAAATGTTGAGTTATCGGATGTATATTTACATGTAATGTATAGGCTAGGATTATAAAAACGATGTTGAGTTATATGTATGTTGAGTTATATTTGTTGAGTAAT
>OZ025244.1:35031428-35063928 GCA_964019155.1 Osedax fenrisi
TATATCTCGAAACTTACATCTCATAACATGATTAATAACTCACAAGAATACATATTTTCTAACTCTAATATAATTTATTGAAATAAATATAAAATGAAACTAAATTAATCATTATAATAATTATTATTATTCAGGCATATATTATTATACGCACATATTCACATATACACACACTCACATGCATACATCTATATATATATATATACAGTAGAAGCTCGGTAACTCAACATGCCGATAACTCAACATTGCCGATAACTCAACATCCAAAAAATATTTGGTTGGATTCGTATCTTTTACATGTTAACAAAAACCCTATTACTCAACAAATATAACTCAACATACATATAACTCAACATCGTTTTTATAATCCTAGCCTATACATTACATGTAAATATACATCCGATAACTCAACATTTATGAAAAATCAAAATATCACAAACATATGTTGTTGGATTCGTATCTTTTACATGTAATAAAACTACATTGCTCAACAAATATAATTCAACATACATTATTCAACATGGTTTTATTTAATAATATATGGATATAAATATATAAACGTAAAAATACAATTACAATTATTATATTATCATACGAGTACTATTTTGAATCCATTTATGTGAACAACAAATTAATTAAGTCATTAATTTATACATCCGATAACTCAACATACTCGCTAACTCAACATGAAAACTCCGTCCCGTCAATGTTGAGTTATCGGGCTTTGACTGTATATATATATATATATATATATATATATATATATATATATATATATATATGTATATAACTATATATATATTATACGGAATTAGTCCGCGAAATCTTTCTGCTAGAAAATATTGACTATATATATAGTCTATAGATATATATATATTTCGTTATCACTACACATACATGTATATATATTATAATATATATATATATATATATATATATATATATATATATATATATATATTTATATAGGATCATTCGATTATAATAGTGCATAAATATGAATCAGTAAATGGATGTAATAATATCTGTATGCTTTGGAAATTATTTAAGAATGTGATAGCATATTTATAAAGATAAGAACAAATATATATAAAAAAGTATATATAAATTAAAATATTAGTAATACATGTATTAATTTAATATAAAAATCACAAATGATATATATTATATAATATATATATTTATATATATATATATATATATATATATATATATATATATATATATATATAATAGCATCTTATGGCATATGTATAATGATGACGATGCTAATTATGACATACATGCCTATTATTCATAATAACAAAGGGTAAACACTATCGTATACTATATATAGTGATGTAAATGATGCCGAGCCGAGACTTTTGGTTATTGTTACTGAGCCGAGACTTTCATTATCAGAAAAAAACGAACCCGAGCCGATCCGAGACTCTAACAAAACGAGCCGTAGCCGAGTTGAGACTTTAGGTAACTGAGACCGAGACTGCATCGATGCTTTAGATTGAGCTTCATTTACATCATTACGAGAGTCTAGTAGCAGATAAACATCACATATCACATGTTATACGTATACACTATAGGAATACATAATCATTATTAGAATACAAATTATGAACTAAAAGATGAACTAAACTCATACAGAGGAAATGTGATTACCTTAATGTTAATATCTTAATTATTATTTGTGTATACACATATAGGTAAGTCATAAACGTGGATTGAACATTAACATATATATAAATCTAGGATAACTATAATCACTACATTTTTACTACAAAATAATAATAATTTATATTCGTGAAATAAGTAACTTAAGTTTACTTAAATACGCTTTAAAGTTACTAAATACTTTTAACGTTATTTAAATATATTTATTTACGTTTCATAATATATAGGTCATTATATATAATTATATATATATATATATATAATATATATAAATATTGATAAATAATGAAATAAGGTAAATATTCGAAACATAATAATATCATGTGTAGCCTTACTTCTACATAATCCGGGGGGAACTTAACAGGGACATAACTTCTTCAGGATAACTTATGTCAAGTATATATACCCCTATACGGGTGAAAACGTACTTTACTTTACTTTACTTTAACTGTTAACGACTAAAGCTGTGAAAAATATGCATTCGACCGTCGTCAACTTATAAGGAATACGAGAATATAAGAATTAACTTACTCTATATTTTTTATTAATTTATTAATTATTAAAATTAATTTATATAAAGTATTATATTGTATTGATTAATTTCCTAAATAAATTATCGGAAAATATATTTTTTTATTAAATATCACCATAGAGATGTGATTTAAATATAATTCTAAAAGAATGAATATTATGTATATATATATATATATATATATATATATATATATTGTATATATATATATTTTGTACAGACATGCGCATTACTTACGCGGTTGACATACTAAACTGAATCACTATAGTAAAGGTCTAGAATTACTGATGTATTAACCTATAGTGACGAGGTCACTTACCGCCCTCTGATGACATGGTCAATAGGTCAATAGGGCAACCTGACTATACGGAGGGTGGGTGTGAGAATCGTTGCTAACACTTATGGTCATTATTAGTGATGATGATGATGATGATGATGATGATTATTAACCTATACGTGTATTGCCACTATATTACACCACCATAATACACCACAACACACTATGATATACGATGTAAATTGTACACTGTATCAGGTTATATCCGATGTAGACTGTATTCACATATTATTGTTTATAATTGTACACTTTATAATGTAAAGTGTACAATGTACTATGATCTGTGAGTTGTACCACGTGATCATCTCGTGATATCACTGAATCGTTACGTAATAACGCAATCACGTGTGTGTTAGATATCTCGTTATATGTATACAATATATACAGGCGTGTTATGTATGCATTTGTAATTCATAACACGCACACAATATATATTTATATATATTTATATTATGATACTTCTAGATTCTATTTATAATTCTATTTAAAAAAAGTAGTAATATATAATCCGGTTCAATGAACTTAAGGAAATACATCGCAAATAATATATATATATATATATATATATATATATATATTTCACACACATAAAGTCGATATCAATATAAAGGTCAACTAAAGGACATCGTCGTGATATAATCTCATTTCAGCGTTATGAATCGTTCGCATCTAGAAGGATATATATTGTTGATAGTCTATAGTTAATAGTCTATATTAAGTGGGTCATAGTACTATATTTTCAATACACATTGTCATCAAGAAGTCTCTATGAGGCTAGTATTAATGTATATACACAGTATATACTATACCCCAGCTAACAGTAATATCTTCATAATAGCATAACTCAATTCCTTAAATATTTACATCGTACTATTATGCTGCTATTATGTTGCCATTAAAAGTATATTATGCTATTATTATGCTGCTATTAATTTAAAAGTATATTATGCTGCTATTATGTTGATAATCGAACAATAGCAACATGTAGCATCATAATATACTTTTAAAATTAATAGCAGAATAATAATAACATAATACACTTTTAATGGCACCATAATAGCAGCATAATAGAATTACAAATTAATAGCAGCATAATAGACCTTTATTGGCAACATAATAGCGGCATAATAGCACAATATAAACATTTGAGGCTATTTATTATGATATTATGTTGCTATTATGAGGCTATTACTGTTAGCCGGGATTATAATTTTAATTAAAAAAATAAAATTTGTCATTGGGTCATGTTATATTTTTTAATTAAGAATTATCAAAAAAAAGGATCACGATGAAAAAAGGTTGGGAAATCCCAATGGGAACCACTGGTATACAGTATATATTATAGTTTATATAATAGTACTACAATGTATCTCGACGCCTGTATACAATATATTATTAATATACATACAGTGTATAATGTATACTATATATAGTGTAGAGTGTATACGGTAGATAGTATACATTGTACACATTGTACACAGTGTACCGCGCTAATATAAACTATAGTTTATTCCGTAAATCTGCGTTATTGTGTTTCGAGGACATCGCATATGTCCTAAGGGAGGTATCACGTGACCATCTGATCACGTGACATAATAGTTACATAATGGCTAAACCACGTGGTACCATTCTATTGATATGATTCGGCGATACCATGTCATGCCATTGATGTGTATGCGGCACGCTTTGTAGTATACTAATAGTACTATAACTATAGTTATATATCAATAGCATTACAATAGTATGTGAACAGTGAATTTACATTGATTATTATCAGTAATTGTGTATACGGCATACACTGTATGCTGAACATTGTATATTTAAATTAATACCTGAATTATCGATTTATTCTTACATTTATTTACATAGGTACAAAACCAACAAAATAATGTATTAAAAGTGTGAGTTATCGGGGTTTTTGAGTTAGCGGGATATCAATTTGTATATATATATATATATTATAAAGTGAAGTTTGTAGTTATATCGATTAATGTAATATACATTTATATTTAATTAAATTCAATTATATTCGGTCATTACGTAATCGATATATATGCGTACACAAATTGTTTTAAGCTTCATGCTAAGTTGATTGAATAGCCATTTGAATCAAATTGTATTTAAATATGTTATCGTTTGTATATTTTGTTATTTGTTTTGTATTTTATAATTGTTATCGTCTGTCATTTTGTGTAGTTCTTTTTCTATAGAAAGTATGTCGCTCGGTGAAATAGACACACTCTTCATTATGCCTCTCATCGGTTTGGTATATATTATTATTATTATTGTTATATTTATGTTGTTATACAGACATTTAAAAACATTTATACAACATGAACAATCTTTATTGAATGCTTGTTATATAAGATTAATGCGTATCAAGAAGTTTTCACATTAAATAGCGTATATATGTGTATATACGGTGCACACAATCCGTATTATGTGAGTTCACGTACGTAACCGCGTGCTATGATGAATCGCAACACACGTGTGTTATAGACACATGTCTACACGTATTACAATAGATATATGTGTGTGTGGGCGGGAAGATTAGTATATATAGCGGTGGTATGAAGATATTCTAGAATGTTTATTAAGTACATATAGGAAAGTTAACGGAAAATGTCCAACGGAAATATAGTAACTTTTGTAATCTCGATTTTGTAGTAAACTTTATAATAGAAGCAGTATTTTGTAATAATGGTAGTATATTTTAATATCCAAGCCTCGCCCTACTCCCACACACATGTATATGACAAAGATTTGCGAAGAACAAATATAAATCTCCATATCTTCACAACGTAATTAATATGTATTCATACCGCTGCTGGCAGTAGTATCGAAATCACTGAAATATATTTAGGTTTGACCCGGTTTTTATACGAAATTGATTTCATTGTTCTATTAAATTACATGCAATACTAGTTAGATTTTGCTCACCCCGTAGATATATATATATATATATATATAGAATTTAAAACCAAACAATCCTATTGTTTTATTATATATATATATATATAGATATATATATATATATATATATATATAAATAGAATTTAAAACCAAACAATCCTATTGCTTTGTTATATATATATATATATATATATATATATATATATATATATATATATATTAGTAATTAACATTACATTTTCATCATATATGTATATTTATATATATATAAATAATAAATTAAAGTCATATTTTGTCCTTTAAATATACAGTTTGATACGAATTTACATTATAATACCTATAGGTGGTGATGTTCATTGTTGAGTAAAAATTCGAATTACACTATTTCGTGAGTTAATATCTTTCATTATACACATTGTGGCTTATACGTATACGTATTATGTTATACTGTATACCTATAGGTATAACTATAACATCATAGAAAAATACTATAGTACTATACTACAGTATAATACTATATTTTAGTATTATACTATACTATATCGTACTATAGTATCATAAAATACAACATCATCGTATGTTGCAGTCAATTGACTCACAAAAACGAGTCAATTAACTCGTTATTTACTAAATTATTTATTTTTAATAGCGAGTTATTATACTCTTAACATTTCTTAAAACGAGTAATTTGACTCATAAAAAGAGTAATTTTATACATAAAGTTGATTCACAATGATTCATAATTATTCATTATAATGAATGTATTATAAATATTTATTTGTATTAATGAATTATATATTTATTTGTGAATCTAATAAAGATAATAACAAAGAATAAAAGTAATACCATTTGACTTGCTATTTATATATAAGAGTAATTTGACTCAACTAATTTTACAAATGAATCGTTAGTGGAGGGTACTCGAATGTGGACCACCTAGGCACAAATACGCATAGCTAGTTTATAAATAAATATTTTTAATTAATTCTTTTTACATTTATTCTTTTTTTATATATATTATATTTTAAATATACGTTAGTCTTAAAAAATAGTTATCAATAAGCCGATATCAATCAATCAAAATATCGATCATTTTCCAAATGTACCTTAATGTGGACTACTTTTTTTTAAAGTTAAAATATAAGTTTTTTCTTATAATAAACTATATTAAATTAATTATTAATTAATTAAATATTAATCAATAATTAAAAAGCTTAATTAATTAATCAGTGTATTATATATAATCCAATAACAACAATTAAAATAATAAAATATTACTCATTTTCACAAAAATCATATAATTTAAAATTTACAACATTAGCATATTTGCTATATATAACATATAATAATATCATATAACTAATGTAACATATTAGTAATGCATTAGTATAATCGCGCAAAGAATTAATATAATATTGAGTAATTGTCAATGAAAACTTATGAAAACTCAAGTGGTCCACACAAGGGTACATTACTATGATTTTAATTAGTATTATTAAAATATTAAAATATAATTAATTTTAAAATTGTAGAATATTATTATAGTAAATTTAATCAACTATCATAATATATTAAAATTGAAATATAATAAAAAAATAATTATATAAAATAAATGAGTTTATATATTTATCTTGATTAGTAAGAAATTAGCTGAAAAACTTAATAGCTAATAACATTTTAATAATTTACAAAAATTAAAAATTTGTTTGAAAAGATTATAGATTTTAATATTTATATTAAAATATATATTTTAACTTTTGTATTTATGCTAATCATAAGCCGTACTTTAAAGTGGTCCACATTTTAGTATGTCCACATTCGAGTATAATCGAGTATAGGGGAGAGTATACTCTCCCCTATATATAAAAAACGATTAAATTAACTCTGCAGAATACACAGAGTACTAGTACCATGGTAACAGTAAAATGAATATATTTAGAATAAAATTACACATTAGCATCACTCCTACATGACTCTTAAAATAGGTCATTGGGAAAAACGAGTCAATTAACTCAGATTTGTGTAAATTGTTATATCGAATGTGTACATTAACTACATCTTGTATGCATGTATACGCAGCTTCGTATTGTGTAAGTAGATGTAGGTGATGTGTATGCTATACATCATGAGATGTACATTAAGATATCACTTTATTTACACGTTGTATATGTGCGTGTGTGCGCGTGTGTGTGCGTATGTGTTTAGGTTATAACAACCGTATTGAATGGACAGATAACGATTGTATGAGATAGGCAAATGATTGATGTATACATACATCATTATCACACCTATAGGTATATAAACTAGCTTATAAGTTATACATATAGGTATAAAACATATTATGTGTATATATATATATATACATATAGTATATGTATAATAGTATACTATCTTCTAGGATATTTAATTAGAGTAACCGATTTAATATATAAATAAATTCCACATAACATATTTACAAATAGATTGCCTGGAAATCTATTCATAGATTAATATTCAAATAAAACAAAAATACATCAAGTTGTTTTAATAATAACAATACTTATTATTATTATTTGTAGAATGTTTTTATTTTCATTTGTATAATAGACTAAATATGAATTCATTTTACGTTATAATTTCTTCTAAAGGGGCCCTACCCGGGTATCCCACTACCAGTATTTCCGAGAATGTTTGCTAGAAAGTGGAAAATGGAAGTTAACTACAATATGAGTGGGATACCCCCATAGAGAGAAATTTCAGAGCTATATGGATATCCCCTTACTTTCCGGCAAATTGCCGGAAATATAGTAACTTTAAAGGGGGAATCTACAACTTACTAGAAAATCATTTTCTAGCAAACATTTCCGGACATTATTTCCTGAAATACTGGTAGTGGAATACCCCTTAATGGCTTCAAAATAATATATTTATTTGTTCAATTGATGAAATCGATTCACTATAGGAACTATAATATAGGGCCTGTGGTATATACCACAGTGGTGTATATAGGGTATACTATAGGGTATACAATATACAGTGTATTTCAAGTAGATTCGAGTATTTAAAAATGTAATCGAATATTTGTATTTTAAACTTTGCATAATTATGTTTACCTTCAATATAAGTAACATTATTTAGTTATATGATACTATTTCATAGTTGAAGTATACTTATAAGCTTATAAAATATTATATATAAATATATATAATATATATATATATATATATATATATATATATAAGTATACTTCATACATATTTATGATGTTTAATATAATGTCTGTCATGTTACTTATGTAATAAGTGTTTAACTCTGAACTTATAATTTATTGTGTACAGTGTTTCTTGAAATTCATAATCTGTATTGCGATTTGAAAAATTAGGACTCGAATATTTCAGAATTTTAATATTTTTTGAATTTGATGCTATGATTTCTAAGAATTTATGGAAATTAAAGCCTTTCAATTAGTTTAAATTCTACAACTCCTATAGGTTAACTATATCTATTCAACTAATAACGGTAATTCATCACAAAAATAATCATGTATAGATGCATCTATAGGTGTATGGTAATAAAGTAACACTATATATTCACTGCATCTCCATTATAATGGTCATTCACCGGATCCGTAAAATGGTTGTATACTATAGTATCACGACACTGCTATAGCAGTATGGTATACTATACATATATGTTTAACGTACGAAGCTTAATTATATAACATGTTATATTATAGTTGTACATACACTGTAAAAAATTAGGGTACAACAACTCATTTTTATAGGGTACGGTAATCGCAAAATCGAATATTATGAGTGATGTACCCTAATTAGGGTACACCATGAACAAATGCATTATGGTACGATGCAACGCTTATTTAGGGTACATCAATGCTATTAATTAGGGTACACTGTATCATAAAATGAAAAATGATAGTGATGTACCCTAATTAGGGTACAATATATACAAAATCGTTAGGGTACAGCACTATACATTTTTAGGGTACATAATATCTATTTGTTAGGGTACACCATGTTCAAAAATATAACATTACTCAAATGTACCCTAATATAATAAACGCGCGGGGTGGTGGTTGTAAGTCTCAACTATAGTTGATACCCTATTGGGTTATTATTCCTATATATACACTGTTACAAATAAGGGTATAACATTATGAATTATATGGTATAACATATGGAAATACGAGTTATACCATACAATTACGTTAAATGGTATAAGATCACATATTATATGGTATAGCATTTGATTTTTTTAGTTATACCATATAGTTTAATTGAAATGGTATAAGATCACAAATTGTATAGTATAACATTTGTTTTTTTTAGTTATACCTTATAGCTTAATTTAAATGGTATAAGATTACGAATTATATGGTATAACATTCGTCATCTGTATTTATACCATTAGCTATTAAATATAATGGTATAACTTTATGAATTATATGGTATACAATATGGAAATAAAATAAGTTATACCATAACATTTTAAAATTAAGTTTATATTTGATTGAAAATAAAATGTATAAGAAATATAATTCATAATAGTATCCTTCATAATATCCTTAATATAACAGTCTACTTATTGTTGTATTATATTATTATAGACATAGCATTTATTGCTTCTAATTGCAATTAAACTAGTTTTGAGAAACTATATAGATTCCCCATAGGGAAATATGTATACATATACATATTTCCTATATTTTATATACAAATACTTATAATTATTCGAGTTATATATATATATATATATATATATATACATAATTCCATTGTATTTATTAACATATTCTATGTCCATCTACACTCAACATGATAGCATCTATTTTTTAACACATTACAATATACATAAGGTATTTATACTTATATTATATATATATATATATATATACAAATTATATCATATATATATAATAATATAAAAGTTTATATAATATATAATTTTATAATATATTTATATATTATTTACAAAATATATAATTAAATTGTTAGAATATAATTATATAATTATATATATATATATATATATATATATATATATATTATAAAGTCAAAGTTGTAGATATATCGATTAATGTAATATACATTTAAATGAATTTAGCATTACGTAACAGAAATCGATATATCTACATAAAAACTTTAAACTATATTTCGGTGTCTCGCTCTGTGTTAATTACATAGCCATATAAATGTTTATTTTTCTGATATTTTATATTTTTATCGTCTGTAAAGTATATTTCGTAATTTTTCTATAGAATAAATTCCACTCGGTGAGATTGCTTCATTCTTCGGTCTGCATCTCATCGGGTAGGTACTATTATTCTTATTATTATAATTATTATTATGTTATATTATTATTATGTTCAACAGGTCTTTACTTTGATTAATAAACTGTATTAGAACATTCACTTTATTACATATATATATATATATATATATATATATATATATATATATATATATATATAATAAATCATGATAACTATATGCTATATATTAATATGCACGAAACTGATGAATTATTTGCAGAATTTCAAATTTCATTTAAAATATTATAAAAACTGCCGGAGAGGAATAGTGAATTGATGGGGATGATAACGCATATAACGTATATACAAAAATATATAAACGAATATATTGATGTAGGCTACTAGGTAGTGCTACTAGGCAAACTAATCAAACAGGTAATTTAGTTATATAATTAATAACATTAGTTAAATATCTATATAACATAAATATGCAATTATATGTTATTAGTCCATGGGTAGTATTATACTATACTATATATAGTAGTATACTATACTATATATCCATATATGGTCAATTATTTATTTTATTTTTAGCTCACAATGTAATTAAATTTAAATAATATTAATAATAGATATATATATATATATATAAATAATGTTAACTGTTGTACAAATATTATCAATATCATTCTATCCTTAATCAAATATAGATTATAAAATGTATAATTAAATATATAATATAATATGTCCTAAAATAGATGCGGGAATCTTATATTTTATGATGGAAGTTTGCGAATTATTGAAAAATTAATTTACAATGAAAATAAAGATAAGGTTACTTAATAATTACTTAATAACTATAGATTTAATATTATAGTTATTTTATGATTTTTCGTATGCTAATTCAAAAGTATAATATACTCTATTATATATATAACTGCAGTAATTAATATAATATAGTGGATTTTTCTAATTACAATTCTATACTTTATATAGTATTCTCATATATGATATTAACTGTATAAAGTTTCTTATATATAATATAAGATCTTATAAGATACATATTTATACTATTATATAATATACAATATTATTATATACTCTTGTATACTATATATATATATATATATATATATATATATATATATATATATATATAAATGAATAATTAAAATTTGAGTATCCTATATAAATTTATTTTTAATAACTAGTTACAATAATTATATAAAAGAGAATAATTCAACAGGAAAAATAATGTGTTTGAATTATTTAATATATATATTATATATTAATATAATATGTATATCATTTAATTTATATTTAATATATTCTCAGAACAAGGTAAATAATAATACAGACGAGGTTATTATATCTAGTACTAGACACGTGTCTGTTGCAGTTGCGTCAACTGGGTATTTACTAGAGATAGATAACTCACTGCAATCTGAGGAGGAATATGCAACAATGGTGAGTTTTTATATAATTGATATTATTATTTAATGTATATTTATTATATAAATTAATATTACAAATATAATAATTATTATGGTTGACCTGTTTATATAAAACATGAGTTAACAATAAACACTATTAGTCATTAATAGTTGATATAATATTCAATATAATATATATATATATATATATTTCACAGTGATTAGTATTATATTTTGTAAAAAAGGTTGATCCTATGAGAACATACTTTAATTTGTCAAAGAAATTTTAATTAGATATGTATTAAATATAGTTATTCATATGGATGCATATATATATATATATATACATATTTATATTACAATTATTATATATACAATATATACTCATAAACAATAAAGCAATATTATAACATCATTAAAACATGAAATAAACTTTTCCAAACATTAAAAAAGACGTATAAATACCATCCTGACCTATCCCTACACAATATCTATATATTTATTACTAATAGACATTTAAAAAAAAAAGAACGTATAAATAAAACTTCAATTAAATATTTATTAATTATTATTATATTTCCATCAGCTATATGCAAAGAACATTTAAAATCCTACCAAGTCCTAGATGAGGAGATGTGCTAAAGGAAATGCAACAAAGGGTCAATAGGAGGACAAAGTGACTTGATGATGTTAATATAGACAGTTTCATTTTTAGTTATTGTATAATACACATTCACTTCAATATTTATTAATTATTGTTGTTCTATAGGTATCTGAAAAGACGAACGTGGAGGACCTGGGGGAAATGATTTCTACAATAAATATAATTTAAGATTAATTATTTATTTATTAATACCTAATTACAGAGTTCTCACGCGACCATATCATGTTATTATTTTCCATTTTTCTCGGTCCGTCATTAGTGTTTATAATTTGTCTTCTTAACAGACCAAATGTTTCTTTATGATATATATAGATGTTGTGGGTTGTCTCCCTGTTTCGTATGTTGTATGGCATGCCGTTCTTTGTCTTACATAAAATTAAGTTGTGTACCTTATGCAGTGTCCTGCTAGTTGCAATTTTCTTTGTTTAATTACCCAATTGATCTTTAGCATTCCATGTACTTTGTATGTTGGTAATATTGTCTTTCCATGATGTGTTTGTTATCATTATAGACTATTAATAATTTAGGGTACGGCATTAATAATAATTTAGGGTACAACATCGTTAATAAATTAGGGTACGGCATCAATAATAATTTAGGGTACGGCATCAATAATAAATTAGGGTACGTCATCAATAATAATTTAGGGTACGGCATCAATAATAAATTAGGGTACGGCATCAATAATAATTTAGGGTACAACATTGTTAATAAATTAGGGTACGGCATCAATAATAAATTAGGGTACGGCATCAATAATAATGTAGGGTACAGCATAGTTAATAAATTAGGGTACGACATCAATAATAATTTAGGGTACAACATCGTTAATAAATTAGGGTACATTTAGGGTACAGAAGACTTAAATTTGCTAGGGTACACATCAATCTTTTTAGGGTACAAGTATTCATTTATAGCATGATGGACCCTAATTAGGGTACGGCTATACAGATATGGTTTACACCCTAATTTTTACTACTCTTGTACCCTAATGTTTTACAGTGTACAGCAATGCCATGCTGATTAGGTCAATAGTCGTGTGATCGCGTCTTCATAAGGGTCGTAAAGAGGACAATTCTTATATACATCTAGAACATTCACTCGGGTACTAGTACACGGTAGGCGCATTATACTATAATCGCGCACACACACACACACACACACACACATACACACACACACACAAACACACACACACATATACACACTATAGTATAACCATGTACGCGCACAATTGTGGTATATATTCATAAATACACTCCGATATAACCGCACCACCAATGCGAGTACAAAGTACATTCACATACGTATTTCAATTAATAATACTAGTTACCTGTTACTCGCTATTTACCGACTACGAATACTATAGTATACTATCAAGTAACGAGTAACTACGATTATTAATTAAGATACGTATCTGAAAGTATACATTGTATACAAAGTATACTTTGTATGAATGTACGACGTACATTGTACGTTGAATGTACGACTTGCGTTGAATGAACTGTACACTGTTAGAAAATAACCTTTAGTGACTAGCTGAGAAAACCTTACGAAACTCGACCTATGTGTGAAGGTTTCATGTACCTTTCGCATTCGTTTAGCGAGCACTAAAGGTTTTCATAACCTTTACTGATGTTTGAAAATCACTAAAGGTTTTATGCAGATAGAGGATTAAAGGTTTTCATAACCTTTACGGATGTTTAAAAAGCACTAAAGGTTTTATGCAAATATAGTATTAAAGGTTTTCATAACCTTTACTGATATTTGAAAAGGTACTAAAGGTTTTATGAAAATATATAAATATTAGTATAAATAAATAAAAATAAATTAAATTAAAATAAATATTAGTATCTTAACATAGTAAGTAGTATCATATCAAAATAATAACTTATATATTATAATATATTATATAATTTCATTTAAGTTAGATTTAAAACTTAAATTCAATACTAAATCATTTTAATATTGAATACAATATTTAATCAATATGCAATTGCTATATATTCAATATTGGGCAATTAGTTCAACATGATTTCCAATTGTATTATCAATGTAATTATGATTAACATTATAGTTCATGAGTCACCCGAATTAGATTATGATAATGTAGTAAAATATAGGATTACTTAAATAATTTTAGTTTTTAAAATAATATTTTATTTATTAAAAACAGTATATAAACTTAAATATAAAAGTAAAATAATAATTATTAATTAATTTGCATAGATACAAATTAAATCAATATTTCAAAATAATTAAAAGGTATAATATTTTATTATTTCTATAATAAAAAAATTATATAAACTTAATAATATTTAATTATAATTAAACACTAAAGGTTTTGGGAACCTTTATTTAAAACCTTTAATGATCTCATCAATTCGATTAAAGGTTATATGTACCTTTACTGGTCTCATAAATTCGATTACAGGTTATGTGTACCTTTACTGGTCTCCTAAATGCGAGTAAAGGTTATGTGTACCTTTACTGGTCTCCTATGTTATAACATACAATTACTATTGTTGTTTGATGGGTACACATAACCTTTACTCGCATTTAGGAGACCAGTAAAGGTACACATAACCTTTAATCGAATTTATGAAATCAGTAAAGGTACACATAACCTTTACTAGAATTTAGGAGACCAGTAAAGGTACACATAACCTTTACTCGCATTTAGGAGACCAGTAAAGGTACACATAACCTTTAATCGAATTTATGAGACTAGTAAAGGTACATATAACCTTTAATCGAATTGATGAGATCATTAAAGGTTTTAAATAAAGGTTCCCAAAACCTTTAGTGCATAGATGAATAAAATAACTCGTAATGCGCGTCATAAACCTTTTACACCGCTTCAGCATTCATTAAAGGTTTTAAAGGAGAAATATTTTTAACAGTGTATTGTACTTGGTGTATTGGTAGCTATAGTTAGGTACTCTCTAGTACTAATCGATACATATATTCGATACGTTTTCCTAGGTATCAAAATGGATGTTATATAATGTCTACATTGTGTATACAAAATGTAGATATTGTATACTCGATACAATGTAGACATTGTGACATGTATACAAGTAACAATGGATACGGTATATATCCGACTGACACATCAACAATAACATAATTACGTAACAGATTATTATGACATCATTAACTGTTATAGGTTAATGACCTATATAAGTTGTTTCTTTACCGTACGATATATACAATGTATACTTAGGGCACTTCTTTACTACACGTTATTATAATTTATATACATATATATATATATATATATATATATATATACATATATATATATATACATACATATATAATACTAATAATAAGCATAACAACACACGAACACACATATGGGCGGACTTGTTGAGAGGCTTGCTGTAATGTGATTACTACAACAATGACGGAGAACAAAGCGCCGCCACTATATGATTACGTAATTAGAAATATCGTCAGATATCGAGTATTCGCGTCTGGCATGTATTAATGGTGGTAGTGGTGATGATCGAGAATACGTATGAACAATCATATACTTTGGCATGCACACACACACACTCACACACACACTCACACACACACACACTCACATATGCACACACACACACACACACACACACACACACACACACACACACACACACACACACACATATACAGCGTATGTTATATACACATGTAGTAATCTCATAAAATAAATTGATTAAAAGAACAGCTTCATATTACCATGGTAATGCATGGTTCCATATTTAACATAGGTATATATATATATATACATATATGTTTATATATATATATACATATATGTGTATATGTATATAACAATATATACATATTATATATATTATATATATATGTCTATAAACTGATTTCATTCATATATATATATATATATATATATATATATATATATATATATATTTACACTAAATCTACTCTATAATATGGCGATATTATATATTGTATACGTATAAAACGTGTAATAAAATTTAACTATATAAGCACATATATGTGATTAGTATACTAACTTAATAGTAATACTTTTATAGAGAGAACGAGAGAGAAAGCGATGAGAGAGGAGAGATAAATATATATATATATATATATATATATATATATATATATATTATATACATATAGACACAAACATCGATGACACGATACCATAGCACGTACGACGTCGTATACGTCGTATATGTAGTACACTAATAATGATCATTTAGTAAACAATTTTCTGGTAAATAGTGTTTAGATTAAGTTTATATGTTATAATTATATTATTTCTAAAGACATATGCTATAAAAATATTCAATGTTAACAAATATTGACGAAGCGATTAACTATCAAAAATTAGTAAAATATTTCATTTAAAAGTATTATAGAAACATAATTGATAAAGAAAATATACGAAAATATATGAAAAAGTTACACCTACAATATAGGTCTTACATTATTTAATATGTATTATCTCTAGATTTAATTCAATTAGATATTATATATATTTTTTTTTAAATATCAAAAAGTTAAAAAAAAATATGGTTTGTTTTTTTATACATTTTTGAAAAATATCTAAATTTATGCAAAAAAAATATAGTAAAAGTGGTATAAATATTACATTTATATGAATTAAATTTTATTTAATAGTATATTTTATATTCTTTAGAAATAAGAAAAATTATAAACACAAATTGCTTTAATTTATTTGATTTTATATCATTTTTAATAAAAAAATAAAAAAATTAGATTTATTTTATTTTTCATAATAATCTCATTTATTCTATATATGCATATATGCTATTAAAATATCATAATAAACATAATAATTAGTAGGTTAAAATTCACTTTTTGATCATTTTTTAAATTCTCACGTTAAATTTCGTATTCTCGCCATGTTAAACTTCTAGGAATTATATACTCCTCCTAGGAAGGTCAAAAACTAAAAAAAAACAATTGTAAATGTTATTATACTGTATATTAGGTGTTCTAAGTTTGACAATATTGGTGGACATATTCAGCTGAATGGTCACGCTTAAAATAAGCTTCAATATATTACCTATAGGCATCACTTCTATAGCAAACACGTTGTTATGATCGCGTCTACCGGAAGCTACATTGTGCATATGGAATACTGTAGTCACGTGATGATGACAACATCCTGTTCGCTTGAGTAACAGTGTATCGTAACGACTACGATGTATTAACAATTGTTATTAATACAATATTGTCAATACCGTGCCAGTTATGGTGGAATATAGTAACCAACTATATATAGTTATATAGTAATGGCAAAGATTTTCCAAAGGAAAGATATTGCACTCCCTATCTATCTCTAGTACCTCGAAATGTAAATTTAAAATGAAAAAACAATATTAACACTAGATGGCGAAATAGTATATGAAATGTTAAATCATGTGATATTTTTATTTAAATTTCTTGTTTTCTAATTATATACATACATTTAAAATCATTACAATATAATACAATACATGTAGTTTTTTTAATAATAGATTTATAACAATATATTTATCATTTATTTTATTTGTTTATATTAAATATAACTAATCAGTGTATTCTATTGTTATATAATTATATTATCATTTTAAAATCATGTAAATACATATTATAATACAATATACATGTATATTGTATATAATTTATTTTTTACTATTACAATAAATATAGAAATGTCTTATTATCTGAATCCTTATTATTATCTGAAGGATCTGAATAATACCGCTATATGGCAATATCGTATTATTAGGTGACACAAATATACACAAGTGCAATATCTTTCCTTTGGAAAATCGTTGGTAATGGTATACAGGTATATCCCAGCATTCAACTTACATCAAAACTTAAGTTGAACTTAAGTTATGATGTAAGTTGAACTTAAGTTTATCGACTTAAGTTGAACTTAAGTTGTGATGTAAGTTGTTTATATTAATATAAATTTAAGCATTATTATTAATGTACTATAATCAAATTTAGTACAACATAATATAAAAAATAAAAAATTATATAATTAAATATTATTTATTATAACTTATGTTTCATAACTTAAGTTCATAACTTAAGTTCAACTTAAGTTATTGATGTAAGTTGAACGTAAGTTTAAATTTAAAATAAAATATTAATATAAATATTAGTATTTTATGATTAATTATTTATGTTTAATATAGTTATGATATAAAAATATACATTTAAACATATATTTATTCATATTATAAACTTACGTTACATAACTTAAGTTGAACTTAAGTTATGAACTTAAGTTTAACTTAAGTTATGAACTTAAGTTGAACTTAAGTTACGAACTTAAGTTGAACTTAAGTTTTTGATGTAAGTTGAACGTAAGTTTAAATTAAAAATAAAATATTAGTATTTTATGATTCATTATTTATGTTTAATATAGTTATGATATAAAAATATACATTTAAACATATATTTATTCATATTATAAACTTATGTAATATAACTTAAGTTCAACTTAAGTTATGAACTTAAGTTGAACTTAAGTTGTTGATGTAAGTTGAACGTAAGTTTATATATAATATAATAATAATAATATTATTATAATAATAATAATAATAATAATAATATAATAAATATTATATTATATAATTATGTTACATGACTTAAGTTATTGATGTAAGTATTATTATTAAGTTTATATAATTATTTTATTATAGAAAGAATAAAATAGTATACCTTTTAATTATTTTGAAATATTGATTTAATTTGTATCTATGCAAATTAATTATAAATTATTATTTTAAATTAATATGTAAGTAAATATACTGTTTTTAATAAATAAAATATTATTTTAAAACCTAAAATTATTTAAGTAATCCTATATATTTTAATATATTATCATAATATAATTCAGGATACTCATGAACTACAATTTTAATCATAATTATATTGATAATACAAATAGAAATCATGTGAAATAATTGCCCAATATTTAATATATAGCAATTTCATATTGATTAAATATTGTATTCAATATGAAAATGATTATATTATTGAATTTAAGTTTTAAATCTAACTTAAATGATATTATATAATATATTATAATATATAAGTTAATATTTTGCTATGGTAATACTTATACGCTGATATACTATTATTTATTTTACATATAAACTTACATCAACAACTAATGTCCAACTTACATCAACAACTTATGTTGAACTTAAGTTATGAACTTAAGTTGAACTTAAGTTATGAACTTAAGTATAACTTAAGTTCAACTTAATTTTATTTGTTACCATCGACTTAAGTTGAACTTAAGTTCATAACTTAAGTTGAACTTAAGTTATTGATGTAAGTTGAATGCTGGGATATACCATATATATATGGTATATATATATAGTATATATATATATATATATATATATATATATATAGTTAATATACTATAGTAGTACTATAGTATACATACTATAGTATAGTATAGCATACTTATTAGTATAGCAAGTATTAGTAATTAGTATTAGTAATTAGTATTAGTAACTAGTATTAGTAATTCAATCCTACAACATCCTTATTATATCACGTATGACATACGTCGTATGTGTTTATGAAAGGGCGCGCATATTGTAGTTATGAGTTCTTGCGTGTATACACATATATATATATATATATATATATATATGTGTGTGTGTATGTGTGTGTGGAACCCATATTGTAGGTTTACATGATGAAGTATAGCCGATATGTTGTAATGTATATAATGTAATGGTATAACACGTAACAAATGCATTTATTATACATATAAAACCTGTGAACACATACGAATATATAGATATTATATATATATATATATATATATATATATATATATATATATTATATATATATATATATATCAAGGTGAAATTCGTTATATAACTTTATTGCAGCAAAGACCTGTTGAATATAACAACATAAACATAATAATAATAATAACGACAATGACGTATAGACAATATATACCAACACGATGGGACGCAGAACCAAAAGTGTATCGATCTCACCGAGCGGCGTTCCTTTTATAAGAAACGAATGACACGAAATATAAATATACGATAATAAATATAAAATACAAAACGAATAAAAATGTATACAAATAATAAAATATTTAATTATAAAAAATAAATCTACACATAGCTCTGCAATCAACCGAGCGTGAAGCCTAAAACAATGTATGCATATAACAGATATATCTATATTACGTAATGACCGAATTGAATTTAATTCAATTCGACATAACTATATATTACATTAATCGATATATCTGCAGACTTCACTTTATAACATATATGTTAACATACTATGTAAATAATACATACATGCTTACCCTTATAATGTGTATACATGATATCGTGGCTAAGGATGACATCACTCTATGATTATAAACACTGTGTTGTTCTATTTCAGTGTTCCGAAGTCAAGCCTACAACGTGACTGTGAACTCGGTATTCTCTCGCAAGGTGGACATCAGCTGGACGATGTCCACAGATTACGGTCACGTGTTGTCAGAATCGGCAGAAGTGGCGGTGGGCGGAGAACAACATCCGCTACTACGACTAGACGTTGCTGATGATGAGGAAGAGGAGAACACGATAGTGACGCTGAAGATAGTAGTAGTTCCTTCTGTTATCATGTCGCTGCAGGATCAGGTTAGCATCTCGACACGTGACTAGAACACGTGGTCATATTGATAAGTTACCTCTATAGATGTATACATAGAGGCTGACATTGGGTATGTCATTATAATTATCTGCCTATAGGCCATTAATTATAAGTTATAACGATTATATTCGTCGGTTATTAGTCGGTTATTAGTCGGTTATTAGTCAGTTATTAGTCGGTTATTAGTCGGTTATTAGTCAGTTATTAGTCGAGTATTATATATAATTATATATCTTATAAGACCTGATTATATAATTATATCCACATAGTGTATAAAACAATACACTGTAATATATATATATATATATATATATATATATATATATATATATATATATATATATATACTAGACAAATATGTCATAAACAGGACCTATATAATTATAATCATCTCATTTCTATAGAAATTATATATAATGTATTATATAAAATAATGTATTTACAAAATCTAATATTTATTTTTCTAAATTCGTATTTGTAGTCTATATATAGTATATTATTGTTAACTCGGAGCATATATCTTATAACTAAAACATCGAAGTATGTATATATATATATAATATATATATATACAATACTATAAGTATTACATGATATAACAATTGTTATGTAATTTAATACTATCGGCCTTTTAATATATGTAATATAATGTAATTGTATACAAGCATACATACGAGTTTACATACAGAGATTATTTCATATAATATACATAAAGCTATCTATCATGGTATTGATTTTAACAGTTTATTTCACCGATTATATAATACCTATTTATATAGGTTGATGTATGTGTGTTTGTGTGTTGATGCATATAAATTTACATTAATTTTGTTTATTTAGTGCATTTGTTATTCAATGTTTGTTGTTGTCAGTGATATATTTAAATAAGTATTTATATTTATTTCATTTATTTGTAGACGATATTCAAATAATATATATAAATATATAAATATATGAAATATATATATGAGTACTCATAATGAATCAAAAAATACATAGAGTATATACATCATTATAATGATAATTTATAAACCAAATTGTACACTTTATTTACGCCGTATACGCCGTATATATACGGTATATATACATGCATGTAAGTTTTCGTGTATATATATATATATATATATATATATATATATATGTACATTGTACAAATATAGGAAAGTCCCCAATTACTGAGCCCTAAATAACTATATGTATTTGAAATTTTGTGATTAATATTATGGCAATAAATAACTTTACTATTCAAAAATGTTGATATACTTATATTGACAAGAATAAATAGGGGGTCGGTAATTGGGTACATGTGCATAATACCGACCTCCTAAAATACGAGTGGTATAAATAAGTGTTGTATTATAATATCCAATTAAAATATCTGGTATACATATATATAATTAATTACAAAATGTACGCAATTATTTATTATTTAACCCTGTGAATCCCAGCCATTTTTAATAAAATGTGAAAATAATCTATATTTAATAAAAAGTATACGCACCTTTTTACAAAATGATTATTCGTATTCAAATTTTGATAATTATATATTACAAGTTATATTTATTTTATAAATTATAAGATATATTATATAAATCTTGAAAAAAAAAATTGGATTTGAATTATTATTCGTAATATTATACTTAATTGTTAATTAAAAATAGTTTCATATTTTAATAAATTAATAAATAAATACTCCATAAAATATTATAATATACATAAATATTCTAATAGATAAAATGTTTATAACATTCTACTTAATAATAAACTGAAAAAATATTATATATTAATTAATTATTATATTAATTAATATATTTATTTATTAAAATTAATCAAGTATTTTCATAATAAATATTATATAATGTTGTATTTTAACATAATACTCAAAATCTAAGATATAAAGACATATTTTAAATAATCCTATCACCTTTATTGGATATATCTAATAATATATTATTACATATATAATCATTTTTATTAATATAATTCAACTACTGAGTTTTTTTTAATATTCATTTATATTCACCAAATGAAAAAGCATTAAAATATATAAATTATGTGCGCTTTGAGATGCTTAAATTAAGTTAAGTTTTAATATTAATATTAAATTTAATTTTAAACTTTATATTTATTATATTAAAATAGTTTACATTATATTAAGTATTAATCAATATATATATATATATAATAGACTGAAATCATGAATTCTTAATCTTTATCAATGATACACATTGTAAATCACATGGTGTCGGTATTTGGGTACTTTATAAATTACCAATAGGGTGTCAGAAATAGGAAGAGCTTATGGGTTGCTATAATTAAGATATATTTGTTAACCATATGCACCCGAGCTGTTGATTTCTGTTGTGTTACAAAATACGTATTCAAATGAAAATATTGTAATACTTATTTTTATATAACATTTATAAACATTTAATTGATCTACAATATTATCCATACAATTACGTTTTATTACGTATTAATGAAATATTTACAATTATTTAAAAACAGTTATTATTCAAATATTTAAAAATAAAGGCCAAAATATTACATTTTATCAAATAACAATTGTAGGTTTGAATATTATTTAAAACAAAATACTTATTCATATTTACCATTAAATTTATAATATTTTATTTAAATATAATGTTTTGATATCTATATAGAGATACTATATATAGTTACTGAGATACGAGATATTGTATAGGATATATATAGCTACTATAGCTCCTATACTATGCACATATAACTAAATTGTAGTACACATTCGCATAATTGTTAACTAGAAATCTATAACAGATTATATTCTTTATTATTCAACACATAGGAAATAACCCAATAAGTTATATTATAAGATATTATATATAATAGACAACCATCTATGATGTATTCTAAGCTATATTCTATGCTTCCATTACGCCCCTAGGAAACATCCCACATGGACAATCGCAAGATGACTATCTCCCTACCTTCCTACCGAAGGAGGTATCACCTGAGCTCTCTGCAACCCGATTCCCCTTATCTGGTTACCATAACAACCATGATGGCGTCGGGTGCAACCGGACGTAGCAGTCAGGCTGTACTGTTTAGGACGCTTACAGGTTAGCTGATGTAGGGGGTATGGTATACATATATGGTGGTGTGCATTCGAGCGGAACGAGATCATATGTAATATGCGCATTACATATATTGTTTATTTACTATATACTATTTAGACTTACACACATATATACATATGTATATATGATGTGTGGGATCTATAGTGTAGGATACACCAACCATATATGTATGGTTATATCCGCAGCATAGATAATTCGATGTTCCATAATTCTACATACATCGAATTACATCTTCGTCATACACATGCACCTGAAAACACACGTACAGAAACATGTAAATATATATATATATATATATATTTGTTATATATTGATAAATTCAATATAACTTGTTCTTATTTATTATCACTATCTTTTGTGGAATCATGAAGACTTTCAAGTATTATTCATTGGTTTTAATTTGGTGTTCATTATTTTACATGGTATATAATACATATATGTAGTATACATATTTAAATATATATGTATATATATATATTTATATATATATATATATATATATATATATTTATTTTATGGTTAATAATGGAACTTTTTATTAGACACATACACATATATATATACATGTATACATGTATCCTATAGGGGCGTCGGAACAGGGGGGTGGGGGGGTATCGGACCCCCCATTCAAAATATGGGGGGGGGGGCTAAGTATGTTTGTGGATATGACTGAGGATACAATATGACTGAGGATACAACTTAATTATAGCAAATTTAATGTTATCTGAACTTTAACATATTAACTTGCCTATTTCTAAATTAAAAATACAGTCATATGACGGTGCAGCTAATATGTCTGGTCAATATACTAGTGTAAAGACTATAATAATGAATAGACAGCCATTAATTTTTTATACATAATGTGGAGCTCATCGCATAAACGTAATAGCATACTCATTAGATAATAATATAAATATAAGAAAAGCCTTGAGAGTGGTTCATGATGTGGGATTATTAGGATATGAACAAACCTATATGAACAAACGATAAAATTCCGGATTAAATATAATACTAATAATAACAAAGCAAAGACATTGACACCAATATGCCCAACAAGATGGACTGCGAAAATCATGTATTTTAATAAAATAACATTAGATCAATATAGTGGTTTAATCGATGCACTGAAATAATATAAATAATTAGATTATATTACCAATGACCACAAATATATTGCAAATTTATTATTAAAAAATATGAATAAGTCAAATATTTGTTCTATGAATATTTAAAGTTTGATATTTGAAAGCTTGGATATGAAGGTGAAAGCTTTCATGATACCAACAAATACTATTGAAGGTAACATTTATAAAAAATATACTTGAAAGCATATATGATTATAATTTTATATAGGCACCTAATCATAATACAAATAAATAATAAATAAACATATAGGATCAGATAAAAGTAAATCTAGTAAAGATGATTCTAAATAAATTGAATAATGATAGAAATAATTGGCACACATTCATTGAATATATAGAAACAAAAGTATTTTATATTTTATATATACAAGTTTTTATATTGATTCAAGGTTAATAACATACTTTTATAAACATATTATATAAAACATTTTATAAAATACAAAATAGCTTATAATAAATGTTTATAATAAAATATTATAATAATTTATTTTTATTTTAAATATATCTAATTTAATTTTCTAAGTATATCTAAGTATATCTAATTCAGAGAATAATAATAAGACATATAATATAAATTATTATAAATATGTATGAGATGAATAGTAATGAAAGTTCAAAAGACTATGTAAGGTACCTCATCTTGATAAAATAATATAACATTATTAATGTTATGTTAATATAAGAATGTGATTAGATATTATCAGTTAATATGTTAATATACTTTATCATTAATATTTACAGAATAAAATATACTGAGTTTTTTGATTACAATGATGAAAAATAAAACAAAATTTTATACTAAGAAAACATTATTTATACATTCTTATAAATTAAAGTAATCATTATTACAAATAATTTAATTCATGAAAAAAGGTTTGTTTTTTTTCAGAATAATCTTATTAATCCTATTAATTTTCTACACTAAACAGATGTTATTACAAAATGTATGAAGAATTGACGATTGAAAGATCGAATTTCCATATGTTCAAATAAATCAATAAGTTCAATACCATCTGATGAGGATAAACATATACATGATGGAACAATCTTCTAAAATTCAAAAAGTATTTTCTGGCATAATAGATTTGATCACATTTTATTGGTTTACCCCTCAAGTTCTATGTCATGTTAGCGTGGATTTAGTAAGCTACGAATAATAAATACTCTGTTACGATCTACTATGCTAGATAGTAGATTAAATGCATTAGTATTGGCAAATATCAATCACAAAATAATTCACACAATTGAGATGGGTATATTTATAAATAAAAATCTATATTTATATAATAATAAATTATGTAATATTTATTATTTATTTTCTAATATATTCCTACTCATTGTTATACAAATTAAATATTATTAATTGCATATTAAAGGGTTAACATAGACTAAAGAGGTATACGATATTAATAAGATATAGTTAGTAATTATATTAGTAATAAATAATAGGATATATAATATAAAATATAAATAAATAGCCCCCCCCCCCATAAAAAATATCGTTCCAACGCCCCTATATACATGTATGTATGTTAATAAGAAGTGCCATCCTTTTCTCCCCTCGTTCATCTTCCTTATCCCTCCTCACCCCTCCCCACCCCTTCATCACTATCAGATGTGGAAGGAATCCCAGCATTGTCCGTGCGTCCGATGGACATCTGTATAGTGGTTGCAGTGTTGTGTGCGTGGTGCTGGACTATCAGTATCTTCTTACGCAAGTGGTCAAGAATGCGAATACGTCAACCACGCCAGTACTACACCCATCGAGAACCTAAGAACATCGACTCCATCAAGGTTTATAGCTAGCTTCCACGGGATAGAGTAGGAGCCTACCCAGTATACCTATAGGTATATTTATAACTGCCTGTGTGGGTCAGTTGGCTAAGGCGTCAGAAACACAAGAAGTAGGATATGTCTTTTTTACCATGGATGCATTAACATGAGTGCGGCTTCTAAGGGACAATTGAGCCATATATGGTTATAAGTGGAAACTTCATCTAAGTTCCTGGATGTGATGAAGTAACTCCACCAAATAAAATAATAATATATATTTAGAGAGGTATAACTATATATACATCAGTCTTTATCTCTTTATCTCTCAATAGAGAAATACATTGTATACCTCTTTCTATATATCTCTCTCTTTATCTCTCTTTCTCTCTCTCTCTCTATGTCTCTCTATCTCTCTCGCTCTCCCCCCCTCTCTCTCTATCTCTCTCTATATCTCTCTATCTCTCTCTCCCCCTCACTATTTTCGGAAATTGGTTGGCTTGTCAACCAATTACAATTATCCCATTTATTGACGTTATAAACAAAATAAGAAAATAATAATGTTATAAACGAATGTTGGCGAGGAAGAGGCCAAGATAACATGTGGATAATTACATTAATCCGTTACGGCAGTAATTTCGATAAATATCGAGACCACCGGCAATCACACGTATACTAAGTAGCTCAATATCACGTTTATTAAGACCTAGGTTTAGTAGGTCTTTTGTGGTTAGCGCCGAAGGAATACCGCGCCAATTCCAGCACGATGCGCTGAATAATATTCTGTTCGCACCCGTTATTTGCTTGGCATAAGCGATGATATCTGTAGTATTGTAGTAGTTAGTCTTTTTTGTGTAGTTTATATCAGTATTTTTTGTATCTATTGATATTTGTGTATCTATTATATATGTAGTATCATTTTTATAAATTATTAAATCTGGTTTACGTAGGCCATTTCGAGTTTGGATGTGTGGTTCTAGAATAGTGATATACATATGTTTGTTTAGTATTGACATAAGTAAACTATTTACATAATTGTGTCTATGTATTCTATTATTGTAATTATAACTACATGTTTGCATTATATGGTTTAAGCAATCGTAGTTATAATTACATCCCCTCATTAAACATTTAGTATTCGTATTAGGGAACATTCGTTTAGATCTAAATTTTGTATATAATAATGCATGTTTTAGTTTGATCTAATCGACGAAGTCTCTACCATTTAGTAATCTAGTAGGGAATTTAATCCAGTTATTAATAAAAGGTGCGTGGTTACCATAATCGAGACCTCGTCCGTCCGCCGAATTAATAAGATATTTAGTATGATATGCTTTAATGTCGATATTAGTAGTAAATGATGTATTATCATAGTATCTTGGAGATGACCATTTTAATATAATATTATTCGGGAGGGTTTGTATTATGGGATCATCGTTTCCACGTATAGAGTTTACCCGTTTGAGGCGCATAACTGGTATTGTTAAAAATAGACGGGTGATCGCTAATCCTCCAATACTACATGGTGCATAAAAGACACAAAGGGAAGTATCTTTAGGTAGTCGCAACCACCGTCTAACAAAAGACCTAATTGATCTATCCATAGTTTTCAATGAATTAAGATATATATTAGAGAAAGTTAGCCTATGTAATAAACTTGGTAAAAGATAAGATTTTAGTATATCAAGTTTTTGTTGAGGTTTTAACAATGCTTTAGATATTGATATTAATTTAGATGTTAACTCTATTACTATTGTATTATTTTTATTATCTATAGGTCCTATTTCGATACCTAAGTATTTATATGTATCATCAATAGTCAAGGGTTTAAAGGGAATATTATCAATTATTATAAAGCTATATGGATTACAGATCCACTGCTTTTTCTTAGGGTTAATAATAATGTTAAGAGTTGCACTCTTTGCTGGATTAATATCAAGCCCACATTCTTTAAGTCTATGTATAACATGATCTACCTGGGCTTGAAGACTAATTTCATCCTTTGCAAAGAGTACGAGATCATCAGCGAATGCCATATATTTAACGATGCTATTATTATGTATGCTAATAGAACTGGGTAAATCAGAAGTTACGTAATCAATTACTGCATTAAATAACATGGGTGACATGGGATCACCTTGTTTTACGCCGCGATTAACTAATATACTAGGCGATATACCTTTCTTATATGTAAGCTGAGTATTACAATTAGTGTAAGCATATTTAATGTACTCTATGATTGTTTTCGGTAATCCAGCTCTATTAGCATTAGAAATAATAGCGTCGTGAGAAACGGAGTCAAATGCTTTAGATACATCGAGTAAGCATATTTTTAAGGGACGCAGTTTTTGTTTATGTTGATATATAATATTTTTTAATAAAAATATATTCTCAGCAATACCGTCTCTTCTAATGAATGCCTTTTGACGAGGATCCAACACTATGATATTTTCAATACGTTTAGCTAATATTTTATGAAATAACCTATTTATTAATGATGACATAGTAATAGGCCTACATTTTGAAGGATCTCTATTATGTTTACATTTAGGTATTAGTGAAGTCAATCCAGATTTAAATATAGATGGTGCAGTCGATGTTAATAAGTAAAAGTTAAAACGTGCAGTTAAGTTTTTTAAACCTATTTTAGTTAAATCATTTTTTTTAATGTTTTCGATACCGGGTGCACCATCATGTAATGCATTAAAGCATTCCTGAACTTCATTACAACTTATAGGCTGGGTATTATCTACAGAATTATTCACGAATGAATGTCTGAAAGAAATGGACTTTGTATTTAATAATTCGCTCCAATATTTAAATTGATTTTCAATAGGTACTTCATCGCACTCAACAGTAATATCGTCATTATCAAAAATTGCTCTAGATAGAGCAGATCTATTTTTAGTAAACATATTCTGTGTTTTTGCATATAGGATCCGCCTATGTCTACGCTTAAACGCCTTATTAGATAATATGCCTATATTATTTGGGTTTAATCTGTTATTATTAATATAATTACTATTCAATATTGTAATAACTTTGTTATTAATTATATTAGTAGATTGTAGTAAATATCTATGATCAAGATCGATTAAATGTTGTATATTATTAGATTTAAAGTTTTGTATATGAAAGAGTAAATCAGGTAGTATTGGTATTGTAGGAATATTATCGAGAATATATTGTAGTATATTTAATTTTATTATTTTAGTAGTATTATTTAGTGAATGGTTTTTTTTTTGTATTGATTCTACAAGTCTATTCATAGAATTATTGTTTATTTCATCGAGTGTATTACGTCTATTTACGCTTGGGTGATTTTGAATAGTATTTGTATTTGAATTAATATTATGTGTATGATGTATATTTCTATTTGTATATTGTAAATAGTATTAATATTAGTGCAATGTGAATTTATATTTGTATCTAGGTGTATGCGTTGTCGTGAAATATTTAGGTCAATGTCATTATCAGTATATGGTTCAGTATTAGAGTAACAATTTATACCAGTATTAGTAAATGTATCTGTGATTATGTCACTGTTAGTATCAGTATTAGTATCAGTGTTAGTAGTACTGTCATTATCAGTGTTAGTAGCGGTATCAGTAATTGTATCAGTATTAGTAAGTGTATCATGTATGTGTATAGTATGTCGTGTAGTATGTAGTTGGATATCATCGCTAGCTTGCAGGGTACGAACCAGTTCTTTGTATTTAGTTGAAGCTCGATGGGTTTTTATCGCCGTGACGCTTCTTTCCGGAAACTGCTCTGCTATCGCATTGTTGATAGGAAACCGTCTGCTATCTGCTTTCTGAGAGAAGATGTCAATCTCAATCTGCGCCATTTTCCTCGAGTCTCCATCTGTCCATCGTGGCCTCGTTTGATTAGCGTGGTTAGCTATGATGCTATCGGTAGCTTCCTGGTGGTATGCAACGGCATTCATTCGTCTTCGGTGTATAGCGAGTCTCACTTTACCTTTAAACTGCTTATTGCATGTATTGCAATATCCAATGTTAAGTAGATCCATAATTACGTATCAGATGTATACGCAAATAAGTTATGTATATGATCTAAATTCAGTCTATCAGACTGTTATACAATAGTGAAATTATATATGTGTGTGAAAACACGTCCGCGCGCTTTGAATGCACGAATGTGAAACCCCTCACTATCTCTATATCTCTCTCTATCTCTCTCCCTCTTTCTCTATATTTCTATCTCATCATTTATCTATCTCTCCCTCTCTCTGGCATCTTCTGTTGATCTCAAAGTTTTAAGAAGTTGTATCAATTGCAGTGAATATCGTAGATATTCAAGTTGATGAGTAGTAATATCCTTATTAGCTATGCACAGTATTCTTTTTTCAGCACGTTCTGAGGCTGATAGTATCCTAAGTGATTTCATTTTTAAAGTGACACTTGAGTTATCTTCACGGGGATGTCTATATATCGTTCTCACAGCTGATCTAATAATACGATTAATAGGTGATGTCGTAGATTTAGCGAGTCTTATTAATATAGAGTTACAGTAATAAATTGACGACAAAACTAAAGAATTAATAAAATATAAGTTTGATTATTATTGATATATTTACGTAGATGCCGAATGTTATATAGCTTATAGTTAGCTTTAATACATATACTTTGAATATGTTGATTCAGCGACATATCACGGTCAATAATTATTCCTAGATATTTCAATTTGAAATTAGGATTAATGATTATATTATTAATTGATATAATTGGAAAATCATCGTAATACCTAGGAATATTAATTAATTCAGATATGTTAGTGTTAAGACTCAACTTATTATTGGTTAACCAAATGTGTATATAATGTGCACAGTTGGATAACTCATTACGATGAGCAATACTGTGTTGAGATATAGAATATATCATATAGAACTATATAGAAGTATATCGTCAGTATAAACATGATATTTGATATGCTTATATTGTCTAATGATGCTAGATATAAGTCTAATATAAATTA
>OZ025244.1:35673928-35833928 GCA_964019155.1 Osedax fenrisi
TATAATTCATATGTAATAATCATGTATAATATAGACAATAGTTGTGTGGTTGATACAATAATCAACCTCTTCGATAGCTTCTTCGTAGTCTACGTACTTCCAGAACCCCCTGGTGGCAATTATTATGAATTCGTCTCCTGAATAATATAGAGAAGTAGGTTATATAGAGATGATACAGAGAATATACAGAGGTGATAAATAGATTATAGAGAGATAATAAGGACAATATAGAGAGAGAGATAATAGTAGCAAGATTATAGAGATATGGAGTACAATAGAGCTATGTGGAAGTATGTAACCTGAAGTACAATGTATAGTGGTGATGTGGGGGTCCGGTATAATTTTAGGGGAGAGGTATCCACAGCCTATTTGTCTGGTTGCTCTGGTGACCCCGTCGACCTTGTTATCCTATAGTCGGTGAGAGTGGGGGGGGGTCAAGGGTTAATGTAAGTAGGAAGGTGTGAGTGAGGGGGGTCAAGGGTTAATGTAAGAAAGAGAGAGAGAGAGTGTATGCTTGAGTGGAATATAATAATGAGGGTTATTAAAGATATCCCAAGTAGTATTCACATTAAACAGTATAGCTCGGTAGCTTGACTGATTTAAGTATTCTATATCAAGATTAACGATATTTTATTTTAAAACATTTAATAATCATTAGAATAATACAAAGATGTAAGTTTTTAAATAAAAAATAACTAAATTGATTCACATAATGAATACATCAATTTGTTTGATAATCTTAATATAAAGTTAACCCTACTACTACTAGCGCAACAACTACTACTACCACTACCACTACCACTACCACTACCACTACCACTACCACTACCACTACCACTACTACTACTACTACTACTACTACTACTACTACTACTACTACTACTACTACTACTACTACTACTACTACTACTACTACTACTACTACTACTACTACTACTACTACTACTACTACTACTACTACTACTACTACTACTACTACTACTACTACTACTACTACTACTACTACTACTACTACTACTACTACTACTACTACTACTACTACTACTACTACTACTACTACTACTACTACTACTACTACTACTACTACTACTACTACTACTACTACTACTACTACTAATACTACTACTACTACTACTACTACTACTACTACTACTACTACTACTACTACTACTACTACTACTACTACTACTACTACTACTACTACTACTACTACTACTACTACTACTACTACTACTACTACTACTACTACTACTACTACTACTACTACTACTACTACTACTACTACTACTACTACTACTACTACTACTACTACTACTACTACTACTACTACTACTACTACTACTACTACTACTACTACTACTACTACTACTACTACTACTACTACTACTACTACTACTACTACTACTACTACTACTACTACTACTACTACTACTACTACTACTACTACTACTACTACTACTACTACTACTACTACTACTACTACTACTACTACTACTACTACTACTACTACTACTACTACTACTACTACTACTACTACTACTACTACTACTACTACTACTACTACTACTACTACTACTACTACTACTACTACTACTACTACTACTACTACTACTACTACTACTACTACTACTACTACTACTACTACTACTACTACTACTACTACTACTACTACTACTACTACTACTACTACTACTACTACTACTACTACTACTACTACTACTACTACTACTACTACTACTACTACTACTACTACTACTACTACTACTACTACTACTACTACTACTACTACTACTACTACTACTACTACTACCACCACCACCACCATCACCACCACAACTACTATTAGCTCCATCCTATAATGACCTCAGTAATAATCGCGTCCATCTGGTATAATCTTAGACTCTCATCATCATCTTCTGGAGCAATAAAACGTCTAGTCAGCAGGATAGGTATTGCTTCGATACTGATAGGTTAAAGGTAACAGGTCAAATGAGAGGTTATATCTCAGATTAATTTCGTAAGAATTATAAGGGATGTATAATATGAAATAAATAGTGATATCAAGTGATGTAAAGTGACAATGAAACATGTAGAGGTAATTGTTATACAATATCATTGTATTGGAATGTATCATTGTATATTGAATACATGTACTACATGGAGATATATAACCTATAACCATCGATCAAGTATAATTATCGGGTACTAGGAAATTAATACTGATCATCGGGTACTAGGTTTCAAGCTAGTTTGTGTTATAGCTAGAGTTACTTCTTCAGACTAAACAAAACTGTATATAATAAAATACTTATTTTATTATAATTTCTTTTCATCTTTTCTGTTGGTTTTTGGTTTTACGTGCAATTAAAAATGTATTTGAAGGATTATTATATGTGTTTAATTAAGGAGACTATTTATATAATCGACACTCTGGAGTATAAATATTACATAAGAGATACATTTTAATTAAATGTGAAGTATTATATAAGTTTACAGATAACACTAAATATGATATCAATAAATAATATTACAACAGAATAATATAATAATAAACAGATTGGTTCCTGGTAACACACAACAGTGACCCGGATAGATATAGAAGTTATTAGCTTATCTACCTGTCAATAAAAGAAACATTATACCACTTAATAGTGAGTATGTGTGCGTGCATGTGTGAGTGTGTGTCAACCTGTCAGTATCGGTGTCACTTGCTGCGGCTGCATTGCTGTTGGTCATGTCACTTCTTCTGCATAGCACCGCCTCCACATCCCCTACATTAGCCACTCGCATCGTTATCTCTAGAGGTCATGTGATAGGTGGTCATGTGATAGCAGTAATATGATATCATTAATGTATGTATAACGTATATAACGTATAAGTTATAAGTCTTGTGTGTTATAGTATGAGTTATAGCAGGTATTTGAGTATATAGTATGTGATGTAATTGACCAGTATTTAAGTTATATTTGGAGGCTAGCTGTTACTTATCTACAAAGTATTATTATTTTTAAATTAATAATCATATTAGATTTCATATTTACAATAACTAAATGAGTCATTAATGCGTCACTTGTCACTAATATTTAACTACAACTTGTAAATACAATTTTAATTATTTTAAACTAAATTAAAAAAAATATCAATTAAAACAATTATGAAAAAGTTTATATGCTGTCTCTAAGTTACAAAAAGATAATATTTTAAGGGGGTATTTCATAGCAGTATTTTATAAAAGTATTTCCCGAAATAATTATGATGGGATAGCCCCTTTAGGATACTACTTTATTGAACACTCTTGAAAGTGTTAGTGTTACTCATTCCATAAATAGAAGTGAGAACATTCTAGTCACTAAATTATTTATCATAGTAAATATTGATAAAGATATTCTAAATATTCTTCTATATTTTAAACGTATAATATTAATGCTTAATTGGTTACAAAATTATGTGAGCAATTCTGATTCGCTATATCAGTATTTAATTTATTTTTATTTTATTTTATAATATTTGTTATCGGAATTAGTTGCATCACGTACTATTGCATAATAGCACTCTTATGACATAACATTACTTAATATCGCACGTGTAATAATACAAACGAGGAGGTTCGTCGTTCTTGTTCAGATTCTCTCGCTTCAGATGAACAACCGCCGCACATGCCCCGAGTTTCTGTCCTCCTGCTTTCATCATTCTATTGTTGTTTTTATTAGTTTAAAGACATCATAAATGATTATATTTATTTGTTTATAAAATGTAAAACAAAGTAAAAAGTAACAAAGAAAACGAAGCTACAAAAAGTGAATTCGAGTAAATAGATATATATATATATATATATATATTAGCGTTGTCATTCGGACCCGGACTTCGGACCCGGTTTCGGACTTTAGGTCATTGATACCGGACTGATACAGTATAATTTATGATATATCGGACTCGGACCGGACTCGGACCGGAATTTAATATTTAACTCGGACTATTTCGGACTTTAAATATTAGATTCGGACTATTTCGGACTTTAAATATTAGATTCGTATTATTTAGGATTTTTATTATTGGATATCTAAAATACATTCCAATGTTTACCTTTGGGATTATATTTATTCGCGCCATTTTCAACCAACATAGCGGTTCTGTGTATGTATCCGCGACACTATTACTCAGATTAGCGTCCCTTTGTGTGAATAGGCGCCAATGTCAATCAAACTACCCCGCCATTCGTATGTATCCGCGACACTTTTAATCCACATTGCATCATTTTAAAACATTTTCATTGCACAGAAGTTTTAATAATAATTGATCATATATAATAAATATACCATTTGAGGATCATTATTGCTAATAATTAATTTTGAAATTATTATTTAAAAAAATAGCATTTTATAAATTTATTTTTTATGAAAGATCATAAATCACTAAAATCCAGTACTAAAATTATAGATATTAAAACCTGATATTTTTTTCAACTATTTGATACTCACAAATATCTCCAAAACCCGAACCAGTTTACATCACTATACGATACTTATGCTGCTGTCAAACAATGCGGATACAATTATCAAACGATACTGATACTGATATTTCTGTCAAACGATACTGATACTGATACTGATACTGATACAGCTGTCAAATGATACTGATACTGATACTGATACAGTTTCGAACGATACTGATACGATACTGATACAGCTGTTGAATGATACTGATACGATACTGAGACTTACTTTTTAGAAAATTTGACAACACTAATATATATATATATATATATATATATTTATATAATCATTATTGAATCAATTTATAGAAGAATTTAAAAAGAGAAATAAAGAAATAGAGAGAGAGATAGATAGAAAGAGAGATGGAGAGAGAGAGAGATTAAGTGAACTATAGGAAGCTATAAACTTGTGAGCCGTGAGGAACGTGTATCTCATGTAGTCATCGAGGGCGTGGGTCTCATCCCTACCCCCACTGTCGTCCCTACTCCGCACTAATTCTCTAGCAAGGATCCACGGGATGCATTTCATCAGCTTCTTCGGGAGTTCATCATTATAGCCTGATGGGTAGGGGGGACGTGATTATATAATGTATGGTGATGTAGAGGTCAAACTTATATGCAAACTTATATGCAAACGGCTCTATATTTTTGATATTTGTTATTTTATTTTGGTGGAGTCATTTCATCTCATCCAGGAACTTAGATGAAGTTTTCACTTATAACCATAATGCTCTAATGTCCCTACGAAGCCGCTCTTATGTTAAGGCATCCATGGGTTTAATGAGAGCTGATCATTTTGTATACACAATTATATAAGATCACTACTAAATATTTTATTAAGACCTATTTTAATGGTCCGGATAGGGCTCGAATCCGCGTCCTATTGCTTGTGTATCTGGCGCCTTAGCCAACTGAGCCATACAGGAAATATTATATCGTAGTTAATGCATCATCTATATATATTATCTCTCTTATCAATGTAATATCTTAACGATATTAACGATAGTACTTCTGCATAGGTAGTAGCTTTACAACAGCGAATTACAATTTATTAATTATTGAAATAACTTCTAACTATCTCGTGGAGAGAATGTGATGTTCACAATACATGACCAAGGTACATGTTATAATACATAGCGGAGAGAAAACACTATCATGATAATACGCATGTTATATTGCAGGTAATACAGCACATTTAAAGGGATCTCCTGACATTTAAGTTTTTACATTTAAAAGATAGGGAATATGATTATTTTAAAGGCTATCAACTTTTTTATTTTAATATTTTTTTATATATTTATTTGTATATATCAATAATATTTAGTTATATATAGTTATATTAAATTTACTAGCGATTATTTATCTACCCTTTAAACATGTTACATACTAGAATGTAATACTAATTAAACATGAAAAATAAAAGTTAAATAATAAATATATATATTAAGTGTATCTATTTCATTAAATTAATGTTGTCATTCAGTTACAAATATCTTCTAATAAAATATATCTATTTATTATTATGTTTACAGATATTACATAAAATCATAATATAAATATACCTAATATTATTAGTAATTTAAAATGATTTTAATTATTAAATATTTAAAGTTAGTATTAAATAGGTATTGATATTTATATAATAATTAAGTATTTAAATAGTTAACATTAAGAAGGTTTAACCTCCATCGAATATTGCGAACACTGCCTCTTGGATTTCTTCATTATTGGGGTAAGAATTACTGTGGAACTCTGGGATACTCAAAGATCTTACACCTAGTCTAGTATTCATTTCATTTCATTAGTAATCATTTTATTATTATTATTATTATTATTATTATTATTATTATTATTATTATTATTATTATTATTATTATTATTATTATTATTATTATTATTATTATTATTATTATTATTATTATTATTATTATTATTATTATTATTATTATTATTATTATTATTATTATTATTATTATTATTATTATTATTATTATTATTATTATTATTATTATTATTATTATTATTATTATTATTATTATTAATAGTATTAATGGTATTTAATGGTATTGTTAATATTATTACTATAATATAATAGTTACTCTTGCTCTAATACTTATTATTCCACTAATATAATCATTAATTCACTATGTTCACAAACTTATTACGTACGCCGGAAGTCTGGGTGGAGCCTACTTTCCAAGGGGGCAGAGTCAAGCCTAGTGTCACTAATGAAGATCTGGTGGTATGGTATTAGAGGTCAATTGACCGTCATGTCTATAGAGTTATGTAATATTATCACTGGTCACTTACTTTGACGAATATTCATTTGTGTTCTGCGCTGTGATGTCGACGAAACAAAAATTCTTATCTTTCCTATTTAATAATTCGATTGTTACTTATGGAGATATCGCAGTTAGCAGAAATAATGCACATATGCATGTAATAGATGGCAATATGCAGTAGTACATGTATCAGTTATGTCAATAATTGGAATATTGACAACAACATTTTAAACTGTATATATATATATATATATATATATATATATATATATATTAGTGTTGCAATCGAACTTCGGACTTCGACCTGATACTCAAGCCTTTCAAACTGATACTGATACTCAATAATTATAAAACTTAGGACTCAAACTGATACTCGACTAATCCGTAATTATATTATACCTATACTCTGATAGTAGGGTTCGATTGCGACACTAATATATATATATATATATATATATATATATATATATATATATATATATACAGAAATATATAAATATACTAGAGAGGTTTAGGTATATAATTCAATATAACTATATATAATGTGTATCTAAAAATAAATATATATTTTTCATAGAATTATGATTATATAATATATAATATAGTCGCTATTATATATTATAAAAATATATTTTAAAATTATAGATATATATCTTTTTTTTATATCAACAACAAATATTAGAATATATCTCTGTAAATTAAGATCGCTATGACATTTTATATACAAGTATTTATGAGAAAATAATTATCCTGAGATAAAATAATTTAAAAATAACATAATATAATTATTTCTTATAAATAAATGTGTATAATTATATAATTATATGCACAAATATATTTGTTATTAATAAATAATTGTGTATATATAACACACACACACACATACACATAATATGTGTCACATATATATATATATATTATTTATTTATAAATCATTATGTTATTATGTATACTATATTTATTTTTAATATATTTTTATAAATCATACTTGTGATACTATTAATAATATATATATATATTTTAATTAATATTATATAATTAAGCAATTATATTTATTTCTTATATATGTGTAATGTATTATACAATTATACTAAACTTCAACTCAAAATATTCACATAATATAAATAATATATAACTTAATCAAAATTAATAAAATCAATTATTGATAACTGTGATATCCCATTAAATATTTGGTTTAAATATATATATATATATATATGTGTGTGTATTAAAAATAAAGAATACTCTTCATTTTATTACTATTATAATAACAAACAATTAAAGTGTATTGCCTAATATAGCATATCATATATGAATATGTATGTAAAATATTACATTTTTAAACGAATAATAGACACAAAACTCTAGATAAGTATACAGAATACCTTATAAGTATTCAATCTCTATGCCTACCTTGGCAGGGATTGTTCGCATGCAGACGGGTCGAGTTTGAGGTCGGAGTTCATTGAGAGGTCGAGCAGATTCAGCTTGGATTCCATTAGTGAACCGATGGAAACATCAGCCAGGTTATTGTGACCAACGTCCAGTATCTGACCATGCATCATCATGAATATTTTTATTTTTATATATTATATTAATTAATATAATTTACTTTATTTTAACTACTCTTTGTTCCGGAGCATTCTAGCTAGTGAAAAAATTATAAATATATTATAAACAAAAACTGCGCAAAAATCATTATTATTATTACTACTATCGGATACCTTTAGTGAATAGGATGGAGTGATGGACAGATTATAGGGTGATCAAAACGGGTGGTGGGGGGGTCCCTACCCTTAGCGAAGTGGCGCCCTTCATGTCTGGAAGGGAGGACAGCCGGTTAGAGTTCACTCTGAGGGTGGTAAGGTTCACCAAGCGACCAATAGAACGAGGCAATACGGTCAGCTGGTTCTCCGACAGGTTTATCTCGATTAGACGGCTCAGATTGTTGATGTCCCTGGGTTAGGACGGAGTAATGAGTTTGGGTTGTAGTGGTGAGTTAGTTAGGAGGGACTGATACTAATGATTAGATTGTAAATATTAATTAGATAGGATTTTAACGATATAATATATAATATAAGAGATAACATTAATAACTGGTTTTAGATATTCCTGAGTTAATAGGGAGTATGGATGATATGAATAAGGATTAGAGTGTGTTAGATGTATGAAACTCACTGTTCAGTTATGCTGGTTATCTCGTTCTGAGCTAAATGTAGCACTTTTAACCTGGGACATGTTGCTAAAGTTGATATTACATTATGTTCCGCTGTTAAGTTAGGATTTTAGTTTGTATATGTTTGTATATTGTACATTTTAAATTAACCATTTACAATCGCTTAACGATAGTAGTTTACTGGATTACTATCATATATGAGTTTATGAATAATGAGGTTTACGATTAAATGAATATATTATTAATTTAGATTAGAATATAATATTAGTATATTATATATATTGAAAATCATAATTTTCATAATTAAATTACTAAATATTTTTAATTTTTATATTTATACAATTAAAAATGTATATGTATATATATATATTTATATAGCGTTCATTATAATATATGCCAGGGACCATTCTATATAAACTCTGGTAATCTGGGACACTCTATAATTTGTATAGTTCATAATTATACACTAATTCCTAATAATTTAGTAAATAAGTATTGATATTAATAAAATATTATTTTTTTATTAAATACATTTTTAATGGAAATAGGCGCCAGGCCTTATAGGTATACCAATAGATATATGTATATATATAGATTATATAATAATAAAACACAAATAATCAGATACATATTTGCAATACCTACATGATACCGGGCAACGCTGGGATTCCTGATGTTATATACATATAAAACATATTGTGATATAAGCATATTGAGTGAATAAGAAGGAGTTTAGGAATTTTAACCTTTAGAAGAGAAATAATTTCCAGTTCCGTAGAATTCCTGCAGTCTATTGAGATCATGGTTATTGTTTGTGAATGGAAGATCTTCCAGGGAATTCTTGGTGACGTTCAAAATTCTGAGTCTGTAAATGATGATGATGACAATGCATAATTATTTAAAAGAGTTAATGTTACTTTTATAATGATACAATATTCTTTATTTGTATTTTCGATTATTTTTCATTTATGGTAACTATAAAATTAATAATTTTGTGTTATTCCGTTTATTTCAATAACGTATTATCGACAGCAAACATTTATACTTTATACTTTCGACTATATATTTTCTTAAATAGATTATCAATCTATAAATGAATAGTTTGGATGAACCACTGATAGTAATGGTTGTAAACATTAAGTGATAAGTCAATGACAGTATATTAATGAGGAATGAGTCCGGCAGATATATGAGATTACATGTATACTACATCATATATTACATTATATATTACATCACTTTCATTGTTTAAATGTATATTATATATCAATTTTAAATCATTGAAATTCGTTCTATTTTGTATTTGTTTATTATTTAATGACGGCCATAATACCATATGTTTTTGTAGTCAATAAACTTTATCATAATAATAATTAAACATTAGTAGTATGTTATATAGAGATAAATTCAGCTGTTGTACAAACTTGTTGAGATTAATGAGGAATGCGTCCGGCAGATGGGAGAGGAGGTTGTGTTGAAGGAACACTTCCTCCAGCGATATCTTCTCCACAATCTTTGGTAAACAAATGATGTCGTTGTGATTAACGCGTAGAGATTTTAGCTTCTTTGCATCGGACAGTAATCTACGAGTATTCAGGTGTTAATTATTATGTAATAGCGAGTAACGTAGAAATTCCCACCTTCTCTGGGAATATCTTCGTTTATATTGGGTAGGGATATAGAGTTAGTTTAAGTATACTACATATATAAATTGTAACTATCCAACTACCGTATTCTACAAATAGTGGAATAACTTACGAATCAAACTAAATGATACTTTATAAGATAAATATAGGCACTTAATAATCTCAAGAAAACTTAGTGAAAAGTGAAAATGCGAAACGATAGAAATGATAATTTTAATTATTAGAGTGATTTATAAAACACAATGTAATAATGATAAAAAAGTGTGTATAGGTATTGCAGTACCTAACACATACATACGTCATAACAAACACACACTAGAGCTGCAGCACATCACATCGGTAGAGGTCATATGCTGACCTCTCGGGTAGATACTGTAGATAGTTGTGATCTGCCTTGATCTTCTGCATAAAGAAACAGTCACTCAGCCACTCGGGCAGGCTTGAGAGGTTGTTACTGTTCGGGTAGGGTCATAGTGAGGGGTGAAGGCAACGTTTAATAGCGATACGTTAGAATGAGAGATTACATTCAGATAATTAAATTTCAATTCAATATCTAAAACAATTCCATCGTAAAATCATTAAATAATTACAGTATATAATGGTAAATACTATCTAAATTTATAAAATATAAATCTACAACAATGCTAAATTGTAGTATATGCATAATACGATATTATACATTTATTATAATCACATATTATTTAACAATAAAATAAATATTTACTTAAAATATAATAAATATAATGATTAAAAAAACTAAAGTTAAATAAATATCAATCTCTTAAAGCAGATATTACATAATAAGATATAGGATGTATACTAAATCACTAACTATGAAACGTCTATTTGAAGTAACCATTCTGGTTTAGGATTTATTGACAGATAAAACAGTGCTGTTTATGGAATGTGTAAAATATAATTAATAGTGATATGATTTTATTATTATGTTTACTATATTATATAATATGTCAAATTATGAAAACATTAATAATATATTAATATATATAATATTATTTAAGAGATTAAAGAATTAAATTTGGAAAATCATAAAATAATCATACAATAAATAATACACCTGACATTATATCATAAACTTATAATTCACTATTACAAATGTATGGATAACGAGATAGTCTACTGTGAAGACTACAGGTCTGAAGAGGGGGGAGGGCTTGAACCGTTGTGAGATACAAAGAGAGACTTCAGAGATGTTCCGTTCAGCTTCAGACTAGAGATGGCGTTACGGTCAGCATTGAAGTACTCGAGAGAACGGATCAGACGAAGGTCAAGGTCACCCCTAGCTCTATTGTCCCTATTGTAGTGGTGGGGGTGGTAGTGCTGTTAGTGGTAGTAGTGGTGGTAGTAGGGATGGTTATAGTGGGGGTGGTAGTGGTAGGTGTAGGGATGCATGTAGTGCTCGATTAAGCTTAATAGATAAGGTGTACACTTTAATTTTATACACAGATGTAATAGGTAGAGAATTTGATTCAATGAAGTGTGTTTATAGATTATTTTTTATTATATATATATATATATATATATTATATAAAGTATATACATTACTATATAAAATAATATATTATTCATACGTATTTCATCGTATTCATAATTATAATATATTTAAATATCAGCCTACGGAAACTTAATTATTCATAACATAATGCGCATAGATCACATACATTCAGCTATATAATAGATCTTATTTCATTAATTATACTATAATATTGAATATATTCTGATTAGTTTAACAACAATACAACAATTAACGAGAATATAAGTAGGCCACGGTTCAGATTCACCGCCGTTATATGGAAGTGATATGAGTCGTGTTTAACCTTATGTCAAGGTGTGTTAATCGTTCTAGGTGTGTGCAGAAGAACGTCTGCTCTTCAGGCTTGAACTGAAGGTCATTCATGCGAAGGTCAAGTTTCTTAGCGTAACTCAACGCCGCGCAAACCTCCTCAGATATATCGAGAATCTGATTACCCGCCAGTATTATATTCTCTACCTGATCGTGAGAGTGGGGGTGATAGTGGGGGTGAGAGTGGGGGTGAGAGTGGGGGTGATAGTGGGGGTGAGAGTGGGGGTGAGAGTGGGGGTGAGAGTGGGGGTGAGAGTGGGTGTGAGAGTGTGTGTAAAAGTGGGTGTGAAAGTGGGTGTGAGAGTGGGTGTGAGAGTGGGTGTGAGAGTGGGTGTGAAAGTGGGTGTGAAAGTGGGTGTGAGAGTGGGTGTAAGAGTGGGTGTAAGAGTGGGTGTGAGAGTGAGGGATTTTGTAAGAGTACCAATATGTCAAGTTAGTTATATACTTTCTATTTGATATTCATATATATATACTATTATTATTATTATCAGATTTAGACATTGCCACACTATTACAGATTGATATCCACACAATAACCTTACTTTATATAGATATACCATAACCTATATCTGCAGATATAGACACATATATATTATAATATAATAAAGTTGAACTATTATCCCCGGCACAGATTGCATGTAATATAATCGGAAAAGTTAGTCTATCATACAATAGCTCATTAAACCTACCACCATTCATAATGCAAGAATATTTGCCAGTGATAACTATGTTTATTATCTATATAATCGTATTGTAAGGATATGACCGTGCTTTAATAGAAACGAACACATCATTCATACGGATAGATAAAGGTATCATATTGGCTATGACCCATGACTTCTGCTAACCAGATTGGCTAGTGTAATATTTAGGTGTATAGCACTATGTTCTCTATAGGTCTAATGAACATATAGAAATGTATATGATATAATCTTACTTATCATCCACACTACAATGTATGCACTTGTTATAACAGCTGTAATGTACATTACAAACATCTTCATCACTTAACATGTTTACAATTAAATTCATAATAGACATATATATATATATGTATATATAATATATATTATGCATATAAATGTATATTTGGAAAAAATAAATGTATTCATTGAAATAATCTATAGTTGAAATACGAATGTAACTATGATGATAATGATGATAGTGATACTGATAGTGATGCTGATAGTGATGCTGATAGTGGTGCAGACAGTGATGCTGATATCGAGAATGATGCTACTATTGGTAACGATGCATACCTCTGAATATCTGATGTTAGTGAGCCGGGCCACAACGGGGGGTATCTCAGAGAAGTGATTGAAGGCAAGCACCAGCACAAACAGTTTCCTCAGGGTGATCAGTTCGGCAGGCAGGTAACGTAGGTGGTTGTTGTGGAGGTGTAGAGCTTGTAGGCTAAGGGGCGAGTAGGGGTAAGGGGTATTAGTATTTGCAAGGTGATAGCGTAGATATGGGTTATAGAAATGATGACACAGTAATGAATTATAATTTATTGGTAGTAATTTTAATAATTGAGAATGTATTTCACTTATGATATTTGGTGTCTAATTTTGGTAATAATTATTATCAGTACATTTAATATTAGTATTAATATTAGGTAACACATATATATATTTATTATATAGTTTTAATAGTTATATAATATGATAAAACCGCATAATACTAAATGCAGTATAATAGAGGAGGAGAGTAGAGGAGGAGTAAGATGAGGAGTAGGAGGATGATGAGGAGTAGGAGTAGGAGGAGGAGAAGGAGGAGGAAGAGGAGGAGGATGAGGATGAGCTAAAGGATAAGGAGGATGAGCTAAAGGATAAGGAGGAGGAGCTAACTTCTTGAGGTTTTCAATGTCGGCGGGAATATCTTGCAGTCGATTACTAGCGATGTTAAGTTCTACTAGAGTGTCGCACAGACAGATGCTGCGGGGGAACTCTTCCAAGTGGTTGTCTGCAAGGTTCAGACTGCGCAGGTATCGGAATCTACATGTGGAGGGGTATGTCACATAGGTACGTATTTCAGGAATATGTTGGGTCCAACATCAAACTGGTTTCAGGCACTTATAACATATGTGTTAACAAAGTGTAATGTATATAAGATGTATATAGTAAATATATCTAGTGGTAGTTGAGGTATAATTGTAGAATATATTAAAGCTAAAATAAGGACATAACAAACATAGTACTTAACTAGCTAAGGACATAACAACTTAGAATATAATCTCTAAGGACATAACAAACATGACACATAAATATCTAAGTAAATAACACATATAAGATCTATAACCATAACAAACATTGATAATAATACATATAGAAGATAATATACGTAGGACATAACTAGTTTAGCTAAGGACATAACATAGTTAGGACTTTGCTAAGCTAGCACATAGTGATCACCGATAGCTAATACAGGTTGGTTGGAAGTAGACTAACTTGGGTAGATCATCGAGCCAGCCTATAGTGTAGATATCATCGGCTATGGGACGTTCCCTGAGTGCGTTATGTCTCAAGTTCAGTATCGATAGTCTCTCATTGATGAATATAGTCTCGGGTAGAAACTCCAGGTGGCAGTTAGATAGATCTGCACTGGTCGGCAGTTTATTAGTGGCCTATAGGATAGTCATTTCATTAGGGGGTGGTGTTTGTATCAGGACAGTTAGTCATATGGTCAATGTGACAGTCAGTTGACACATTGATAGGACATGATGATAGTCTGTCCATGTGTCCATGTAACCATTCTACGACAATCACACCCTTAATAATTAAATATAATCAAATATTCATGTTTATAAGCATGATTAAACACTGGCTTACTGTGTAGTGATATCAAAGATAATACTACATAACACAATTTCTATTACATATGCACTTCTGCTTTACTATATACACAACATATATTCTATATCCATATAAACTTTCAAATTATACTGCCATCGATGAGGAATTAGAATTTATTATTTCTTATAACTTATAATTGAATAATATAATACGGAAATAATAAACTGAATTTACTATGAATAATAATAATAATTATATTATTCGACATAATTTATAATTCTACCAATGGTATAGGTATTATAATATATATATATATATATATATATATATATACAAAGTTAAAGATTGAGGTAATAAGCTTCACATTTAAACTAATATAAATTTTAAAATAGTTTGCATTTCAGACGTACGAGATAACGTATTTATATAATTTTGTAGGTAGCGGTACTTTCATGTTTTTCATAAATATATAATGTATTATTACTATATTTGTATTGTATATTAATAATATACTATAGTATTGCATTTATTGGCTTTATCATTCTCTTTATTATCGCCACTCTTAATATATCAGCCTTAAGGGATACCTCAGTCAACAGCAGTAAGAGTATTTACATATAGATAAGTATAGATACATATACTGACAGCTAATTTTTTTTTGAATATTGCCGATATCACTTGAACTATGTAAACTAAATATATAGATCTATACATGTTCACATAGAATATTTATAACATATTATTAAAAAATTATTATTCGTATTTAAAATTAATTTTTGTTTAAATTCTAGTCATAAATTTATACCAATCTAATGTTTATATATATATATACAATGAAAGCTGCTTATATCGACATTCTCTGTAATGCTTAAATAATTTTTTATAGCAGGAGTTTATTACCTATGATAGGGTATTGTTTCATGTAATGTCAATTTATTTCATAAATTTAATTGCCTTTTACCTAACATAATATATCTTAATCATCTTATATAACTTATATAACTTATATATCATATTCGTAATCAGTGCCGCATTATCAATATGCTGAACCTTGATAGATATGATGTTACATTTTTGAAACGTCTAATATATATATATATATATATATGTTTTTAGTTAACCTTCTTACACTTTCGCAACCATTTTGTGAAATCATTTTCGTTCGAGAAAGATAGGAAAATACACTTTTCTCCCTCCAATATTGCTGTTAATTTTAACACATGCTGATGTCCTATATTATGTCCTTATTATTATTTTCTTATTATTAGTATTATTATTAGATAAGATATAGGAATTTCCAGTCTAATTATATAAGAATATCGATGCCTATCACAGAGATACTAAGCATTTTATTAACAATTGAAGTTTCAATATTAAATAAAATAATATGAAAATAATATAAATATATGTTTATATATATATATATACAGGAACTCATATTATTTTCAAATAAGAAAAATTATAATAATAGTATCATATAATGTATCATGGTTGATCAATTACTATGTTAATATTAAACAAATCAACAAAGATCAAGGTCGAACCTTTAATCGGGAAGGTCAGTTCCTCCACTCTTCCTTTGGCGAGTTCTACAATGGAAGGTTCTCCATGTTTGTATTTATCTGATTAATGATGCAGGGTATTGGATGTTATTGTTTATCTATTGATATCGATTGTAATTATAATAACACACACATTAAATGTAATATAGCAGTATGTATAATGAATATATTTTAATGTATTAAATGTAAATAATTAAATATATACATTAATAATATACAATTAATCATTATAAAAAAATATATAGGAATATTGTATAAAATTATAATATTGTTATTTTTATCTGGTGGAGTCCTTTCATCCAGGAATTTAGATGAAGTTTTCACTTAAAACCATAATATATATATATATATTTTATAATATATATATATATATTTATATATTATCTAATTATATATATTAATTTCACATTTTATTAATGATAGAAAATCATTTATTTATTATAATAACTTTGTATAAATTGATATGCAATATTCAAATAACATTTTATTAAACATTATGATCATTATGACAAAAAAATACTTGGGGATATAAGTTGTTAGTTTCTTCAGTGAATTTAATGAAATAAATAATTATCATAGGAATTTGAATAAATATAACTTATGATATATCACTAATAAAGGTCGGGTGTGGGGGGAAATTTCAAACAGGTAATTAATCATTAGCTGTAGGTAAACATAAATATAAACAATGCACTGTATAGGTGAAACAGCTGTGTATATCAGGCATGAAATACAAGATTATTTATGTTATGACTAATCATTCTGAGTAATTAACTAAATATAATATTATATATACATATATATATATATATATATATATAAATTATATATAAATATATAGAAATAAAAATATCTATACATACTTATTAGAAAATTAATTTTATTATTGAACACATTTATCTATGAACATCAAATAACTTAAATTAATTTTTAAATAAATATATGTAAATATATGTATAGCAATGTATGAAATTATTTATTTTATATATATATATATATATATATATATATATATATATATACACAAATATAAGTATATATACTAATATATGTGAATACAGAGCTATATTAATCCCCCAGTTGTTAACCACCCCTACCACCACTTCTACTACTACTGAAGAGCAGACAATCCTGCATTGTGTAGGAGACAATCATGAGGTGTTAGTAATTGCAGAGAGTAGTAATGCAATACTAAGTAATATTGATATATTATAATACTACAACAATACCTGCTTTGTAAATGTGGTCAATAAAGATTTAATATGTGTATGCATAAACAAATATATACATATACATAAATATATATATATATATATTATATATATTAATATCAATATATTTATATACCTATATATATTTATGTATATAAATATATGTTTCAATGCATTTGTATATATTCACTATTTATTATTATATATAATAATAATTATTTATTAGAAGTTTTTTTCTTTCATAATATAAAAAGTACAATAAAAAAATATATATGAATACAATTTTCTTGTTTTTAATTTCACATAAATAGGCTTCAAAATAAGATTGATGTTTTTGATTGCAGTCACCAAATATATATATATATATATATATATATATACATATATGTGTGAATGTGTGAATGTGTATATGTGTGTGTATGTATGTATATATGTGTATGTATGTATGTATATATATGTGTGTATTTGTGTATGTGTGTGTGAACTTTGACCTTTGTAGACGAGCAGTCTAGTACCAGCGATGACGCAGAGCCTCTTCTGCCACTGATGTAGCAGACGACCCCCCTTACGTACATCTACCACTGCCTGAAGGTGGCGCCTCGAGAATGTACTGTCGAAACATGGTTTACCTGACGAGGGGGGGGGGGAGGAGGGGGGGAGGGGGTAATCATTATTACATGTGTAGGCAGGCGTGTGAGTTATTCATAATCTGTATAATGTGTGTAATATTTATTTATATATATATATTTGTTTTGTATTTTCCTGGACCCCTCACAGTTATTTATAACATATCTACAACTTATTGAGGGGTCCATTTGTATCCGCTATTATTATATGTGTGATTCAATAAATAAATATTATATATATATAATATTTCAGAGTCCCTACTGCTACATTATGGAAACATGCATTTACATCAATATGCCATTACTAATGGCTAATGAATCATAACTAATGAGTCATAAGGCTACATAAAGACGGTTTGCTATTATGTCCTGCTATCAAGCCCTGGTGACATCATCATCACAATATGGTTGATAACGCATCAACTATCCACGTGGTATTGGTCTAATAGGTCGGTTGATTATAGTATATATGTTAAGATGCTGGTGAATCATCACTGATGAATCAGCACTGATGATGATGATACCATCACAACAACAACACTGCACATTGGTTACATTACCATGATAGAATCTGATCAGGTAGCCCAGCTCTAGACTCATGCCTTCCCGCTGTATTCTGCGCAGGTGGGCGTATCCTATGGGCAGTGAGTGACAGGTGAGAATAACTCACCTCAAGTGTGATTGTGTGTATCGGTATTGTTTAGTACAGGAATGATAATAATAATCAAAGTAATAATATTAGTAATGATGATGATGATATATATATATATATATTACAGTTCTATAATATAATTAATGGTAAAATACAACCACTATATAAGTAGAATACATGAGAAGATGACTACACAGATAAGGATTAAACACTATCTCTCCTCTCTTATTCCACTAATAACATCTAATTAGAATGGAGAAGTATTATATTCATCTTACAATATCAAATTTAATTTTGTATTAAATGCATAAATAATACAAATTCTGCATTTAAGAATATTTAGGTTATCCAATTATAATAATGTGACTGAAATAGAACTGATCTAAAATATAACTGATCTCAAATATACATGTTTTATAATGTTACTGATATCATGTGTAAAATATGTAAAACTCTATATTAAAGTGAATTCTTCATCTACGGTTAAAGCACCCTGATAAGCTTACATCATCATGGATAATAATGATTCAAGTGAATGCACAATCAGTGTATTACAATAACTGTTGTTCTAGCAGATAATACAGAATATTCTAATCAAATTAATAATTCAACAAAATCAATGCCATCAATATAGTCAATCATGAAATATATGTTCCTTATCAAGTGATTATATGTTCCTTATCAAGTGATTATATGTTCCTTATCAAGTAATTATATGTTATTATATAACAATAATTGATCACTTTTCATTCATCCATTTATTGTATGTAATAGATAACTCGTCAAATTTTCAAGACAAATTATAATTCAAATATTAGATTGAAATTATTGGAATCCATTTTTAGTAAAAACAAAAATTATCATCATAAATAATAGAAATAATCATTATATTAGCTGAGGTTAATGTCTCTACATTCTAGAATGTAAAACTTGACATATTGTGCATTGTGCTTAACTTTGATAATACAAATAAAATGTGATTAAATAATAATTCATAATTGATTATAGAACCTACTATCCCAATAATGATAGATATATTTAGTGGAAGATAATGTATAAGCAATCAGTAATATTCAGAATATCTGAAATTATAATAAATATTAAACATTTGTCTTATAGAATATTTATTAATTATTAGAATATGTTGATAATATGAGAACAATGGTATCATGATAATAAATATAATGATGAGATGCTACATCAAGAGATGCTGATCATGCTGTACAGAGATGTACTACAAACAATAAGATGCTGCATTCACAAACAGATACTACACAGAGATATCTGCCTGTCATCACCAGATGCTAACCATACATACACACACATAGGTCTCCCCACACACACACACACACCATCACTAGTGGCTAACCATGATACACAGAGAGATGTTATACATACACAGATAGGGCCCCCTGATACACACACTGATACTAACCATGAAGCACAGTTAGCTAGTTACTACAGATAAGACACCCTCACAATAAGAGATAAACCCCACCTCCCCCACCCCCACCCCTCACCTGATACTAACCATGTTGTACTAGTCGCTGATTCTGAAGCATCAGAGGTTGTTCATGTGTTTCCAGCCTCCTTACTATGTCTCCATTCATCTGAACGTGTAGTGACGTTCTGACTATGCCTAACATCTCGCATACCTGTATGTGTGTGTGTTAGTGTGCGTGTATATTTCTGTGAGTTATATAGGTTATTTTAATTATTGTTCATATTTTCAAATAATTAAATTAACTTTTTTTATCAATATCAATATTTAATATAATTTTAATTAATATATATAGATAAGAAATAAGTCATTTAATTTTAGAGATAATGATTTATCAATGATAACTATATATATATATAAAATACATAATAAAATATCATAAATGTATTGATCTGACTGTAAGAACTATAATGATATCTTATTAATCATATGTAAATTCTACTAATTAAAATAATTATTTATTATGCTTAATGCTTATTGCTTATTAACACAAAAATAACAATGAACAACTAATTATGATTTACATAATATTGCTAATAATTAGATTATAATCATATATATATATATATATATATATATATATACGTACATACAATAAATTATGTATATACTATATACACAAGAACACACTGCATTGTACACACTAGCTGTGCTGTATAATTATAATGTGCATTAATGTATCAGAGTTAATAAGTATGTGCAGTGCTGCAATGAAGTAAGCACTACTAGTAAGTATATGTTGTGAGAGAGGTAGAGTGTAGGTAGTCGTGTGTTAGTGTAGTATTAGAGGAGATCTATATAATGATATGGGTATAGTATATTGTATAAGTTAATATACTATAAACGCTAGATATATGTGATAATAATAATAATCACTTTTATTAGAATTCGTTCGTTTATAAGGCTATAATAAATATAACTCTTAATCAAAATTGTCTTACTTCTAAAGGGATATATAAATATATTATATAGGTATATAATATAGGATAACATAGGACATAATGCTTGGGACAGTGAAAGTGGAGGTACGCAAGTAGTTACATGGTGTGAGTCATCGCTAATGATGTCATAGTACAATACTACATGGTAACGAGGTACACAGACAGTAGAAGAGAACTACAATAGGTGGAGGTAGTGGATAGTTTCAAATTTGTCTACCTTTGATCATAACTTTGTTTTAATTGGTATTAAAAAAAACTAAAATATGACTTATATTTTACAATTAAATAAGCTTTCCAATGATACTAATTTTATTACAATAGATTTAATATACAAAATCTAATTCTCATAGCTATTAGTTGATTATAATTTTTTTAAATCGCAATATAATATTTTACAAATTATATAGACAGTTCAAGGTTACTTAAGGTGTTACTAACTCGGGTGTTACTAATGTTATTGGTAATAAGCTTGCATCATCGTACTATGTATAGTAGTAGTAATGTACTGATAAAAAACTATAGTATCATTAACTATAGTATTAGTAACTATAGTATCAACAGTAACACACTGATAACACACAAACCTGATGTGCTGTAGTGGAAAGGGTGCAGGGAAACGTTCGTGAGCTGCTGAAACTTGTGTCGTCGGGTTCATAAATACGGATGAAACCATTACCTAATAGGTGTTGCGGGTGAGGGGTCGTAGGTTAAAGGCCAAGTTATAAATCTCCTGCGTAGTCTAGATAGCTAAGAAGCCAGACACACAGTTAGTAGTATGAGGGTTCAAGGTGTATCCATATATAATTAGTTTTAAATTAATATTTTGAATTGTTTTCATATAATTGTCTATACAATAATTATCGGCTCTCGTTAAAACCATGGATACCATAACATGTAAGAGGATGCACATTAGATACATATGATTATAAGTGAAAACTTCATCTAAGTTCTTGGATGGGATGAAAGGACTCCACCAAAATAAAAATAACAATATGTTAGACATCAAGCCATATGTTGAAGATCGGGGTGGTGGTATATCAAAGGTCGTGATGGTTCTATGCTGGTAGTGTTAGCTCCGATACAGTACTAGAGCTCTAACCTATATCAGCCGCAAGCCATTCCGCCTCCTCGGTGGAAGATGAGTGACCTCCGTATATAGGGTTCGCAGTGGGTGGAGATTGAAAGTCAGAGGTCAAGGTCATGGGTAAAGCGTTCGATATCAGTGCGGATATGGTCTTGTTGTGAAGATCCATGTTAGCCAGAGAATCTGATAGGTCCCATACGTCATCCTGGTGGTAGTAGTAGTAGTAGTAGTAGTAGTAGTAGTAGTAGTAGTAGTAGTAGTAGTAGTAGTAGTAGTAGTAGTAGTAGTAGTAGTAGTAGTAGTAGTAGTAGTAGTAGTAGTAGTAGTAGTAGTAGTAGTAGTAGTAGTAGTAGTAGTTGTAGTAGTAGTAGTAGTAGCGGTAGTGGTAGTAGTAGTAGTAGTAGAAGTAGTAGTAGCAGTAGTAGTAGTAGTAGTAGTAGTAGTAGTAGTAGTAGTAGTAGTAGTAGTAGTAGTAGTAGTAGTAGTAGTAGATGTAGTAGTAGTTGTAGCAGTAGTAGTAGTAGTAGTAGTAGTAGTTGTAGCAGTAGTAGTAGTTGTAGTAGTAGTAGTAGTAGTAGTAGTAGTAGTAGTAGTAGTAGTAGTAGTAGTAGTAGTAGTAGTAGTAGTAGTAGTAGTAGTAGTAGTAGTAGTAGTAGTAGTAGTAGTAGTAGTAGTAGTAGTAGTAGTAGTAGTAGTAGTAGTAGTAGTAGTAGTAGTAGTAGTAGTAGTAGTAGTAGTAGTAGTAGTAGTAGTAGTAGTAGTAGTAGTAGTAGTAGTAGTAGTAGTAGTAGTAGTAGTAGTAGTAGTAGTAGTAGTAGTAGTAGTAGTAGTAGTAGTAGTAGTAGTAGTAGTAGTAGTAGTAGTAGTAGTAGTAGTAGTAGTAGTAGTAGTAGTAGTAGTAGTAGTAGTAGTAGTTGTAGTGTAAATTAATCATAATTATATACCTTTTCAATTATAAACCACAAACCACATTATTATATTAATATGTTATACATCTATGCATGTACATAATAATACTCTGTTATATTACAATGGCTTGTGAACATATAGCAATACAGATAGGCTATACAGTAATGCAGATAAGTATGCATGTTTTATGTAAAGTAGATTAATACATTTAATTTAGAACACAGAACATAATTAATATATCTAATTATAAATGAATATATTATTATATTTACTTTATAGAAGTAACAATTATAAAATATAATAGCTTAATTTTAATATTATATATTTTATAATTTTTATAAGTTCAAAATATATTTGAATAACAATAATGACTGCTTAATTCTATAAATAGATTATGGTCACATGACACAGAATAACACAATATTACTACACAAAAGATATCACTACTACCACCATTATCATCAGATAAGTACACTGTGTGTGTGTGTTTGTGATATGTATTGTGTATTGTATTGCAAGCTATACAAGCTTGTGGTACAGTGATGTCAATAGTAAACTATCAGTACTGTATACAGTAGCTGTGTATGGGGCTATGTGTACATTGTACATATATATTGTGTGTGTGTGTGTGAATAGGTTATAGGTTAGTTATGTATGTAGTTATCTTTGTTGCATAGGTAAATGGGTATGTGGGCATGTATATGTTTGTGATTATACATATTCCTATGTGTATGTGAGTGTGTGTGTGTATGTGTATGTATGTGTAAGTGAGTAAGACAATAGAAGATAATGCCTAATAACAGTACAATTTAGTGGTTACTAAACTTTTCAATAGGCAATACTATATGCAATCTACTATTCCAAACAAACAGCCTCTTTTAAACCTCAGCATAGCTACATTTCTAGGTTTCAGCTGTGCTAATATATAACATTAGAGCTATAAGCTTATGTAGTCTATTATAGAATTCTACAGCTACTTTCTATTAGAATTGGCTACAGCTTTACCACTAGAAACATTTAGCACACCATATTAAGGTAACGTTCAGGAGTTTACATGTAAAACATAGGGATAAGAGTATTTTTAAAGGCTATCAACTATTTAATTTATGATTATTTTTTATAATTTTTGTTTGTATTTATCAAAAATACTTAGTTATATTATATTTACTATATATATATATTTGTTGTGTTTTTTTTTTAAATACTTAAATAAATGTGTATATATATATATATTTAAATAAATGTGTATATATAACTTTTATATTTATGATTATTTTTTATATTTTTTTTGTATATATCAAAAATAATTAAGTTTATAGAAATATATACACTACAAAATAATCAATTTTAAATATAATGTAACTTAATTATTTTTGATATATACAAAAAAAATATAAAAAATAATCATAAATATAAAAGTTATAGCTTTTACAAAAATCAACCTTATTCCTATTTTATACATGTAAACTCGGCAAAATCCCGCGACCCCTAACCCCATTAGACTAACGGTATCTTCGGGGTCGTGGTGTCCATTAGACATGGGGCCTAATCCGGCTGCTCTGGTTGGCTGTAGCTGATCACTGGACGACCACCAGGCATTCATCTTGGTGTGATGTAATAGTTATGTAATAGTCGAGGAGGAGGACGGGACATCTATTGAGGCGTGTTATTAGATCTACGTGTGACATAATAGTTATTTAATTTTTACGTAATATTTATGTAATAGGGGAGGAGGAGGTGGGAAGAACATGTTATTGTATGCTTTACTAGTTCACAATCGAAATGAGATGCATGCTTATTGAATTATGGGTGCACTAGAAGTGAATGTATTCATTGATTCGTTAATGAACATGTATGACTAGTATGTTTGCACATAAATCTTTACAAAAAGCAATATCCTATATTGAATATATATTTGAAATATAAATTGTATTTTGTTTACAAAGGCTGTGTTTACAAAGGCTAATATATAATTAGTTAGCATCGTGGTGAAATATATTCTGTGGCCCATGTGATATTTCAATTGGAAGGGGTGTAATCATCACCTCTATGTATACAGCCAATGTTGATTCTCAGCACGGCTACATCTCGGAATGAGAATGTCAGCCGTGTTATGACTTAACGTGGGCTGTATTAGGCACTATAATATATGTAATGCTATTCAAATTTCCAATTAACATTTCTAACATCATATTAGCTACTAAAGTGTAACAGATTTGCTCCCTGCTTCACTGATATACAATAGTTCTCAATGATGATAAGCATATTAATATGCATAAGTCATGTTCCAGTACCATAGACGATCATCACCTATATTACATGTATTACATGCGCGTTATCGTGGTGTAATAACACTTCTAGATACGTAAACGCTCGTTCCTAATTCCTATTTCGGTTATAAACGCATCCCATCCTCTCCTATAGTCGCGTGCATTCCATCGTAGTTATATCGCCGTGGTTACCTGTTTCCTAGTCACTTCCTTAGTCCTACTACCGTTGTTGTTGTTGTTGTTAGCGTCGGAGCGGTGAGGTGTTTTCTCCGCTCGAGCGAACAGTGAACTTTGAACCCGGGGCACGGGCGTCTGGGGGTCAATGTACAGCATCCTGTCGCAGGATCGCGTAGCTTCTACGGGTGGAGCCTGTGGGATGTATGGTAGTAGTACAACAGCGTGTATCTATTAGGCAGTACTAATGCAGAGTAGTCGATGTTATAGTGCACTTCTCTAATGGAAACAATATAAAGCTGGGGCCCGCAACACTTCGTTTCAATATTCGCTCACAAACCTATTTGTGAATATTTGCAAAAATTCAACACGTTTGACGTATAAAACATGATTGTTATTAGAAAATAGCGATGAATATTTTCAAATTCGCTTGAATATACAAGAGTGGTCTCAGCCTCAGCCAGGCTGAGTATATAATCAGAGATTATCAGCCATGCTGACATTTGACATGGGCCGTATGTGAAGTTGGGGATTAAAGCTTTCCAATTGAAATATATAGAATCACATTGACTACTCGGCATTACATATGATTACTCTAACTAAATGGGCAATGAAATTAATTACATTATTATATATTTATATTCACTTAGTGTATGTTTATTATTAAATATTTATAAATTTAATAATTACATAATTTATATTAATTATTATAAAATAATTTATAGTATTTAAAAGGACAGGACATATAGTAATGCATTTTTTGTAAAACTTTAAAAAATGTATAAAAGCGTTTGTGTGATTAATATTATTGTTTTATGATCCAGGAATACATATTTGAATTTTATAAAAAAATTAATGAAAAAGTACGTTTTTAAATTAATGATTTCAATATAATTATACGAAAATGTAATAGATATATATATATATATATATATAATTATAATTTAATACACATTATATTTAAATGTCTGAATAAATAATATATAAAAATATTTGTAATACTATATTTATGAATAATTTGTATTATTAATATATTTATATAGAAATACAACTTAAAAAAAAGTAATGCTTCTTTATTTTACAAATAAATAATATTTATCTGATATCATTAAATTATTGAAATATAATTAAATATACAACTAAAAATTATGTATTTCGGAGTATAAAGTTACCATTAAAAAGATAATATATCCTGTCCTTGGTATTAACTGGATTCATATTGAATTAAACTTTATATATATATATATATATATATATATATATATATTTATATTATAAATTTTATAATATAGAAGATATATCATAAAATTAAACCAATCTCTTTAATAGTTTCACGTGTTTTACTCTTCTATCATCGTTGGAAAGTCTATGTGACCTTGAACTATAGCCGCATCCTGTTGACAAGTAGAATTACACATTAGAATCATCTACAATGTCCTTGCATTTAAAATAAATCACATATAAGAGGACATATCATATACATCATGTCTTCACAATTGTCAACACATCAATCAAATTCATAGGAAATATATCATGAGAAAGTCTATATATTAATAAGTGGGCCACAAACACGACAATGACCACTGCATACAATGAACACTGCAATAGGGCTTCTATTGACTTTACATTCAGGCTATTCAATAACACCCCAATTTAGGGTCTACAGATTAAACCCCACTCTCTGCCTCAGTGCCTGTACTGCCCATTTGCACTACTTTCTTCTATAAGCTATAAATCATTGGTTGTTAATTGTTCGGACAGACATGTTACAGTGATCATTACACCACTGCCCCCACTACCCCCCCACTATTGCTTATAATGCAGTGTGTGTGTATTCAAACAACTATGTTCACTTATGATCATTATGCAATATAGCAGGCTGTGCTATAAATAGATTACATCTAAATCGTAATAACAATATTACCTAGTGTAAAATTAACTAATTTATGAAAATCAATTACTTATTCATATTGTATACATTTATATCTTAGTATATATAAAGTGGTCAATATAAAGTGTAAATAATTTTTATTTAAACAGTATTAACTAAAATTAAATTATTTAATATTAAAAATATAATATATATAGTAAATATAAAATTAAATGATTAATAATTCCAAAATATTGTAATGAAAAATAACAAAATTTAAAATATCATTTATATTGTACATTATACAATGTACATTGTACAACCTATATAATTGACCAATAAACATAATGTCTCCACTATGTGTACATATCTTTATATTTATAAATGTTACAAATTATCTTGATTATTATAAACTATAACCTAGTATATATATCATTCTAACATTAAACATTATATCTTTCTGTATATTATATAATAATAATTATTATATATATATATATATATATATATATATATATATATATATATATATATATATAATATTTAATATTAATAATTATATAGACTACTTATATATATTTGTTTTCTATTAATAACTTGTACAATATGATAAAATAATACATTTATTTCATTGTTTTGAAACTAAAGTCATGATTTATGATCTTATAACATTATAATACTGTCTATTATCTACATTAAATATATTATCTACAGAATTATAATATTTTGCATATCATCACATTTTATATCAACATTGTATTGAGTATTTACATTGTACTAGGGTAATACATTTATTATGTCATGATCTGATTATTGTTTCATGTTTAATCAAATATATATATATATATATATATATATATTAATATGTTATTCACTGTGGTAAGATTGTAGTTACTAGTAATGTAAAGTATATGATAATAATACACATACACAACTAGTAGAACAATAGGTATACCTATACTATAGTACAAGAAACTATAACAATGACACATACTAACAATTGTTATATTTATATATGAACATATGTAATTATTACATTATTTTAATAATTATATAATATTTAATTTATTAAATTTATTTTTTATTTCTAGGCTCTATTTATAGGTTTTGAAATAAATAATAAGGCAAATAATAATTACACGTTGCTTAAATATAACATATCATTTTACCTGAGTAAATATAGTACAAATTTATATTTTTGTAATTATACATGTAAAACATATAGTTGATGTCTTATATTTAATATAAATTTTACAATATCAGATGTAAATCATGATATTTGATTACATACTATATTGTAATTTGCTAACCTAATCGTATATGATAAGAATAGTAATGAATAATATTATGTATAGAAGTTGTTCTGTGTTTCAAAATGTTTTATTTAATAAAGTGATATTATATATATATATATATATATATATATATATATATATATACATACATGTGTAATTAATATAAAGATTTAAATTATATTATTATCCATTAAATAATTTTATTTCGACTTTGAATAAATTCCGAAAGTAATTCGGATAAATACTGCACAATATAGTAACGACCTTGTCAGTAGCCGGTATTAATGTGATATTATAGTATGTATACCTGAGTGAGAAAATGTCTATAACCTGGAAGAGTTGTTAAACTACTGGAAAACATGGACGAGTAATTGAATAGTTGCCATACAATATCCTCAAGACAAACCCGCATATATTGATCTGTCTTAAGGGGACGCGATACCATCGTTTGGTTTACATGTAAAAGATACGAAAAAAAGCTATTTTTAGAAATCTATTAACTCAAAAAATATTCACTTTTTTTTTTTTTTTTTTTTTAATCTATTAATAATATTCCATATTTATATATTATATGTTGAAATTTATAGATGTTTACACATCTCTATGTTATACATTTCTAAAAAAAATAATTGAAATATATGATAAAAAATATTAATTTTCCAACTAACTTGCTAATTAAAATTTGTTAAATAAATATTTTTTAATTTTGACAAATAACTTTAATCTAACAGGTTTTATCTAGTTATATTGAAAAAATGAAGAAAAAATATTCAATTGTACAAAAGTTAATACTAGTTAGGTCAGCATGATTGGTCACAAATAATTATTCTGAGTAAATCAAGTTTCAAATATAATATATGAATATAAACAATATGATTATACAGGTACAAATAATATAATATAAACAAAATGAATAATGTAATGAACATAATTTAAACACCATTTTAAAGATAATATTTGAAATATTATAATTTTACATTTTTCGAAAAAATCAATGGTATCGTGTCCCCTTAACCATTATAACTCAGTATCTAGTATATACTATCTACACTGTGCAATATATATAGTTAGCTTTACATACTATTTTACATGCAATCATGATCCCAGAGATATATTATATAACTATTAATATAGTAATATAACACTTTATTTATATAAACTATATAGTAATATAATATATGTTAATATTAATAAATACACATAAATCTAAACTTTTAATATAGTTAAATAAAACTTTATAGATAATAATATAGTTAATCTAATTAATTAAATACATTATACATACTAAACTATAACTCTGTTCAATGTGCTGTAGAAAATCTAGTAGTTTTTGTTATGATCATCATCTATGAATATTGTAATTCATTAAGTGATGGATGCAATCTCCGTGGTGTGTAAATGTATTAGTCTACTAGAATACAGAGATATCAATGAGTACATTTGTAATCATTTATTACACATATTACTAATGAACCACGAAATTAAATAATGTACGTAGTAGATAAATAAGTAGGAATGACAAACTGGAGTTATATAATAATCATACACAAACATATATATATATATATGTAACAAAGTGAAGTTCGTTATATAACTTTATTGCAGCAAAGGCCTGTTGAATATAACAACATAAATATAATAATTATAATAATAACGATAATGACAATATAGTATAGATAATATGTACCAACCCGGTGAGACGCAGATCCAAAAATGTATCAATCTCACCTAGCGGCGTTCCTTTTATAGGAAAATGACGACACGAAATAGACAAACGATAACAAATATAAAATACAAAACGAATAACAATTTATACAAATAATAAAACATTTAATTACAAAATAGAAATCTACACATTGCTATGCAATCAACCGAGCGTGAAGCCTAAAACAATTTATGTATGCAGATATATTGATATGGCGTAATGATCGAATTGAATTGAATTCAACATAAATGTATATTACATTAATCGATATATCTGCATACTTCGCTTTATAACATATATATATATATATATAATGTGCAATAATTAAACATAAGAATATTGAACTCAGAGGGTATTGTCTTAGGGTGATATTATTTTGATATAGTTAATAAAATATATATATTCCCTAAATATTGAATATTAAAATAAATGTTTTTATAAAATATGTAATATAATGTATTTTACACAGATATATAATTATATATCTGTGATATTTAAAGATTAATAATATAACTAATTAATTACCAATAATAATTATACATTATATTTTAAGCTTAACATATCTAAATAATGTTAAATAAATTTAAATAAAAAACATAATTATTATACTTTGAAATTATATAATGTTAAGTAAAGCCTAGCCTAGTTAAGAGCTAATATGGAATCTGATATAAGTAATATTAACTACAAATATGTATTTTTATTTGTATATGTATATTCATAGATTCATGAATCTTTGGGAAAATGGTATTTGTATTTGATAAATTATTTGATTCATCCTCAAAGATATTTACGTAAACCTACGTACGATAACATTAATTAACTTATTACATGTTTTATGAATTCTACCTGAAGCAATAATGATAGATTACTAATGAAATGTATTATCAAATTAATTTTTTTATAATCATAGGTTTTAAAAATAAATATATATGAAATAAAATATAATTTAGTTCAATGCAGCAGTAGTATAAATATTTGTTATAGTTAATACAGCAACATGTATACAATGGTTTAAAGTATACATATATGAAGAGGTGCAAACATACATGATAAGAATATAACTTATTAAATAAGTATATATAATACATTATTATAATGATTATATGTAACCATGATGTCCAATGGCATTGCCTTGATTAGTATTTGAAAGGATTCTTATTTCGTTTATATTCATGTGAATATTATGTGAATTTCTGTAATCCGTTGAATTATAATGATGATGATGATGATCATATCTATTAGACACTCTAGCGTAAGGAGGTAGAGGTGCTGGAGATTTTAATCTAACTACCTTTCCGTTGACAACATCTCTTTGATCCGTACATCCAACCATAGTGAATACAGACGCCAATTAATACTTAGTATTATACTACTATTATAAATTTAATTTAACATTTTTTAAATAAGTCAACTCTTGTAAGTGAAATTAAATATATATTATATAGGTTATTGTAAATTACAGTATTATACTCAGTATAATTTATACTGAATATAGTTATTTAATTATTATAAAAATAATATATCCTTAGCATTCGTAGGATAATTAATATTATATTATTTATAACTTTATAAAATTTATTAATTATTTTATAATTTATAAAGTACAATATTAAGTAAAACCGTAATAAAATGTATATATATATAGATAATTTAAATGATTTAAATTTTAAATCACTTAAATATAAAGAGTGATAATTATAATAATTATTAATTAAAAAGTTTATAATTTATAAACTAAAATATTTTGTAAAAATCGTATGCAATATACTATTATTAAAACAACTATATGTTTAATATATATTTAAAATAACTGTAATGGTTAAATCGATAATACCTAATATTTGTTTATATAATCATATTAAAATAATATAAAATACTATATTGATTAAGATTATAATACGTTTTTAATAAGTATATTTTACATTTTAAATATTTTAAATTATTTGAATAGAGACTAGTATCGCCACCTATAAACTATATTAAATGTTACGCTCTATTGAATTCAAAAAATACATATTACAATTCCTATATATAGCTGTCCTTATATATATATATATATATAATATATATTATATATATATATTGAATACAATACAAATAACAGATACAAATGGAAGTCATAGACATGTTATAAATAAAATTAGGGGTTACGTTTAATGTATACCGCCTACAGGTAGGGGCGCTGGTACGATTTTGTATATAGAGGGGACCAACCAATCAAAATAAATGTTGTGGTAAAAAGTGGGGGCCGATAGGAGGTACCCCTATATTTTAAAGTGGGGGTGGGATATACCACCCGCCCCCTATAGGCCCACATTTAAAACTTAATATAGGCAATATATTGTCAAGTCATATATATATATATATAGCCTATAGGCTAAATATAAATTCCTATATATATAAAATATTTTACAATTATACCAAAGGGATTTGATAATACAATATAATATATATAGGGGAAAGTCTCCGATTACCGACCCCTAAATGATTAGTTGTAATAACTTATTCAATATTAAATATATTTATTTGAAATTTTATAATTTGAGTAATATTATGATAATGAATAATGTGGCTATTTTAAATTGTTGATATAATTATATTTACAAGAATAAACAGGGGGGTCGGTAATCGGACACATGTCCCTAATACCATTCCCCTATTACCGACCCCCTGAAATAATCGTGGTATAAATAATTGTAGTATCATAATATCAAATAAAAATAGTAGATATGCATAACTATAATTAATTATAATATGACGTAATATATTTGTTATTGAATTTATGTTTTAATAGTAATATTAAATTTAAATTTAAACTTTATAGTAATTATATTAAAATAGTGTATATTATTATTTAATATTTATTTATTAATTAATATGTATATAAATAACTGTAATCATGAATCCTAAATCTATGTCAATGATACACAAACAAGTTATAACATAATTTAAAGTAAAATACGTATCTATTTTTATTGGATATTATAAATCACATGGGGTCGGTATTAGGGTAATTTAGGGGGTCGGTAATAGGAAAACCATATGGGTTGCTATAATTAAGATATATTGGTTAATAGTTATTCAATTTAAATTATTTTTATAATAGTTATAAACATTTTATTGATCTACAATATGTTGTAGGATATATATATACAACATTAAGTTTTCTTTTAATTAATAAGTATTTACAATGATTTAAAAAAAGTTATTATTCAAATATATAAAAAGTAAAAAAAGAATATTACATATTATAAAATAAGAATTGTAGGATTAAATATGTTTTTAAACAAAATACTTATTCATATTTATCATTGAATTACTAACAGTTCATGTAAATATAATTTTTTTATAACTCTTATATTTACTGAGATACGAGAGGGAGTCGGTATTAGGAGGGGGTCGGTAATCGGGGACTTTCCCCTATATAGAATACCATAAAGTTCTTACCAGGTAAACTCGGACCAATTTTGAAATAAAAATCGGACTACTTTTGAAGAAGATTCGAATCAGTTTAAAATAAATATATAGAGGTATATTTCTAGTATATAGTATATACCTATAGTATATTTCTATAATATGGTTTAAAGCATAAAAGTGTTCCGAGTTTTCTTCAAAAATGGTCCGAGTTTACTGGTACCCTATATATATATATATATGTATTGTGCGTATGTGCGACACACAATGTGCGTGTATGTAGGCATATATAACTATATACCTATGTATGACAGGCCTAGGAATGAAATTCCTTCTATATGCATATAGGGGAAAGTCTCCAATATCCGACCCCTCCTAATACTGATCCCCTCTCTTATCTCAGTAACTATGAGATATATCAACAAATTATATATACATGAACTGTTTGTAATTTAATGATAAATATGAATAAGTATTTTGTTTAAAAAAATATTTAATCCTACAATATTTATTTGATAAATGTAATATTCTGTTTTTAATTTTTAAATATTTGAATAATAACTTTTTTTAAATCATTATAAATACTTTATTAATTAATAGAAAACTTAATGTTGTGCATATGCAACTATAATATATATATTATTGTAGATCAATACAATATTTATAGATATTATAAAAATAATTTAATTTGAATAACAATTAACCAATATATATTAACTATAGCAACCCATATGATTTTCCTATTACTGACCCCCTAAATTACCATAATACCGACACCATGTGATTAACAATATCCAATCAAAATATATCCGTATTTTACTTTAATATATGTCGTAAGTTGTTTATGTATCATTGATATAGGGTTAAGATTCATCATTACAGTTGATTATATACATACTGATTAAATAAATAAATAAATATTAAATAATAATATATTATTTTAATATAATTGCTATAAAGTTTAAATTTAAATTTAATATTACTATTATAACATAAATTCAATAAAAATAAATTGCGTGCATGATATAATTAATTATATTTATGTATATCTAGTAGATGTTATATACTATTTTTATTGGATATTATAATACTACAATTATTTATACCACGATTATTTTAGGGGGATGGTAATAAGAAAATGTGGTCAGTATTAGGAACATGTATCCGATTACCGATTCTCCTGTTTATTCTTGTAAATATAATTATATCAAAAATTTAAAATAGCCACATTATTCATTACCATAATATTATACCCTAATTTCAAAATTTTAAATAAATATATTTAATATAGAATAAGTTATTACAAATAATCATTTAGGGGTCGGTAATCGGATACTTTCCTCTACCATATATATATATATATATATATATATATATATGGGAAAGTAACCGAATACGGACAGTGCCCGGATATGGACACTCTCGGTATCTCAGAAATCATAAATCCTTCAAAAAAAATGTTAATGAATAAAATATTCATAATTACATAAATAGTCTAAAAGTATTTTTTTATATTTTGATTATTCAAAATATTGTTAATTTATCCAATAAAGTGATTTTTTTATTACGTTTTTAAATTTATGAAAAAAAATGTCAACTAAAAACCTTCTCAAGAATATACAAATGTATAGATATAATATATAGCACTATATTATTAAAATATAAAGCATTCTAAAAATGATATATATATAATTTCTATATATTGTATTAAATATTCATTAAGTTATAAGCATATATCTAGAGGTCACATAAGTCCCTAATACGGACACTCTAGATTTCTTAATACGGACACCCTATATGTCCGTATTATAACACAGGGTGCACCCGGTATACGTGCCCGAATACGGACACCCCCGTTATCTATGGAATTAAAAGATTAAATACAATTTGTAAATCACAATAATATCTATAATCATATAATATTAATATATTGTAATATTTAAATAATGAGTCATAAAATGTTAAGACTATTTATTGTTAAAGTGTCCGTATTAGGTTACTTTCCCCTATATATAAGTATATATATCTATTTGCAAAAACACTTAATTATCTCAAATTATGACCTATATAGGACCTATCAAGAATACTCATATTTAAAATGTATTAAAGTGTATAGACGCAGTTTAGATATGATTATGATAATATATTAAATAATTGCATTATTCTAGAATGTCGCAAAGTAAATTATGAAATGAAATCCTCTCTGTCTATTTCAATATCACAATTAATATAGGATATAATCCTACTTACATTATGTGAGTCGAGTTCTCATTCGGTCAGTTCTTGCAATCACTTTCCATCCGTATTTTTCCATCTCAGGTTTTCTTAATTCGTCTTCTTCTTCTTAACAATCGCAGTCGTTCTTTAATATGTCTATGAATGTCTTGGTTTGTCTTCCTCTGTTTCGTATACGAAATTACATATATAGGCATGTATATACATTCCTACCATTCTTATGTAAACTAAATTTAGTTTACATAATATTAAGTTGCTCGCTAGTTCGTCGGTATGCATTATGCAATGACCTGTTAGTCGCAATCTTCTTTATTTTATCATAGCAGAGCTCTTAGGCATACCCATACAGTTGTATATTAGTGACCTTATCTTTCCATGATACATTTGTGGATATTATAAGTAGAATGGTATAACATCCATCACTTTGCTTAGGAATTGTAGAGTCGGTTGTCCAGCATTCAATACCATATAATAATATAGGTTCGATTGTATCTTTAAAAGTTCTTATTTTCAAACATTTTCCATTTCTGAGTTATAGATTAATTTCATCTTATGTATTGCTGACTATGATAATACTTTGCGAATTTAAATATACTGTTATTAGCTATTATTCCAAGCGTCTGAGTATTTAAAATTTGTAGCATTGTTAATCAGAATTCCACCGTTTTCTTGTCTAATATTGACCGGCATTGTGTGATTGAACGTAATGACTTCAGTTTTCTTTGAGTTCAGTTGATGACCAATGTTAACGACTTTATTTCAATGGATGTATTTCAATTATAGGTAAGGCCTAATCCATTAAGACGGTCATATTTCATTGTCGGACTTAGGTAGTTTTAAGTTTCCTAATTTGTTATATCCGCAGTTTTTACCATCCTATATGATGGTGTTATAATATATTCCAACTGATTGAACTTTCACACTAACGCTAGGCGTCGCTAGGTTAGGTTGCATGCTGGCTGTGTATCGATTAAGTGCAGAATTTCAAAAATATGTAGGTACAAATTCATAAATTTAAAAATTATTTAATATGTAGGTACATTATATATTTGTTATTTATTACGTTGTTGATGTTTCTTTGAGTGTTCATGTAGGTTTTACACATTGTTTACGTATCACCTTCTAACAGTTAACCTCGCTAGATCATATTTCATTATTTTACATTATCTTAAAATATCTTCCTTCCACGAATGTTGTTATTTCATAACAAATGTCATAAAACACAAACCCATGCATGGGTCACTGCAGTTATACATTTATATTGTATTCTAAAAAAACAACATTATATAATGATTATAATAATACTGATACCGACACCCCACTAATACTCTATATACATGCATGTATTGTATACTGATTAAATTATTATAATTTAATATTTTTATTACTGTATCTTATGTTGGCCTTAATAATGCTTACTATCATACATATATATATTATAATATAAACTTAAAATCTAAAAAACTACAAAATAAATTATCAAACACGACGTTATTTATCTTAAAGGAAGGCACGACGTGAAAGTCACGTGGTTGCCTGGAACGTGACACATAGCCTCCCTTAGTAATATTAATACACACCACGTTTTGGTAACTTTTATAGTTCCCTTTATAGAAAAATGCCAGCTATCTAGCCGAGATAATCTCGGTATAACTCCTCTTAATCATTCTAGATATAATACAAAACAATAATTTAAAAACGAAAAAATTAAGAAAGCTAAAAAATATCTAAAAAATATAAGAAGTTACATTGAAAATACGGAAAAAATTATATGAAAGATATATGAAAGGAAAATTTGTTTACAATTACAAATTTCCTTTTAGCATATTTAGTATATAAAAACATCCTTAAAAATATTAAATTTTTTCTAAAATAATGAAATCGATCTAACGGAAATTTTAATTTATTTTTAATTTTTTTCTTAATCGAAAAAAATAATATCAATAGAATAATAAAAAAAAAAATGTATATTATATATGTCTATCATAATTATATGAATATACAATTATAAGTATTAATATAAAAATAGCATATACTTATTCAAAAAATTACTTTTAGTGATAATTTTAACAAAAAATTAATTTTGTAGTAGTAACAAAAAAATATTGTTAGAAAAATAAATATTTTTTTTATTATACCCATTATTTGTATTTAATAAATATGTTTATATATCCATTATAGCTCACAACAAAGTTTAGTACTTATTAAAATAATTTATCAAAAAAATAATCGAATAAATTATATTAATATAAAAATTAAAAAAATAAAGATTAATTTTAAAGTTTTACGTAATTTTGATTAATATTATAATATATGTATATATGTATATGTCAAATATTTTATTTGTATGACAACGCGCGGCGCGTCGATTTCACAAATACATCAAATATAAGTAAAATAGAAAATTACATTGAATCATAAGTGCAAATATGTCATCATTAATATTCAATATTTTGTGATGAAACTACACAAATATGTTTATTATAACATTTATGACCTACTGTGAGCGAGCTAGCATACATTTCAAAAACTGTATACATGCATCCTACCTATATGTATGTGTATGTGTGTGTGTGTGTGTGTGTGTGTGTGTGTATGTGTGTGTAGGATAGGGAATAAAGTGCATGCATTACGGGTATTATATCCTACCTATTTGAATACTATTACAATAGGTATACCTATATAATATAATATACTCACACTTACGTTAATATACAATTGTATGTTAACATACGTATACCATTATATACACCAACTTGCGTATACGCACCATCGATATAATGAAAGTATATAGGACATAAGATACTTTCTTTATATCGATGATACGCACACACATAAACACACACACATACACACATAAACATATACCTACATAGTAATTATGTGAACTTAAGTTAGTAACCCGATACTATGTGTATATTATCTATGTATATATATGACATTTGATCATGTATAATGATAATATAGAGTATATAGGCATATATTAAGGAAGAAGGTTAGCATTATTTTGATAGTTTATCTATAATTATATGCTATAGTAGGTACATAGAGCTAGAGAGAAATGTATCTCTAGCTCTATGAGTAGCTGCGATACTATAATATATTACGATCATATAGAATTATACTTTGATAGTAGGCGAGTGAAAATATAGTTTCCAAATACTCGAATAATAATAGAACACAACCATATAAAGAGTTATAACTATAGTTACTATAGAATAGGAGTTTTTAAATAATTATCTTAAGGCTATGTGCGGGTTTCAGCCATCTAATATATAAGAATAGGAACATACCCTTACCCTAAATACATCTCCTCATTCAATAATGAATGAATCATTCTAAAATAAATTGTATCTCATTTTGTTTATATGGCTCTACGATAATTACATGAAAGAATATCCCACATTTTGTAAGGGTTATTAAACTAAATTAATTTAAATATTTAAATAGTATATACCTACCTATAGCATACCGGGTATATTTACCATAATCAGGTACATAATAAGGATACCATTCATTTATTTAATACTTAATTAGTGAATATATATATATATATATATATATATATATATACTATAGTATAAACTTAAATATTGAATATGGAAGAACCCTATTCTCTTTTAATGTCATGTAATATCTTATTATTTACGGTTTATATAGTCGAAAGTAACCGAATACTGATAGTGCCCGATACGGACTCTCTCGGTATTTCAGAAACCATAAATCCTACAAAAAAAATGTTTAAAGAATAAAATATTCATAATTATATAAATAGTCTAAAAGTATTTTTTTTATATTTTAATTATTCAAAATATTGCTGATATATACAATAAATTGATTTTTTTATTACGTTTTTAAATTTATAAAAATGTCAACCTAAAACCTTCTCAAAAATATACAAATGTATTGATATAGAATATAACACTATATTATTAAAAAATAAAGCATTCTAAAAATTATATATATAATTTATATATTTGTTGTCAGATATTCATTAAGTTATAAGCATATATCTAGAGGTCATATAAGTCCCTAATACGGATACCCTATAACCAATCAGCGCGCAGTGTATGAACTATTCTGATATTCATAAAAATCGCGTGCGTTATAATATTAATACCACCAATAAATATAAATCTAAATTTTTTATTATTTAGATATATCTTATATATCTTATTTAGAAGTATACTTAAATTGTATTATTAATTAAAAAATAATAAAAATAAATAAATTATTAACTAATTAAATTAGAATAAATTGTTCATACAATTAATTATAAATAATGTAATTATAATTTGTCTGATTGATGCATAAATACTATTTAGTTTATCTAGTGGTATATAGGGTGTCCGTATTATAACACAGGGTATCCATATTAGGATATGGGTACCGAATACGGACACCCCCGTTATCTATGGAATTAAAATATTAAATAAAATTTTAAAATAACAATAATTTCTATAATCACATAATATTAATATATTGTAATTTTTAAATAAAACTAATTAGTCATAACATGTTAAGACCATTTATTGTTAAAGTGTCCATATTAGGTTACTTTCCCCTATTATGATTTTCATAAAAAGCGCGTGCGTTATAATATTAATACCACCAATAAAGCTAAATCTAAAATTGTTATTATTTAGATACTTAAATTGTATTATTAATTAACAAATAATTCAAATAATATATTATTAACTAATCAAATTAGAATAAATTATTCGTAAAATTAATTATATATAATGTAATTGTAATTTGTCTGATTGATTCATAAATAATATATGGTTTATCAAGTGGTATTTAGGATGTCCGTATTATAACTCAGGGTGTCCGTATTCGGACATGGGTACCGAATACGGATACCCCTGTTATCTATGGAATTAAAAGATTAAATAAAATTTTAAAATCGCAATAATATCTAAATAAATAAATAAATAAAATAAATATCTAAATAAAAATATCTAATTAATCATATAATCTATCCCTACAGATAATTTTCTTTTAACTATTATTGTTTATTTGTAACCATTGTAATATTGATATATCTATAAATTATGTATACCTAAACGATGGTGTATGATGTATGTATAGGTCCTTAAGGGTATAGGTATTAATGTTTAGAGCTCCGATATCGTGAGATAGGACACTGATATTAACTGGTTATGTTTTATATTTCGATATATAATATATAGGTGTAAAAGGTACATGTACAATTGTACATTAATGTACATGTGTACTCATGCGGAATGGTGATCTCGTGGTCAGTGATAATACATAGTAATATATATATATAATTATTTATAAATTGTAGAATTTAAACACGGCACGAAATCACCCAACCAAATTAAATTACTCCGCACGAAATCGCTGGCTATCTTGACATATTACATCGTTAATGCTATCGAGCTATAGGCTATAGGCTATATGCTATATACCTATGTACAATGGCCTGAACATTATTGTCAAATATTACGTACTATATATGTATACACATGATAACACATATTAAGTTGACGTCGCTTAGTACATATAACAATCTACATATACTATTGTAACGTGTACTACAGTAATTATAAGTAGGATTATACATACATTATACTTGCTATGCTCTCTACTATTCTACCCATAGGCCTACGCTAGAGCGTATATGTATCAATATAGCAATATTTTAATAGTTTATCCTGAGCTTTTAGGTAAACTATTAATATTGTGTTACATTGATATATAATATCATTCCAGACAAACACATACACATAAACACACATACACATACATATGTGTAAACACATACACATACATAAGCTCACACACATACATATACTAACAGCACAGATAACGAGATCGTATTTCATGCTAATGAATGCATCAGCAGATTCAGCTTCTATTGGTTACGAGTTCCCATCGTTATATGATTAAGAACGACGCCTAGTGGTAATATTAGTATACTCTCTCTCTCTCTACGAAATGATCACACGCGCATGCGCGACTAGCTTTATCCCACCGTTACGCATGACTGCGCCCGAACAGCCTACCGATGACGTCACCGACGTGTTGTCACGTGATCGGTGGATAAAGCTGTGTAATCACAACTGAGATGACTATTGTTATACAAATAGAATACTTACATGGGGGCGGGGCGATATTAAGGGAATATAGCTATACTAGCGTAATAATAACCTAATACTATTTCTAATCGGCGACTATGAAATAATCCACCATTAATTACATATGTTATATTATATATGACAATTGTAATATATTGGAATAGTATCATATATAATTATACACCCATATACACACACACATATATATATATATATATATATATATATATATATATATATTAGAAATACATTGTACGTATAACTTAAGTAGTAAATTATTAACTGTAATCATATATTTTTGGTCAGACACTAGTCGGGCAGAAACTAGTGACAAATGGTATAAGAGGAAACTAGTAGGATACTTTTCGAGTATTTTTGGTCAGATACTAGTGACACTATAGTGTAGTGTATATACATATATATATATATATATATATATATATATATATATATATGTATGTATAATATATATATATATATATATATATATATATATATATATACATATATATATTATATAGAATTTATATATATATATATATATATATATATATATATATATACATATATATATATATATATTATATAGAATTTATACTATTATTAAAGATCATTATATTAGTTGAAGTTAACTTGAAAAACAATTGTTTTTCTATTAACATTGAAAATATCAAAAATATTTCATAAAAATTCTACAAATAATTAAAAAAATATAGATATAACATATATTTATATGTATATTTATTATAAACTTTCTAATATAATTTGATAGTTTGTTATTACACTTTCAAACTATTACCAAAGAGATTTTCTATAGCATATGTCAACCTACTATAGTTTTATATTAAAATGTAATTTAATTTTAATTTAATTGATTTTTTAAAGTAATTTTTATATTGATATATATTATTTATATTCACCAATAATAAATATATATTTAGTATATATCTTTATTAATATATAGTTAAATATATTTTTATTAAAGACAAAAAAAAACATAATTTAGAAATTTTATTTATAAAAGCAAATTAATTATCTGTATAGCAGCTATATTAAATTTATATAATCAACAATTTATAATGTTTGGTGAATTAATATTAATAATATCTTGATATGTAATCTTATGTTTTATATCTCTTATATAAATTTGATAAAAATAGCATTTATATATTGATAAGAAAATATAAAACTATTACTTTATAATATTGATTTTATATTAGCTAAATGTAGGGGAGGGAAGGGGGTAGTGGCCGATAATTAATATGCCTCAGAAGATTTCTAATATATCGATAAATACTGAATTGTAGTCTCTTTTGTTAATTATGTAATATTAAATAATATATTACCTCGATTATAATTCAAGTGATACACTTTAAAAAATATTCTAAAGCAGACTTGATCTCATTATAATTTGTCATGAATTATAAGTTATGATTCATAACAGATTATTGATTGTATTCATTAACTTATATTGATTACAAGTACATTATTGTATTATATTGATCATCATATTTCCAATAGTTTGTGTATAGGTGAAAGTAACTTAAGGAAGTACGAACTTCGCGTGCGCAATGTAAATAGATAGGCATTTATGCCTCACAATAAATGCAATTACACAAATTTAATAATAGGTAATCACATCTTTATTTTTTCTATAGTTTAATAATATATCATTCTATTATGTAATAATTTGTTATTAAATATTCATTCATTAAAATATGTATTATATATGTTTATAAATATGTATTTTATTTATCATTAATAAATAAAGACAAATTAAAATTAATACTTTTTATTTAAAAAAAATGATTGCATTATAGGCTATTGTATTGTCTACTTATATTGAAAATTTCAATTCATTATTTCCATTATTAAAAAGAAATCGATAAAGCAAACTTGTCATTTCTTGTGATCTCAAATTCTTGCATTTAATTGGGCAATACTCGTATCATAGTTACCTACCGCTATAGTATAAAATAAATTGTAATAAAATAAAGACTATTTGTTGTTAATTTATTATCTATAAATGAATTTAAAAAAAATATAACTATAAATTGTCAAAATTGATAAATAAATTATAAAGTTATACAGCATTTATAAATGCTGTATAAATGCTGTATAACTTTATAATTTATTTATCAATGTTGACAATTTAAATTCATTTATAGATAATAAATTATAAATAAATAAATATATTTAACTGATTATTTAGTAATTATTACTGGTAATTTTAAATTAATTTAATTTTGTACTTCCAATAAAGTACTATTTGTATGTACTATATGACGATTTGAAGTATACTTTATAGCTCGAATGATAGATAAATATTTGCTTATGCTAATACTAACATAATAATTTAAAAAATTATTTAAAAAAAAATAATAATTCCGAAGCACCTCCCCTTAATACGGACACTTTAACAATAAATGGTATTAATAAATTACAATTTTATAACTCAATATTTGTATTCAAAAATGACAATATAATAATAATAATAATAATAATATTTATTAGAAGTAAGTTGTAGGCCTACATTTTTTTAGTATGAAGTATTTAAATTAATTATATTGTTATTTCCTCTAAAGGGCTTCATATAAAGATCAATATCTTTTCTATGCTGTCGCCCGAATCACCATCACCAGAACTGCCCACCATCACTGGAACGTTTTTTTTGTTGAATTACTTTATTTTTTTTCATTTCGTTTTCTTCTTATGCTTTATAAGATATTTTATTATGATTTAAAAAAATAAAAATAAAAATAAAAATAATAATAATAATAATAATAATAATAATAATAATAATAATAATAATAATAATAATGATAATAATAATAATAATAAAAATAAATAAAATATAATAATAATAATATTAAGGTATAGTTAAAATTACTTGTTTACAAACAAATTAATCCTTGTAACATAATATGCATTAAATATTAGTTTATGTTTAATTTTTAAATTATTTACATATTATACATTTTTTTTTCTCTTTTTTTTTATTATTTAATTTTTTTTTTTTAATTTTTAATTTTAATTTTTTTTATATCTCAATGAGTTGATTTTTTATTTATTTTTTGTATGAATTTTTGTTTTTTATAATTTGGATATCTCTAATTAGATCATTCCATAACTTAGGTCCCATGGTTAGGATACTATTTATTAGCTGACTTTTTTTTGTATAAGGTATTTTATAGATAGGTGATTTACTTAATTTATTTTTATTTTCGTGTTTTTTATGTATGTTATAAATATTTTGTGGGAGATTATTATTGTGTTGGTCATGCATGTATATTAGCGTATTATATTTTATTAAACTATTGAGTTTTAATATATTATTCCTTTCAAATAGCAAATTTTATGTTCTCTGAAATATTCGGATTTGTTTATTATTCTTATGATTTTTTTTTGTGTGAGAATTAAATTTGTAAGATTAATTTTATAAATATTACCCCATATTATATTTCCATACATTATATGTGGCAGGAATAGGCTATGGTATATAATAATGATTGGTTTTTTCTTAATGTATTTTGATAGTCTGCTTATTGAGTAAAGTATTTTCGATAATTTATTATTAATATTAACTATATGATTTTTAAAGTTTATATCTTTGTCAATTATTATTCCTAGGTATTTGTATTCTATTTCATTTTGTATTGATATATTATTTATTTGTAGGTGTATGTTACTGTATTTTCTCGAATTAAAATTGACTATTTTTGTTTTATTGATATTTATTTTAAGTTTATTAAATGTGTACCATTTTTCTATTTTTGTAATCATATTATCTATTGCATATTTTAATTTTTCATTGTTTTCAATTGTAAATGTTATTTCTGTATCATCAGCATATAGGGGAAAGTAACCTAATACGGACACTTTAACAATACATGGTCTTAACTTTTTATCACTCATTATTTTTATTCAAAAATTACAATATATTAATATTATATGATTATAGATATTATTGTGATTTTAAAATTTGATTTAATCTTTTAATTCCATAGATAACAAGGGTCCGTATTCGGTACCCATGTCCGAATACGGACACCCTGTATATAATACGGACACCCTACATACTACTAGATAAACTATATATTATTGATGAATCTATCAGACAAATTACAATTACGTAATTTAAAATTAATTTTATAAAAAATATATTGCAATTTAATTAGTTTATAATTTATTTATTTTTATTATTTTTTAATTAATAATACAATTTAAGTATCTAAATAATAATTTTTTTAGAATTAGCTTTATTGGTGGTATTAATGTTATAACGAACGCGATTTTTTATGAAAATCAGAATTGTTCATACGCTGCGCGCTGATTGGTTATAGGGTGTCCGTATTAAGACATTTAGAGTGTCCGTATTAGGAACTTATATGACCTCTATATATATGCTTATAACTTAATGAATATTTTATAACAAATATAGAAATTAAAAATACAATTTTTAGAATGCTTTATTTTTTAATAATATAGTGTTATATTTTATATCGATACATTTGTATAATCTTGAGAAGGTTTTAAGTTGAAATTTTTTTTCATAATTTAAAAACGTAATAAAAAAATCAGTTTATTGGATATATTAGCAAAATTTTGTATAATTCAAAAATAAAAAAAATACTTTTTTAGACTATTTTTATAATTATGAATATTTTATTCATTGAACATTTTTTTTATAGGATTTATGGTTTCTGAGATTCCGAGAGTGTCCGTATTCGGGCACTGTCCGTATTCGGTTACTTTCCCCTACTATAAGTTTTACTTGTTGGTTATTATTGAATAGTAATGATAGGTCATTAGTATATATTATAAATATGAGAGGACCAAGTATTGACCCTTGTGGTACCCCGATATTATTACATAATATTTTTGATTTTTTATTATTTATCATAACAACTTGTTTTCGATTACTTAGGTAGCTTTTGATAAGTTGTAGCGAATTGCTTCTTATTCCATATTTATATAATTTATCTATTAGTATGTTGTGATCTAGCTTGTCGAATGCTTTGCTTAGATCAAGGAATAGAGTATTTATTGATTTATTTTGTTCTTTGTTTATTAATATATGGTTATATAATTCTAAAATAGCATGTGTTGTGTTATACTTTTTAGTATATCCGTATTGTGTATTAGATATAATTACATTTTTTTGAAAAAACAAGTAAATCTCTGATGTATTATTTTTTCAAATATTTTGAAATTTGGCATAGTATTGATATGGGCCTGTAGTTGCATGGTTCGTATTGGTTTTTATTTTTATATATGGGTTTTATTATTGAATTTTTAATTTTTTGTGGAAATATACCTTCACTAATACATAAATTAAAAATATGTGTTAGTGGTGATGAAATATAATCTATCGATTCTCTCACACACATTCTATATCACATCTGGGGAGTGTTATAGAATAGAGAGTGAGAGTGATAAATTAAGACAGGAAATGTTAGATCTAAGGAGAGAAGTAGAGCGTTATATAGCAGGGTTTGCACAGAATAGTAATAGTGGGAGTAGAGTAAAGAGGTGTTATAACTGTGGGAGAGTATGCCATTCAGCAAGATGGTGTAGATATAGGGGGTCGGGAAATGGGTAACCTCCACAGTAAACAGGGACTGTGAAGGCATATATAGTGTTGAAATGACCTGTAGGAGTAAGTGTCCAGTAGTGGTATGTAGAATAGAGGGTAGAAGTCGAAAGTTTATCGTAGATACAGTAGTCAAGTATCGATAATTCCTATAAGTTTAGTTAGGAAGTGGGATCTTAAGTTGATAGAGGATAAACAGTTGAGTAATTCGAGGACAGTAAATGGTAGTAAATTAATAACGATGGGAGTGGTAAAAGTAGACGCATTTATGTGGAATAAGAAATGTAAGGATGTGATATATGTAGTTACTCAGATAGAGAGTCTATGTATAATTAGAATGAATATACTAGAGGAATTTGAATATGTATGGTTAGGGTATAGAGGAACAAAACCAAAAGAAATTATAAGTAGGAAAGTAAATAGGATAGAGAGTAATTCACTAGATGTAGTATATATATATAGGGTTAAAGGGAGGTGTTAGAAAATAAGTTGAGAAATTAATAACTGAATATAAGATATATTTCATGTAAATGGTCAGAGTATAGGTTTATCAGTATGAACACATAGGATTATAACTATAGATGATGTACCAGTGGCACAACCATATAGAAGAATATATAGGGCTTTAGTAGGAAAGGTTAAGTCAAAAATAGATGAATGGATAGAAGAAGGGGTTATAGTAAGGTCGCGTAGTGAATATGCTAGTCCGTTAGTAGTAGTAATTACTACTTAAGTAAGGGAGAGGATGATATCAGATTATGTGGCGATTATAGGAGACTAAATAAGAAAACCATTAAGGATGCATATCCAATACCTCGTATTGATGATTCATTAGAGGCATTAGGTAGTGCGAAATATTTGTCATGTATAGACCTTAAATCAGCATATAATCAAATTAGAGTTGATAAATTAGATCAACATAAAACAGCTTTTAGTTCCCCGTGGGGATTATATGAGTTTACACTTATGCCTTTTGGACTCATAAATGCTCCTGCAACATTTCAACGAATGATGAGTCAGTTATTTAGGGATCAAATGTTTGATTCAGTAGTATGCTACTTAGATGATGTGTTGGTTTTTTCACCAACAGTAGAATTACATATAGACCATCTAAAACTAGTATTAGGTAAGTTAGAAGGCGCTGGATTAAAACTAAATATTAAGAAATGCCAATTCTGCATTAGGGAAGTAGTATTTCTAGGATTCAATATATCAGAAAAGGGTATAGGAACGGTAAAGGGGAAAATGGATGCAATAGTAAAGTGGAAAAAGCCAAATAACCTTAAGGAATTAAGATCTATTTTAGGGGTATGTTCTTACTATAGAACATTTATAAAGGGGTTTGCAGAAATAGTAGCTCCATTGAATGAATTGAATAGGATAGATAATAGTTTAGGAGAGAACTGAGTAGGTAAATTTAGGAGTAACAATGCTAAGATAGGTTGGAATTCAAAATGTGAAGAAGCCATGAGTATATTAAAAGATAGGCTAATAAGTGCACCAATATTAGGAATAGCGAAATTTAACGTACCATTTATATTGGAGACGGATGCTTCGAATATAGGACTAAGGGCAGTACTAAGCCAAGAAATAAATGGAAAAAGGAAGTAATAGCATATGCTAGTAAATCACTGAATAAGGGAGAGAGAAATGAGGCGAATTATTCTGCAAAGAAACTGGAATTTTTAGCTGTTGTGTGGGCCGTGTCAGAAAAATGTAGACACTATTTAATGGGAGCAAAGTGCACAGTAATTAGAGATAATAGTGCTGTGGCATGTATTCTAGATAAGAAAGTATTATCTGCTCTAGAACAGATATGGATAGGTAGACTTGCACCATTTGAGTTGATATTTAAGTATAGAGCGGGTAAATATAATACAGTAGCGGATGCACTGTCGAGAATGAAGGGAGATGAAGTAGATGGAGATGATATTAATCATTTATATGAAAATGATTTAGAGGTAAATGAAATAACTGTAGTAAAGGAAATGGAGGGAGAGGAGTTACGTAGATTACAGAGAGAGGATAAGGAGATAGAAAAGGTTTTAGGAGTAATTGAGGGAACGGGAGTAAGCGGCAGATATAAGTTAGTTGATGGAATATTATTTAAGGAACGGAAAGGGGAAGGAAAAGTTTTGGTAGTATCACAAGTGTTAATTAAGGATATATTAAAGGGAGTACATGTTGATAACGGACATCAAGGAACCGATAGGACAGTATATAGGGTGAATTTATTTTATACATGGGTAGGATTGTATATGGATATTAAGGATTATGTTAGGAATTGCAGGATATGTCAAATTAGTAAGAATAACGGGAGGATGCCGATAATTGAGCAGGGGTCATTGTCAGCGACAAGACCATTGGAATTAGTATTTATGGATTTCGTAAGATTGGATAAAGCATCAGATGGGAGAGAAAGTGTTTTGGTAATAACGGATGCATATACGAAATATACTAAAGCAATACCGACACGTAATAAACTAGCAATTACTGTGGCAAACATACTAATGAACGAATGGATTTTTAATTTTGGAACCCCACAGAGGATACACACTGATCAAGGCAGGAACTTTCAGTCAGAAATAGTTGAAGAATTATGTAAATTATTTGGGATTGTCCAAAGTAGTACTAGTCCATACCATCCACAGGGAAACGGCCAGTGTGAACGGATGAATCGGTCTATAATTAATATGTTAAGAACGTTGGGTGAAGAGGAGAAAAGTAAGTGGCCTATATACTTACCAAAGTTTGTACATGCGTATAATAGTACACCACATGCAACAACTGGTTATACCCCATTTGTACTGATGTTTGGAAGGGAAGAGAGATTACCTATAGATAATAGATTATGTTTAAATAGATGTAAAGGTACAGGAGATATAAATTGGATAGTAGAGATGAATAAAAAAGTATGCGAAATTAATGAGAGGGTATTAGAGAAAATGAGAAGGAGAAATAATGTTAAAGTTGAAGGAGAGAAGGAGTTGGAGACGGATTGCTTAGTACGAATTAAGAGTAGGATCTAGAGTATTATGTATGCGGAAGTTAGCTAATATATGGGGAGAGGAAGAGTGGTCAGTAGAAAGCAGAGTCAAGGGTACATCAGCATATAAATTAGTGAGAGGAACTGATAAGAAAGTAGAAAACAGGATAAATCTAAAATTAATTAATATTTAGTTAGGTAAGTAAGTGAACAATCTGGGACATATTTTATTTGGGGGTGGCGTTGATGTTGTAGTGTAAAATAAACCATTTCGAAATCCCCAACGAATGATTATGATTGACGTACTAGCCAATCAATTGCATTATAATGCAAATCATTCAACCGTGAATGAACCGAACGTCGAATTGTTTAATGATATAAATGTATTGTCGTATTGATATTATTCATGAACACAGACGAGGTACAGTTATATCATTGATATCATTTATATTAGTTATACTATTTAGATAATTTATATTAGTTATATCATTTATATCAATTATACTATTGATATAATTTATATTAGTTATACTATTTAGATCATTTATATTAGTTATATCATTTATATCAATTATACTATTGATGTTATTTAATTATTTATATTATGTGTACTATTTACAGTACGGTTTATAGAAGCGTTGTTAAATAAAGTTATGTATAGTAACACGTTTTATTTATTATAATAAACGAGAAATAACCGGGAAGAATCAAACCCGATAACATATATATTTATGATTTCATGTATGTATGTGTGTGTGTTTGTGTGTGTATGATGTTGACAGTATTTATTTAAACACATCATTAATAATAATAATTATATAATATGTATCGAACAATATATTGTATATAAATATATATATATATATATATATATATATATATATATATATATGGATAGATAGATCAAAAGTTTATTGAATTACTGGTTTATAAATAAAGTTATAATTATATATAAACATATAATTATATAACATATATAAACAAAATATATAAATGTGATAACAGTAAGACAAAACGACACGATATAAAAAAAACAAGAAATAAACAGAGAAGTAAAATAAAAATAAAACATTGGATTATACGAGCCGTTGAAGCAATATATAGTATCATACAATGCAAGTTGTCAAACAGGAGAGGTAAAAAAAACCGAAGGTCTCGGGTTGACAAGGCTCATATGGGATAGATCAATTCCCAAGGGTGGATGAGTCCCCAAATTACATACTATAGTATGTCATTGGTTGACGTCTCCTGGCGTTAAGCTACCGTAAACTTATGACAGAACGCATAATAACAAATACTATATATTGGTATAATTAATACGGAATAACAATAACATGATTGATACATTTGGTGTGAATTAATTTTTCACGGAAAAGTGTTACGGTTTTACAAGATGCAATTGTAAAGTGTAACGCGTTCCAGGAAGAGCAAACTCTATTTCCAAAATAATTCAGATGGGCGTTTGTTCTACACTTTTTCTTTCGTATCTTCACTTTAGGCCCTCTGCAATTGTTGCTATATAGATCAAATATATCAGTTGCATCCACATCGACAAGTCCGTTCAGTATCTTATGTCAGGGTAATATCTACTAATAACCTGCGATGAAATAAATTTGTAATATTGAGAAAAATAATTCTATCTTCATAAGACCGTTTAGTAAGGTTACATCTATAAAAAAGTATTTTAGTGATATAGATTTGAATATTTTCTATATTGTTAGAATTACATATGAAATTGTCTGGATTCCAAACAGATGAATCCGATTCCACAATAGGGCGAACGTATGATAAATATGCTTTAAGCAAGTATATATAATCATTGGTGATGAAACATCTAAATAATCTATTAATAACTAAGTGTGCATTAGTACATATAGTATTAATATGAGTATTAAAACTCATATTATCATTACATGTTATGCCTAAATCCTTGAATGAGGTGTGTATAGGCAGTTCAAAATCATTAATGAAATATGAATGAACAAGGTTTTTATTACCAATTCGCATGACAACACATTTAGTAGGAGTTCCCTAATTTCTAGTTCCCATCTCTTCATTAAATCACTAAGTTCATCAAGAGCACATTGTAAAGGTAAACAACTCTCTGTGGGCTTACACAAATTTAAAAGCTTAGCATCATCTGCAAAGAGAGAAGCATATATGGGTGGTTTAATAATATTTGGTAAATTATTAATATAAATTAAGAATAACAACGGACCTATAACGGACCCTCGAGGAACACCAGGTATAACTGGCGAGAAGTTAGAGAAACTATCATTAATTTTAACACGTTGTTTTCTATCGAGTAAATAAGATTTTAACCATTCATAAAGATTACCACTAACGCCATAATAAGATAATTTATGCAAAAGTTTAGAATGTGATCTTTGTCAAAAGCCTTAGCTAAATCAATATATGCAATATCCGTTATTAGGAATGCATCTCTAGCTTCATACATTTTTTATAAAAAGATATTAGTTGCAATTCAGTTGACTTTCCATCTAAAAATCCGTATTGACATTTAGTAATATAATTATTTGAACTTGAATAGAAAGTTAAATTATTAGAAATAATTTTTTCAAAAAGAATGAGCGTGCTAGGTAGAATGCTAATGGGCCGATAATTTGCTGGTTTAGTAGCGTCACCTTTTTTGAATATTGGAATAATATGTGATATTTTCCAAATATCCGGACAAATCCCTGAATCTTAAATATTTGTAAAAAATTATCGATAATGGATGACATAGTTCAAACGATAATTTCTTTAATAATCCTTTCGGTATACCGTCTGGTGAATTATTGAATTTACTAGGTAGTAAATATAGATATTTACGTAATACCTCAGGATTAGTAGGATAAGAGGATAGTGATGATGATATGTGAGATGATATGGATAATATGGGTATATTAATATAATAACTTTTATTAAATACATAATTATATTGATGCGATAAACAAGACGCCTTGTAAAAATCAGATGATGTTATTGAATTGTCAATTTCATTATAAAGAGGTGATATAAAATTAGATGAATGTAATTTCTTATTAATGAATTTATAAAAAATGGATTTATCATTGGAAGATAAAACCTTAGATTCCAGATCAATATTATATTTCTTAATTTTGATATCAACATCAAGCTGGGCTAATCGCCAATTTGTACGACTATTTTCATCACACATAATATTGTGAAGATGCCGACATTTATTTAATAATTTTTAATATGAATAGGCTATCTATATTTTGTAATGTTAGGTAAAGGAGTATGTTTATTACATATAAATAAAAGCTTATTAATAAATATAGTAAGCATATCAGAACCATTAATGGATGAATTTAGCAGATTATTCCAATTAATTGATAAAAGATAATTTTTAATATTATAGTAATCTGATTTAAGGTAATTTGGAATTGGTAATATAGGAGAACTATATATTGGTCTATTAATACCATGAGGATAAATTAAACAAGATACTATAGAAATATTATCACTACAATGAGAATCATATTCTATCGGATTAGTAGGTATGATAGATGATACCATTTTAATATCATTTGTTAGAATTAAGTCCAAAATATTCGAATTACGCGTATTAAAATTCACTAACTGCAATAATCCATTTTTTTGAGTGAACAAATAGAAATATTTTCAACAGATGAGATTCCCAGACCATTGATCCAGTCAATTAGGTCCTACATGTCCTACAGGTAGATTAAAGTCACCATATGTTATGCTAGTTTTAGTGGAATCTGAGACACTCAAGATAATATCACACAATTTGATAGTATCATTGAATGACATAGATGTCGGTCGATATACAACAATAAATAGGTAATTAAAGAAAACAATGTTTAATAATTCAAAATTATGAGAAATAGTATGGCATAATGCATAGGCCTGATAATAATGTTTTATATAAATTAAAATACTACCACCATGTGTATTCGTTAATCTATCTAATCTAAATAAAGTATAAAAATTATTATCTGATATCATACCATTAGTAATATCCGGATTAAGCCATGTTTCAGTAAAAATGAGGATATCATATTCACGACTATTAATAATAGCCAATAATTTGGGTAGTTTATTGCATAAACTTCTAGAGTTTGAATAACATACTTTAATTAAAGGATCTAGTCTATTACCATTACTATTAGTATTGTATGTTTTTTGATTATTACCTATTGAGGATTTCAATATATCACATATAGATACAAACAGCGAATATATATATAATTCGCACGATGATATTACAATGCGAAATGAATATCAATGTTGGGCGATAAGAAATTGTTTTAATTCATTTTTAAATGTATTAATCGTTATATTTTTATTTCTAAGAGAAGGGGGAAATTTATTCCATCTAATTGATAATGTTGAGGTGAATTTTTTCCTTGCCTATTTGATGCAATGGGTAATCAGTTGGTGTAGTTTAATGAAATTTGTATTATGTAAAAGTCCCGTGTTAACAAATTTGTATTCAGTTTTATTTTATTTCGTAAATTATAGGGTAAATTATAAATAATAGTCTTGTTAAGTATTGTAGGTATTTTGTAGTTGATAGCGTTTTCAGTATTTAGCCAGTTAAGTTTGTTACGTAAGTCAGTAATGCTAGTTGTATAGTCAGTCTTCTGTAGTAGGTATATATTTCAAATTTATCGGTTAATTATATTGTCTAGTTTGTCTATTTTCAGTTTTCCAGATCCTGCGATAGTACTTTTACACAGTATGCTACTATCGTGAATAGGATACAGCATGCAACATAGCTTTCTTTTATCATTTATTGTAGGTCATATAAACCTATAAATATATACAATATATTCATATTTTGGTTTAAGAAATAATATATCGATAGTTGTTTGATTAATAATTTTTTACAACGTGAAATGTCTTATTATGATTTAATGAACACTTATTATATTGCGTGCAGCGCACGGCGTGGAATACTCATATCTAATACAGTTGATAAAATGTGTATTAAATGGCTATTTATATTGCTCGAGAATATGTGGCGGTTCCTATCGGAGAATTCGGAACTATTGACCATAACCCCCGCACATACGAAAAATCGCTAAATTTATTACCTAATTGTAAAATCGATATATATTGAACATTATATGATAATATTAAATTCGCAAATACACATGTTTTAGATTGACATATTTTACTTACGCCATTAAAATATTAGCTCATACAATTTAAAATTCATAGAGTGATTACTGTTTTGTTAAGTGACCAATATTAGTTGACCAAAACCCCCTCATGTCCCCTATAGTGAATTACAGTATTATAGTCTGGATAGTATGAGAGTCTGAGTCATTAGTTTTGTAGTATTTTTATTTAAGTATGGTCGTATTTTTTAAGATTAAATAGATGTGCAGTCGTAGATTGAGTAAGTAAGCTGTAATGTTTATCTAGATTAAGTTTATTATTAAATTTGACACCTAGGTATTTAACAGAATTGGTGGAATGGTTTTGTGTTGATTAATAATAATGTCAGCGAAGTAGGTATATGGTTATTAGTGCTATTTAATAGTTCAGTTTTATTGTAGGTTATTATTTGTTAGCCAGTTTTGTAGTTTGTTTAAACAGTCTTGTAGTTGAGTAGAGTTTGTTATCGTTGCATGTAGTTATATGTCATCTGCGTATAAGTTGTAAGTAATAGATGGATAACGTTTCATAATTGTTATTAATTGAATAAGATATATAGAGAAGAGAATGGGACAAAGTATTGAATATTGAGGGATACCGTGGTCGATGGTATTTGAGGTAGAGTAGGTATTTCTTATTTGTATGGAATAATTTCTATTTTTAATAAAATTAGAAAACCATTCCATAGTTTTATCTTTTATTCCAATGTTTCTAAGTCTTTCTAACAATATGCCATGTCTAAGGGTGTCGAATGCAGATGATAAGTCAAGTATTATTAGATGTATGGTTTTTCCAATATCTAGTCAATTATATAAGTCGTCAAATAAGTCGTAATTATTGCAATTTTGAGTACATTTGCAATATTTCCTGTTATAAGTGAGTCATCAATTATATTTTTTAAGTCAGAGTCAGAGTTTTTCCTAGTCATTTTTTCTGGTCACTGTTAGAGATCCAAATTGGAACTGGCATCGGATGTTATAATCTGGCAACCTACTCATGGTAAAAGAAAAAGAGGTCGACCCCGCATGACCTACGTAGATCAGCTGGTGGATTAATGGTTAATTATTGTAATAAGTTAGAATTATTAAAAACTCAACAATACATTTACATCGACCGCATGATAATACACATTAACACCTTAACGGTTACCAGTATAACTACACTTCATGTCCCATCACTCCTGTTGGGTTAGTTTGCCTATGTCATCACTATTAAGATATATACTACATTACAATGCAATGTAATCAATATTAATCCGTACCTTTATATGTATTGTATTAAATATTGGTTCGCAATCATGATATTCTATTATTCTATAACTTAAATAATGAACAAATGATATGTATGATATTACCTATAGGGTATACCCCTTTGTAATGGTTAGGGGACATACCATCATAATCCCCCTTTATGTAAACACTGTAATGTGTAATTTGTCTACCTACATATGTTAATACAGTAACAGTTGTATACAAACGCCACTGATAATATACATATTTTTTATATAGATCTAAATAACTGTATATCTTTTGATTTATTTTTTATTTTAGTAGATTCATATCATCCCATTGTATATATATTGTGTTAGCTTAGGATTGAATATATTTTCATATAAAATTCTATCTCACTCGATCTATAGGCTAAAGCCCTTGACAAGTAATTTACACAGCTGATTATCTAGGAATGATTTAGTTTCCAGAAATCGAAACAGTAAAGTGAAATTTACGCTCTTACCTCATCATATATATATATATTTAGTTATATATATATATATATATATATATATATATATATATATATATATATATATATATATATATATATATATATATATATATATATATATATATAAATAAATATTGTTTATTGAGATATAACAGTTCGTATGAAATAATAAATATATATATAAGTTAACTTATAATAAATTATAATGTATAGTTATTTTAAATCTCAAAAAGCCATATAATTAAGGTTCCGTTGAGGTCCTTTTCTGGTCTATCGCCGGGTATATATATAATATATATATTTAATATATATATATATATATATATATATATATAATATAACAAGTTTAAGTAATATAAATTATATTAGATAAATTAAAATACCATATATTAATTTCCTTGTAGTTTTTCATTCCTTTTATAAATGAAATACTGAAATTGACAAAATGAATTTATTGAATGTTGACTCATCAATGAATTCTTTTTACATGACATCGGATTTTTAAAATCTTTTAATTGTATGTCAAAAACCGTAACAAAACAATGTTTTTAAGTAGTATATAGGGGAAAGTCCCCGATTACCGACCCCCTCATAATACCGACCCCCTCTCGTATCTCAGTAACTATAATATATATCAAAACATAATATATACATGAACTGTTAGTAATTTAATGATAAATATGAATAAGTATTTTATTTAAAAAAATATTTAATCCTACAATTGTTATTTGATAAAATATAATCTTCTGTTTTTACTTTTTAAATATTTGAATAATAACTTTTTTTAAATTATTGTAAATACTTTATTATTTAAAAAAAAACTTAATACTTAGCATAATATTGTAGATAAATAAAATGTTTATAAATATTATAAAAATAATTTAATTTAAATAACTATTAACCAATATATCTTAATTATAACACTCCATATGATTTTCCTATTACCGATCCCCTAAATTACCCTAATACTGACCCCATGTGATTTATAATATCCAATAAAAATAGATCCGTATTTTACTTTAAAATATGTCGTAAGTTGTTTGTGTATCATTGATATATATTTAGGATTCATGATTCCAGTTGATTATATACATACTGATTAATAAATTAATATTAAATAATAATATACACTATTTTAATATAATTAATATAAAGTTTAAATTTAAATTAAATATTAGTATTAAAACATAAATTCAATACAAAATAAATCGCGTGAATGTTATAATTAATTATATATATGTATATCTACTATTTGTATTGGATATTATAATACTATAATTATTTATATCACGATTATTTTAGGGGGTCGGTAATAGGAGTAGGGGGTCGGTATTAGGCACTTGTATCCGATTACCGACCCCCCTGTTTATTCTTGTAAATATAATTATATCACAAATTTAAAATAGCCACTTTATTCATTGCCATAATATTACCCTAATTACAAAATTTCAAATAAATATATTTAATATTGAATAAGTTATTACAAATAATCAGTTAGGGGTCGGTAATCGGAGACTTTCCCCTACTATTTGTAAATGTGTAATATATGATTATTATTAAAAATAGTACTTATATATGTATTATTTTAATTTGTAATATATACATAAATATATATAATTATTATTTTTTTGTAAATTATTATTAAATGTTATGTTATTATGATGCCTATGAATGAGACTTATATATATATATATATATATATATATATATATATATATATATATATATATATATATATATATATATATATATATATATATATATTATATATATATATATTGAAGTCTATATATTCTAAAATTAGTTATACTTGTATAGCTATAAATATTAAGTAAGTACTAAATAATAAACATGTGAATTGTTATATTTACGGAAATATCTAATTATTAATATGTATTATATATATATATATATATAGATAGTTATCGGTATTTTTTCGAAAGTGTACCACACGCATTAAATGTCTGTGACAATGTCACCATAGTGGACACAAATGTCAAACATATATGCATAATAAGCATAATACTATAATTATTACGTGTATAATATTTGGAAATTTAAAATTTATAATTACATGAACATAATTTTACTAAATTTAAAATCGACGATATTTGTTATCGTGTTAATTATTGTAATAATGTAGAATTATTAACAACTCAACAATATATTTACATCGGCCGGCATGATAATACACATCTTAACGGTTACCAGTATAACTAAAGTGCATGTCCCATCACTCCTGTTGGGTTAGTTTGCCTACGTCATCAGTATTAAGATATATACCACATTACAATGCAATGTAATCAATATTAATCCGTACCTTTATATGTATTGTATTAAATATTGGTTCGCAATCATGATATTCTATTATTCTATAACTTAAATAATGAACAAATGATATGTATGATATTTCCTACCCCTTTGAAATAGTAGTTGGACATACCATCATAATCCCCCTTTATGTAAACACAGTAATGTGTAATTTGTTTACCTACATATATTAATACAGTAACAGTTGTATACAAACGCCACTGATAATGTACATATTTATCTATATAGATCTAAATATCTGTATATTTTTATTTATTTTGTATGCTAGTGGATTAATATCGTCCCATTGTATATATATATATATATATATATATATATATATATATATATATTGTTTTAGCTTAGGATTGAATATATTTTCATATAAAATACGAATCCGTTGTTCAGTCATATATTTCTATATCGAGAATATCTTCATAATCTCACTCGATCTATAGGCTAACGCCATTGACAAGTAATTTACACAGCTGCTTATCTATGAATGGTTTAGTTTTCGGAAATCAAAACAGTAAAGTGAAGTTTACGCTCATACCTCATCATATATATTTAGTTATATATATATATATATATATATATATATATAATATAACAAGTTTAAGTAATATACACTATATTAGATGTGTTAAAATACCATATATTAATTTCCCAGTAGATTGACATGCCTTTTATAAATGACATAATGAAATTGAAGAGAAAAAATTAATTTATTGAAAGGTTTTGATCCACCATTGAGTTCTTTTTAAATGACTTAATGGATTTTAGAAAGCCTTCAATTGTGGGTCAAAACCCATAACAAAATTCATGTTTTTTGAGTAACATACATTTATTTTTAATAATGTAATAATTATTATACATATGACTATTATTGATGAATGCACTTATATATTTATTATTATGATTTATAAAATATACATAAATATATATAATTTTTTTAAATTATTAACTTTTATGTTAATATGATGCCTATAAATGATACTAATATATATATATATATATATATATATATATATATATATATATATATGTATATACGAAATTTGTATTAGTTATTAATATTATTTATATTAACTAATGTATATATAAGTGACAGGAAAAATAAACTATTGATAAGTGCATATGTTATAGGGTTATTATTAAATGACTCCAGATAGTTTGTGACATATCTGGAGGCCGGTGTCATATAATACTTCGTCCCCATCCTAAAAATCGTCCCCGATTGTCACGTGATAACAAAATCGATGATATTTCACTAAATACACATACGAATCGCTTCAAATTTAAACCACATATAACTAGTATGTATATACACATATGTGGAAAAAATCAACGTCTATTTATGCTATAAAATAAAGTAATACTCAAATATATAAAGTAGAATTGAGATGACTTTAAATATACCAGATTAAACGATAATAAATTAATATTTTAAAATTCTGAATCGACAGAAGTTATTATTTTTCAATTTTAAGTTTAATACTACAAAATCGTATTATAAAATTGTCTCTATATACCATTTTAATTAAAAAAAACCTTATACGCATTTATATTCGTGAATATAAACCTTTACCAAAGGGCGTTACCTATACTCTATTTATAACTTAATGCGGGTGTCTCGAGCTCAACACCCGCATTAAATTAAAATTACAACTATTTCAATAATTAACTGAAAATGCGTATAATGTTTTTTAATTAAAATGGTATATAGAGACAATTTTATAATACGATCTTATAGTATTACACTTAAAATTGAAAAATAATAACTTCTGTCGATTCAGAATTTTAAAATATTAATTTATTATCGTTTAATCTGGTATATTTAAAGTCATCTCAATTCTACTTTATATATTTGAGTATTACTTTATTTTATAGCATAAATAGACGTTGATTTTTTCCACATATATGTATATACATACTAGTTATATGTGGTTTAAATTTGAAGCGATTCGTATATGTATTTAGTGAAATATCATCGATTTTGTTGTCACGTGACAATCGGGGACGATTTTTAGGATGGGGACGAAGTATTATATGACACCGGCATTCTTGGAGCTCGCGACTATAGTAGTGTTGAATACATGCATAAATATGTATTCATTATAATATGTGGGTCATACATATAAAACTAGTATATATATATTATATATATATATATATATATATATATATATATATATATATATATATATAGTATAATACATATAATTATATTAATATAGACTCGAAGGTAATATTAAGGTTTTCCTATAATGTTTCACTTTATATAGGGGAAAGTCCCCGATTACCGACCCCCTCCTAATACCGACTCCCTCTCGTATCTCAGTAAATATAAGAGTTATAACAACATTATATTTACATGAACTGTTAGTAATTCAATGATAAATATGAATAAGTATTTTGTTTAAAAACATATTTAATCCTACAATTCTTATTTGATAATATGTAATATTCTTTTTTTACTTTTTATATATTTGAATAATAACTTTTTTTAAATCATTGTAAATGCTTTGTTAATTAAAAGAAAACTTAATACTTCGCATAATATTGTAGATCAATAAAATGTTTATAACTATTATAAAAATAATATAATTTGAATAACTATTAACCAATATATCTTAATTATAGAAACCCATATTATTTTCCTAATACCGACCCCCTAAATTACCCTAATACCGACCCCATGTGATTTATGATATCCAATCAAAATAAATCCGTATTTTACTTTAAAATGTATCGTACATTTTGTATTTATCATTGATATAGATTTATGATTCATGATTCCAGTTGATTATATACATACTGATTAATACATAAATATTAAATAATAATATACATTATTTTAATATAATTACTATAAAGTTTAAATTTAAATTTAATATTACTATTAAAACATAAATTCAATAACAAATAAATTGCGTGCATATTATAATTAATTATATTTATGTATATCTACTATTTTATTGGATATTATAATACTACAATTATGTATACCACTATTATTTTAGGGGGTCGGTAATAGGAGAAGGGGGTCGGTATTAGGCCTTGTATCCGATTACCGACCCCCCTGTTTATTCTTGTAAATATAATTATATCACAAATTTAAAATAGCCACTTTATTCATTGCCATAATATTACCATAATTACAAAATTTCAATTAAATATATTTAATATTGAATAAGTTATTACAAATAATCATTTAGGGGTCGGTAATCGGGGACTTCCCTTATTATTACATACAATGCTGCTCATATTATACCTAGAACACTTAGGTATACAATGAACAGTTTTAGATGGGAGTTGATCCACATATGTATCATTGCATAGGTGCATATAAATGTTATATATATATATATATATATATATACATATATATATGTACATATATATATGTACATATATATTTAAATATTTATTGTGTTATCATACATATATATGTTTTAATATAACACAATCTTCAAATATATTTTGCCAGTGCATAGACAGAAAAGGACACCATTTAACATAACGTTATACATGATCTGAATCTCGTAAAAGTATTCGTGTCATATAAGTTTGTATTATTATTGTTTCTAGAGTATACTAAATAATATACAAACTTATATATTACATGTACAAACTGATTGACAGTAATATATTTTAATTGAAAATAAAATAATTTTTTTTTAAATATTTTGAAATTTTGACAATAAGTTAATATCAGGTTGACATTCCCGTAAATCTCATTGTTTTGTGAGTTAAAATGCACATAGTTAAAGCATATATATAATACAAAAAGTTTGACTAATATAAATTATACTAGGTGTGTTCAAATATCACATATTGATTTCCCGGTAGATTTTATTCCTTTTATAAATGACATACTGAAATTGAAAACAAAAATTAATTTATGAATATTGAAGAGTCATCCTTGAATTGTTTAAATGTTATCTGATTTTAAAAATCTTTCAATTGTGTGTCAAAAACTATAATAAAAACAATGTTTTTAAGTAGTAATAATATTTGTAACGGTATAGTATATGATTATTATTGACAATAGTACTTATATATTTATTAATATAATTTGTAATATATACATAAACATATATAATTATTATTTTGTTGTAAATTATTATTAAATGTGATGTTACTATGATGCCTATGAATGATACTTATATATATATATATATATATATATATATATATATATATATATATAATGAAGTCTATATATTCTAAATTTAATTATACTTGTAGAGTTATACATAATATAAATTAAGCACTAATTAATAAAACATATGAATTGTTATAATTACGTAAATCGCTAATTATGAATATGTATCCTATATATAGACATATCGGTATGTTGTACGAATATGTACCACACGAATTACATGTCCGTGACAATGTCATGCACACAAAATGTCACACATATATGCATAATAAGCATAATACTATATTTTTATGTGTATAGTTATTACGTGTATAATATTTGGAAATTTAAAATTTACAATTTCATGAACATTATTTTACTAAATTTATAATCGACGATATTTGTTCTCGTGTTAATTATTGTAATAATGTAGAATTATTAACAACTCAACAATACATTTACATCGGCACGCATGATAATACACATCTTAACGGTTACCAGTATAACTACAGTGCATGTCCCATCACTCCTGTTGGGTTAGTTTGCCTACGTCATCAGTATTAAGATATATACCACATTACAATGCAATGTAATCAATATTAATCCGTACCTTTATATGTATTGTATTAAATATTGGTTCGCAATCATGATATTCTATTATTCTATAACTTAAATAATGAACAAATGATATGTATGATATTTCCTACCCCTTTGAAATAGTAGTTGGACATACCATCATAATCCCCCTTTATGTAAACACAGTAATGTGTAATTTGTTTACCTACATATGTTAATACAGTAACAGTTGTATACAAACGCCACTGATAATGTACATATTTATCTATATAGATCTAAATATCTGTATATTTTTATTTATTTTGTATGCTAGTGGATTAATATCATCCCATTGTATATATATATATATATATATATATATATATATATATATATATATTGTTTTAGTTTAGGATTGAATATATTTTCATATAAAATACGAATCCGTTGTTCAGTCATATATTTCTATATCGAGAATATCTTCATAATCTCACTCTATCTATAGGCTAACGCCATTGACAAGTAATTTACACAGCTGCTTATCTATGAATGGTTTAATTTTCGGAAATCAAAACAGTAAAGTGAAGTTTACGCTCATACCTCATCATATATATTTAGTTATATATATATATATATATATATATATATATATATATATATATATATATATATATATATATATATAATATAACAAGTTTAAGTAATATACACTATATTAGATGTGTTAAAATACCATATATTAATTTCCCAGTAGATTGACATGCCTTTTATAAATGACATAATGAAATTGAAGAAAACAAAATAATTTATTGAAAGGTTTTGACCCACCATTGAGTTATTTTTAGAATACTTAATGGATTTTAAAAAGCTTTCAATTGTGGGTCAAAACCCATAACAAAATTCATGTTTTTTTAGTAACATAAATATATTTTTAATAATGTAATAATTGATTATACATGTGACTTTTATTGATGAATGCAATTATATATTTATTATTATGATTTATAAAATACACATAAATATATATATATTTTTTTTAAATTATTAACTTTTATATTAATATGATGCCTATAAATGATACTAATATATATATATATATATATATATATATATACGTATCCTCGCTGCGGTAAAATCTACGATGGCATGGTGTTCTGTGTTCCACACCGAAATCATATTATTCACGTGTGATACACGTGTAGTCATTCGAATATTATTAAATTAAAGTTGTCAGCCCCTCCTTAAATGTGCGTGTACTCTTCGCGTCTGTACAGTCTTCTATTACTTTACTGCACGTATCAACATTCATAATTATATCATAAGTGATATATATCATGATATATTTAAATATCTATTTTAATACAATTATGTTTTCATAAAGTTATTAATATATCTAGCACCATGGGGGATTACTATACTATTTTTTTTACACTATTTGTTATACTATTACTATGGATATTAATAGTATATTAAAATATAATTACAAATTAAATTTAGATATATATATATATATATGTATATACGAAATTTATATTAGTTATTGATATTATTATATTAGCTAATATAAATATATATATATATATATATATATATATATAAGTGACTTATAAGTGACACGACATATAACCTGTTTATGAATTCCGGAGTTATAGGGTCATTATAAAATGACTCCAGATAGTTTTTCACATATCTGGAGGCCGGCATTCTTGGAGTTCGCGACTATCGTAGTGTTGGATGTATGCATATATAAATATGTATTCATTGTAATATGTGGGTCATACATAACTAGTATATATATATATTATTAACATTATACTATATATATATATATATATATATATATATATATATATATGTATATACGAACTTTATATTAGTTATTGATATTATTTATATTATAGCTAATGTATATATAATAATAGCTATAGCTAATGTATATATATAAGTGACAGGAAAAATAACCTATTTAAATAAAATATTAATAAATGCATGGGTTATAGGGTCATTATTAAATGACTCCAGATAGTTCTTCACATATCTGGAAGCCGGCATCCGTGGAGTTATCGACTATAGTTGTGTTGAATACATGCATAGATATGTATTCATTATAATATATAGGTCATACATATATAACTAGTATATATATATATATATATATTATTAACATTATACTATATATATATATACGAAATTTATATTAGTTATTGATATTATTTATATTAGCTAATATATATATATATGTGACAATACATATAACCTGTTTATGAATGCAGGAGTTATAGGGTCATTATAAAATGACTCCAGATAGTTTTTCACATATCTGGAGGCCGGCATCCGTGGAGTTATCGACTATAGTTGTATTGAATACATGCATAAATATGTATTCATTATAATATATAGGTCATACATATATAACTAGTATATATATATATTATTAACATTATACTATATATATATATATATATATATATATATATATGTATATACGAAATTTATATTAGTTATTGATATTATTTATATTAGCTAATGTATATATATATAAGTGACACGACATATAACCTGTTTATGAATGCAGGAGTTAAAGGGTCATTATAAAATGACTCCAGATAGTTTTTCACATATCTGGAGGCCGGCATTCTTGGAGTTCGCGACTATCGTAGTGTTGGATGTATGCATATATAAATATGTATTCATTGTAATATGTGGGTCATACATATATAACTAGTATATATATATTATTAACATTATACTATATATATATATATATATATATATATATATATATATATATATATGTATATACGAACTTTATATTAGTTATTGATATTATTTATATTATAGCTAATGTATATATAATAATAGCTATAGCTAATGTATATATATAAGTGACAGGAAAAATAACCTATTTAAATAAAATATTAATAAATGCATGGGTTATAGGGTCATTATTAAATGACTCCAGATAGTTCTTCACATATCTGGAAGCCGGCATCCGTGGAGTTATCGACTATAGTTGTGTTGAATACATGCATAGATATGCATAGATTAGCTAATATATATATATGTGACAATACATATAACCTGTTTATGAATGCAGGAGTTATAGGGTCATTATAAAATGACTCCAAATAGTTTTTCACATATCTGTAGGCCGGCATCTGTGGAGTTATCGACTATAGTTGTGTTGAATACATGCATAGATATATCTATATATACATATATGTATTCATTATAATATATAGGTCATACATATATAACTAGTATATATATATATTATTAACATTATACTATATATATATATACGAAATTTATATTAGTTATTGATATTATTTATATTAGCTAACATATATATATATGTGACAATACATATAACCTGTTTATGAATGCAGGAGTTATAGGGTCATTATAAAATGACTCCAGATAGTTTTTCACATATCTGGAGGCCGGCATCCGTGGAGTTATCGACTATAGTTGTATTGAATACATGCATAAATATGTATTCATTATAATATATAGGTCATACATATATAACTAGTATATATATATATATTATTAACATTATACTATATATATATATATATATATATATATATATATATATATGTATATACGAAATTTATATTAGTTATTGATATTATTTATATTAGCTAATGTATATATATATAAGTGACACGACATATAACCTGTTTATGAATGCAGGAGTTAAAGGGTCATTATAAAATGACTCCAGATAGTTTTTGACATATCTGGAGGCCGGCATTCTTGGAGTTCGCGACTACAATAGTGTTGAATGTATGCATATATAAATATGTATTCATTGTAATATGTGGGTCATACATATATAACTAGTATATATATATTATTAACATTATACTATATATATATATATATATATATATATATATATATATATATATATAGTATAATACATATAATTTTCCTATACTGTTTCACTTTATATATTATTACATACAATGCTGAACATATTATACCTATAACACTTAGGTATACAATGAAAAGTTTTAGATGGGAGTGGGTCCATGCATGTATCATTGCATAGGTGCATATACATTATATATATATATATATATATTTATATATATATGTACATATATATTTATTAATTTTATCATACATATATTTTAATATAATACAATCTTCAAAAATATCTTGCCAGTGCATAGATAGAGGACACCATTTAACATAACGTTATACATGATCTGAAGCTCATACAAGTATTCGTGTCATTATCTAGATACAATAATAATACAAACTAATATATTACATGTACAAACTGATTGACAGTAATATATTTTAATTGAAAATAAAATAATTTTTTTTAATATGTTGAAATGTTGACAATAATTTAATATTAGGTTGACATTCCCGTAAATCTCATTGTTTTGTGAGTTAAAATGCACATAGTTAAAGCATATATATAATACAAAAAGTTTGACTAATATAAATTATACTAGGTGTGTTCAAATATCACATATTGATTTCCCGGTAGATTTTATTCCTTTTATAAATAACACTGAAATTGAAGAAAAAAATTAATTTATGAATAATTTTGAAGAATTATTCTTGAATTTTTAAAATGTTATCGGATTTTAAAAATATTTCAATTGTGTATGTAAAACTATAAAAAAAACAATGTTTTTAAGTAGTATATACTATTTGTAACGGTGTAGTATATGATTAGTATTGATAATAATAATTATATATTTATTAATATAATTTGTAATATATACATAAATATATATAATTATTAATTTGTTGTAAATTATTATTAAATTTTATGTTACTATGATGCCTATGAATGATACTTATATATATATATATATATATATATATATGGGTATTGTATTAATGGAAATATAATAAATAATTTGTGTTATGCGGATGACACAACCTTATTCTCACCCTCGCTATCTGGTTTGCAGCTGTTGATTGATTGTTGTCAGAAGTTTGCAAATAGTAATAAAATAACATATAATATTGAAAAATCTGTTATCCTACCAATTTATTATAACAAATCTCATCATAATCCAATTAAGCTACGTATTGGAAATACATGCTTGAGAGTAGTAAAAGCTTATAAGTATCTTGGACACTGGATTTCTGATAATTTATCTGATGAGATGGATATAAACTGTAATATTAAACGTCTTTACACAACTAGCTATTCTCTATCTAATAGATTTAGAAACTGCTCGAAATATGTATGTATATTGCTTTTTAAAACATTCTGCTCTAATATGTTTCTTTGTAGTCTATGGGATACAGATAATGCTTACTTTAAAAAAATTCAAGTAGCATATAATAATGCATATCGCATATCCCTTGGCTATAAACCTAGATGCAGTGCATCCGAAATGTACCTATATGATAATGTCGATAATATTATTATAAAATTACGTAAGTCGTATTACTCACTATATAATCGTGTTAAATTATCTGACAATTATATTATTAAAATGATATATTTATATAATGTTTCTCGCCCGTCGTCAATATTTAAAACATGGTGTACATCATTGTTTTTTTAACTATATATTATTTGTAATTATATACTTATATATATAGATATGTGTTGTATAGTTGTATTTAATTTTGTTGTTGTTTTGTTTATCTATGGACTGTTTATGTCTGACTCAAATAAATAATAATAATATATAATGAAGTCTATATATTATAAATTTAATTATACTTGTAGAGCTACAAATAATATAATGTAAGCACTAATTAATAAAACATATGAATTGTTATAATTACGTAAATCGCTAATTATGAATATGTATCCTATATATAGACATATCGGTATGTTGTACGAATATGTACCACACGCATTACATGTCCGTGATAATGTCATGCACACAAAATGTCACACATATATGCACAATAAGCATAATACTATAGTATTATGTGTATAGTTATTACGTGTATAATATTTGGAAAATTAAAATTTACAATTTCATGACAATTATTTTACTAAATTTAAAATCAAAATATTTGTTCTCGTGTTAATTATTGTAATAAGTTAGAATTATGAATAACTCAACAATACATTTACATCGGCCCGCATGATAATACACATCATAATGGTTACCAGTAGCACTACTATAATATACTATATGTTCCATCATAATCCCTCTGTATGTAAGAACTGTAATGTATACGTTTTCTACCTACATATATTAATATAGTAATATTTGTATATAAACTCCACTGGTAATGTATAAATTTGTCTATATAGAACTAAATAACTGTATAGTTTTATTTATTTTTTATTTTAGTGGATTCTTATCATCCCATTGTATATATATATATATATATATATATATATATATATATATATATTGTTTTAGTTTAGGGTTGAATATATGTTCATATAAAATTAGAACCAGTTGTTTAGTCATCTATTTCTTTATCGAGAACATCTTCGTAATCTCACTCGATCTATAGGCTAAAGCCATTGACAAGTAATTTACACAGCTGCTTATCTATGAATGATTTAGTTTTCGAAAATCAAAACAGTAAAGTGAAGTTCACGTTCTTACCTCATAATATATATTTAGTTATACACACACACATATATATATATATATATATATATATATATAATATAACAAGTTTAAGTAATATAAATTATATTAGATAAATTAAAATACCATAATATAATTTCCCTGTAGTTTTTCATTCCATTTATAAATTACATACTGAAATTGACAAAATGAATTTATTGAATGTTGACTCTTCAATGAATTCTTTTTACATGACATCGGATTTTTAAAATATTTAATATATATAAGAACAAAATATGTTATTATATGTTATTCAACCTAAATATAATATTACATTATTTTTAAAAGAATATATATATATATATATATATATACATTTATCTCAATCTTTAGATGTAACTTAAATTATATATATATATATATATATATATATATATATATATATATATATTTATATTTAAATTTGCAAATCCTTAAAGTAAAGCATATAACTTACACTATATGACGTACAATATATCAAACATTCTTCCTGCATATTGTGTACCCTTTATTAATATTGCGTATATGTCTACAAAATACACAATTACTACATGATAACATCATGATGATATCATGATATCAACATATAGGATCCGCTTTAATTTCTTAACATATATTATATATATATATATATATATATAGTGAAATACCACTATTAAAAAAGTATAATATATATATATATATATTTAAATTTTGTTATTTTATCTAAAATATGTTATGTAAAATACAATCTTTAAAGATTTTTTCAAATGCCGATACATAGACTCAAAAGGAGTTATTTACAATTAAAATGGACATCTTATGTATCGTGGTGAAGTATTCGTGTCGTTCTCTAGAGAAAAGATAATACAAACGTATACATGTAAAAACTGATTGAAAGTAATACATTTTTTTGAAATTAAAAATAATATTTTTTTTAATATTTTGAAATGTTGTCAAAAATTAAATTGTAGGTTGAAATTCCAGTAAATCTCACTTTTTTTGTGAGTTAAAATCCACTTAGTATACGATACCTTGACGTGGTTAAGTGGCTTCTATGTATAGATCCAAATTCGTATAAAATATAATTCGGGCCCCTATCATTAATAACTAATTTACATATATGACACAACCTATAATCGACCAACGTCGTGCGCACTATTATATAGGTATACACCTATATATATATATATATATATATATATATATATATATATATATGTGTGAGTTTTTGTATATAGCTATTATACGTATCGGGGTAAGGGATGTAATTTTAGTGAGAGGCAAGTGTTACCAGTGTTCTTATTATTGGCAAAAATAGGATTTCTACGGAATTGGACCTGAGGAACCCATATTCTCGAAGTTTGATACACCATACATCCTAATTATTATCAATTACTGTTGACTACTCTGATTATAAATTTAATAATTTAATATCTCTAATTTTTTATAAATGTATTATTCTAATAGAAAACTAAATAATTAGATTGGTATTGATAATTTTGTTCTTATGCATATATTTTCTTTTACTATATATAGTAATAAATAAAATAAAATAAAAGTTTAAGATTTAAAGTTATAACTTTATTTTAATTTATTTATTTTAATTTTACTTTTACTATACTTTTCTACTCATCGATGTTCTTTAGGAAAGTGTAACAGGTAAACAATTATATAATCAATGCGCTTCTTCGTTTACTATGGTTATGTATGGTATTATTATTATATATATTGAAGTGCATTGAATTGAAAGTTTATTTAGGGGAAAGTATCCGATTACCGACCCCTAAATGATTAGTTGTAATAACTTATTCAATATTAAATATGTTTATTTGAAATTTTGTAATTTGAGTAATATTATGGCAATGAATAATATGACTATATTAAATTTGTGATTTAATTATATTTACAAGAATAAACAGGGGGGTCGGTAATCGGATACAAGTTCCTAATACCGACCCCCTTCTCCTATTACCGACCCCCTAAAATAATAGTGGTATACATAATTGTAGTATTAAAATATCCAATAAAATAGTAGATATACATAAATATAATTAGTTATAACATGACGTAATTTATTTTTTATTGAATTTATGTTTTAATAGTAATATTAAATTTAAATTGAAACTTTATAGTAATTATATTAAAATAGTGTATATTATTATTTAATATTTATTTATTAATCAATATGTATATAAATAACTGGAATCATGAATCCTAAATCTATGCCAATGATACATAAACAAGTTATAAAATAACTTAAAGTAAAATACGGATCTATTTTGATTGGATATTATAAATCACATGGGGTCGGCATAAGGGTAATTTAGGGGGTCGGTAATAGGAAAATCATATGGGTTGCTATAATTAAGATATATTGGTTAATAGTTATTTAAATTAAATTATTTTTATAATATTTATAAACATTTTATTTATCTACAATATTATGCTCAGTATTAAGTTTTCTTTTAAATAATAAAGTATTTACAATAATTTAAAAAAAGTTATTATTCAAATATTTAAAAAGTAAAAACAGAATATTATATTTTATCAAATAACAATTGTAGGATTAAATATTTTTTTAAATAAAATACTTATTCATATTTATCATTAAATTACTAACAGTTCATGTATATATTATTTTTTAATATCTATTATAGTTACTGAGATACTACAGGGGGTCGGTATTAGGATGGGAACGGTAATCGGGGACTTTCCCCTATACACTTACATACATCATAAATTATCTCTCATAAAGAAATGAATATAATAAAAGTAGGTAAAATAATAAATATCATTTAAAATAATAAAATAATATAAAATAGAATAAATCGAAGGATATTAATAAATAAAATAATAATGAAAAACAATATAAGTATTACAGGTTTCACCTAATATCAGTCGTTTGATATATTTATTGAATTTCATGGGAATATATGGATCTATAGAGGGTGGGTGTTAATTCCATATTCTAGGATAAATATAATTAAGGTCACGATAATTATTTGTTAAGGGGTGGATAATAAGGGTAGAGAGAATAAGTTAAGCATGAGTTATTAGAGATGGAAAAGAAGAGTAATGCTTTAGAGGTGTAGAAATACAGGAGTGAAAATTCGAAGAATATATATATATTCTTCGAATTTTCCCTCTTATATTTCTAGTAGAAATTTTCTACACCTCTAATGCTATATATATATATATATATATATATATAGGAAACAATATAAGTATGCAATAAGAGGAGTTTTATATCCAAAGGGGAAAGTATTCGTATGAGGATGTAGAGAAATGACTTCGAATATATAAATATATAACTTTATAGGTAGTTCAGCTGGTAAATATACCATATACTCTGGAAGTAGAACGCGGATTAATTGCCGTATGTACTATTACAATAGGCCATACAATAATATTTAGAAGTGATCCCATATAATTTGTGTACAGATGATAAGAGATTCTTAAAATCTTAACATAAACACGGTATATATAGGTATTATAAGTAACAACCCAAGCTCCTAGATTTGATGAATGGACTCAGTTAAAATAAAAATGACCATAATAGTACAAATAGTATTTATATTAAAAATAATATAATATATTTAAAAATTATAAAATAATTAGTCATAGAATATATAAAATATTATTAAGTAATTTATCGAATATAAAATTATCCTTATCTAATTTTGATACATAAATATTAACTAATAGATATTACTAATAAATAATAATACATTTACCTTTCACTATGGAATATATATATTTCCCATCCATATTTGTAATGAAAAATATATATTTTATATAGTATACTATTATATTTAAATATAAAATTCATAAGTACTTATTTTACAATACATAAAGTACATAGCTCACTATACTAATACACTATAACATAAATATACTAAGTTATTTAAATATATACATTATTCAATATAATAATTATTTACAGAGACATCTTGTCTATTGTTTTGTTCGATTTTGTTTACCACCCATCATTATTACTACGCAATGATATATTATACAATAGGGTATACCCTGGGTATACACTGTATACAGTAGGATTATAAATCATAACCTCAGATCCAGTTTTCACATTGTAATTATTATTATTAGTATTGATATTTTATCATTGTGTTTACGATTCAAGATTTGGTGTAATACCTAGATATTTGTATCTAAATAAAATACACATATTCTCGTACATTTATATATAATTTAATAATATACATAACATTTTCAATGCCGAAAACGCTCGACCCGGTAAGGTAAGATATATATATATATATATAATTATGATTGGCAATTTTTGAAATCATGGATTCCTTAATAAGAGAACGGATTCGAAAGGACATTAATTAAACAGGGGGGTCGGTAATCGGATACATGTACCTAATACCGACCCCCTTCTCCTATTACCGACCCCCTAAAATAATAGTGGTATACATAATTGTAGTATTATAATATCCAATAAAATAGTAGATATACATAAATATAATTAATTATAATATGCACGCAATTTATTTGTTATTGAATTTATGTTTTAATAGTAATATTAAATTTAAATTTAAACTTTATAGTAACAAAATACTTATTCATATTTATCATTAAATTACTAACAGTTCGTGTATATATTATTTTTTGATATATCTTATAGTTACTGAGATGCGTGAGGGGGTCGGTATTAGGAGGGGGTCGGTAATCGGGGACTTTCCCCTATATATATATCTAAAACATATAGATGATATACATTGCACATTGTATAATGTACACTGTACACACTGCAGTGATGTGCACTATCGCGATCATTGATCGGCGATCCTAGATCGGCGATACTGGATCGAGATCGGGTACGCAAGCGAGGATCTGGATCGGGATCGGCAAATGATCGGATAACGAATGGAGGATCTGGATCGAAAAAGGATAGATCCATAAAAAAAGGATCGGTATATATGATAAGATACATAATTGCATATACGATACTATAATATTACTATATTAATGTATAAGAATATTAATAACATTTAATATTGTATTATTATATTGATATGATATTGTATTGGTCATTATTTTGGTTTATTTTATAATGTTTTCAAAGGTATTGCAAGGTTAAATATACGTAGTATTTACATAATAATTGTTATTTTTACCATAATAGAATGTAATCAATTGATATCATATAAGTAAACCACATACTTTGACTTAACGTACAATGAGTAGATATTTGTATCCAATTTAATGCATTTATATAAATAAATTATATTTAATTCTCTATATAGTGATTATATTATATAATCTATATGATATAAATTCAATATATGCATTTTATTCAATTGAATTATTATTGAAATATAATACAATATATTAATGATAAATATTATTTACAATTATTAATAATTTATATTACATAGGTAGGTTTTAAAAAAAATTATATTAGGGGAGGGAAGGGGGTAGTGGCCGAGGACCTAGTAGTGGCTGTTTTAATTAACGCTTAAATGGTGCTTGATAGGATAACAAGTTCTATATACAATATTTAGATAATCAAAATATCTATAATATATAGTAAACATTTTTTTTAAATAATTAATTAATTACTCTAAATTATTACATAATATTTTTTTGTCAAATTTTGAGAAAAACATGATTATATATATTTATGCTTATTTACGTGTAAGAGTATGTGCATATATAATTAAATCATTGAATCAAATGAGGTGTGTATGCATCATAAATATAATTATTTAATATTACATAATTAACAAAATATAAATCGAATACATTACGAGACACCTATCGCATTTTTTGGTACTACGGCCTTGCCTTATTTTAGTGCTTTTTGTAATGCCTAATCAAACGTTTATATTATTAGGTTAAACATTTAATATATAAAAGTGAAATCACAGTATTCTAGAACTATATGATTTCTAGTTAATTAAAAAAAATAAGAGCCTAAATTTCAGTATTTATCGATATATTATAAATATTAGGCATATTAATTATCGGCCACTACTCCCTTCCCTCCCTACCTATTATAACTACATATATATTGTTTCGAATTATCAAATAAAATCGTATTAATTAAATATATAAATAATATCGTGATCGTGATCGGGATCGGGATAGGGTAAGAAACTTATGATCAGGATCAGGAAAGGATTGGGTAACTATGTGAGGATCGGGATCGGGAAAAGGATCGCATAAGAGAATAAATAGAGGATCGGGATCGGGATCGGCGATCCAGGAAAAAAGGATCGGTGCCCATCACTGACTGCCCATCACCCTACATTGTATAGTGTACATAATCTGCATAGAGATAATAATATATAGTAGGATATTTTAATATTAGGAGTGTAGAGGATATAAATATAGGCCTATGTAGGCAAATAGCCTATGCATAGGCCATATAGCCTATGTAGACAAATTACGGACCAAGTACTAGTACTAGATCAGCTGATCCTTGGGAATATCATATTTTTATAAATTATTTTTTAGTTATCTAATGAAATTTCAATATTTGTAATGTAATACAATTGATGATATATATCATCAATATATATTGTATTACGATGAAATTATTATAATGTCATTAGATATATCTAATTAGTTATAACTAAATAATAATTCACTATAATTGTTGACCATAAACGTAACCTTGCACGATTGATTTATATAGAGAATCGTGTCTTTAAATATGATCTGACCATATTAATATTCTTATATTATGTACCATAATATGTGAACGTCTGAACACCCCATGGTCGGTTGATATTAGAGTATGTATACCTTTTCCAATGTGTTACAAATATATTCGTTTTCCTATATCGGTATTACATTTTAGTAACTGTATGTGAGCTTTTTTTTCTCAAAAACCTTCAACTTCTTCTTCGTTTCTTCCATTTCTTTCTGAGTTTCGTATCTAATTACAATAAAATATAGAAGAAGTGTGACCTATAATTTGCATTAAGTTGGATACGTATTTCTTTGCCTCTCTTTACCATCTCTAATCTCACATGTGCTGATATATTGCAGTAACTATTATAATTGTATATAATACCTTATAAGGTATGTTTATCTGATTTAATTATAATGTAATCAGCTTGCCACAATACTTAAGTTATATAGATGTTAACATATGTTAGGAAGTCAGTGAAATTGTGACATGTCATCTTATGATAATAGATGTGTTTATCACGAGTACTAAGTAGTATATTACCGTATCTACTAAATATATTATAATACCCTATTATGCAATTTAATATCTACTAGCCGTTTTTCTGGGTTTTCTGAATCCTATCTGTTATTCTACCAAATGTGCTTTGCCTGGGGATAGAGATTAATATTATTCGAAGGAGAATCTATCTAATTTGACTCATACTATATTTACATAATCTTTCCTCTTCCCAATTGTTGATGTGATTATATTTTATGCAGTCCATAGTTTTTGCCATTCGGAGAAAGCTAGATTTTCTTATAACGTTTCGTAACTATTATATCTATTGTATAAACATAATTATTTGAAAATGTCAATGGTAATATCCATATCACTATATGTATATGAAACATGGACCTTGTTGGAAGAGTCTAAAAAGGAGATACGTACATTCGAATCGAAAGCCCATAGAAGAATCTTAAATATCACATAATATCAAATACAAATTAATATCTACATGTCCATCGAAATATGAATGGTACGTAGAAAAATGACTTTATTTGGGAATATATCTATACATGAATCACTATAAAATATGATATCGTAAGGTTCAGTTGAAGGCAGTAGAAAAATATGCCGTTCCCAGAGAGACTGGATAAATAGTATCCGAGACTTGTCTAATCTCTCTTTAGGCGAACTCCTATATAATACTGCTGATAATGAAGAATGGAGGAAGTTATGCTCGGCAATATTATATGCTCCCCTATGACGTCATCGTCAAGGCACTAAGTACTAAGTACTCTATTCTCTTTAGAGGATATACTGATTCGTTACCTATTATTATAAATGTTTACAAATATAATATGCTATGTAAAAGAAGATATAAAATACCAGGATCACATTCAACACCCCGGTAGTTATTTGTTACATTTATTACACATGACAAGTAGGCTAAGTATTGTTGAAGTTTGTATTTCGGAATTATTCATACAATATATGTAGTTAGTATGATAATTTAGCATTATTCACTATTATAGTATAATACGCATATAATAGTATTCTATTTTGTATTATATATATATATATATAATATTATATAATGTACATTTTAGGTGATATGTACACCGACCATCGAAACCAATCTTATGTCCTTCGTCGGTTGATAATTCAATCAATCAGTTTATATCTCATCGGATAAACAACATCTCTATCATTGGAATTGTAATATGACTATCAAATATCAATAATAAATTGAGTAATATATCAGTAATATACATAACAATTTATAAATTTAGTTTATGCACTACCATTTTTAAAAATAGCATGCATTATAAACTGTATACAGTATATACTTATGAGTTTCATGAAATACAATAATATATAATAATAATATGTATTTATTAAATAACATATATATATATATATATATATATACGATATTTAACAGCCTGTGTGGCTCAGTTGGCTAAGCCGTAATACACTCAATCAGTAGGACGCCGGTTCAAGTCCCGTCCGTACCATTACAATAGGTATTAAAATAATATTTAGAAGTGATAGTATATAATTGTGTATACATAACTGATCGGCTCTCGTTAAAACCTTGGATGCCTTAACATGAGAGCGGCTTCGAAGGGACATTATTGCCATATAATTATAAACTTCATATAAGTTCCTGGATGGGATGAATTGACTCCATAAAAATAAAAAAATAAAAAAATAATAATATCAGATACAAATGAACCCCTTATGAAGTAGTACATTTATATTATTATATAATATTAGTATAAATAACTGAGTATTATCGGGATAGTGTATCTGGTCGTGGGTGTACTGGGTTATGGAATGTACCGATACGTGTTGATGGCCAAGGATAATTCAAAACAAATATTTTTTTTAAATGTTGTCTTATGTTTTGTTTTATGGTTTATTAAGTTCTTGATTAATACAAGAGAAAAAGAAGAACTGCCCGGAGTCGAACCTATAGGTTATACTATAGTATACCTGTATATACCGTGTATAGTTATCAACTTATAGTGTGCACACGTAACATGTTACAGAAACACAGATATATAGTGTACCCCATGGGTATATCACACGCATACATTAAGTATACATTGTATATACTTATTAATTATTTACGTGATAAAATGCATATAAATCACGTCTAATAAAGTGTACATCGAATAATAATTATGATTATGATTATGACGATAATAAATCGATAAAATCTTACCCCGTCGGCGTTAAAGTTACGACAATGGTGGGTACGAGTAGTGTCCTCAGCCCTATGGGGCTGTAACCACCTCATGTTACGTAACAATGTGACATCATAATGATACAACCGGGTCTCGTTATCGTAAAGGTCAAGGTTATTCACTGAGACGCCATTGTTGGTCGCCACCAATGTGTGTGTGTGTGTACTTCTTTAACACCGCGGTATACAGATTAATCATTTTATGACTCGAGTCTTTTACTCGTTTAACCTGGGCTGGGTGTACTTTAAAATGATGACATCATTAGTATATATATATATATATATATATATATATATATATATGTGTATATGTGTGTGATCGTATTGTTATGTGTATGTTGATTTGGCGCATCACTTAACGTGTTATTGTCACATAATGCGTAGATTGGCGTTTTGACAGACGATGTTTTGAGATATCGACGAGAGAGCGATCCTATTGGTCAACCCGATACGAATAGTTATACCTATCGGTAGGATAAATGCGTGTATTCCACAATCATTAACCACTGTATACCCGACGTCATTACGTCGAAATGTACAGCTCGTACTTTATCTGCCTGTGCATATGTAATCTAATCAACATCCGGTACGGAAACTGCGACAATGCCGCCATGTATAGAGGGTACGTATTATGATTGCCAACTTATGATTATTTAAATATTTATTTAAATTACTATTTTCTGAAACTTTTATAGATAATTGATACATTATAAGTATACATTATACATAAGTATACATTATTATAATATATGGGTATAAAATATGTGAGATTATTTTTTGAATATATGTTTACATATTAGTAATATTTACTTATTTAAATATGTAATGAACAATAAATAAATTAGATTAAATATGTATTTTTTTTAATTATCGATATCGATATCAATAATATTCATATATATATATTATAATATAATTGTCAACATATTTGGAAAATAATCAAAATTATGTAATTTCATTAATTTCATTAACAAAATATAAATTAGATTATCAATAGATAATATTTAAAAAAAAATAAAAGTATAAAATATTCCTATCTTGTATTATATTATATAATTATTATACATAGTACACATTTAGTAATTTTTAAATATAGACTTTAATTCTTATATTATAAATCATAAAATTATAAAATTGTTTATTTTACATTTTATTGTATATATTATTTATATCCTTGTATTTAATCCTACAGGTTTATATTACATTGTATTATATAATTTATTTATACACATTTGATAATATTGTTTATTTATTATTATTATAAGCTTATGTATATATCATTACTTTCAATGATTAATACTATAGTTATTTATATTATAATAATTTTAATTATAATAATTACTAAGAAAATAAATATTAAATAATTAATTAGTCTATTTTTAATTTGCATTGTATAAATATACCGTAAAAATATAAATATACAAAATGTAGAAAAAATATATATCTGGTTCAGTTATTGATTATATAGAAATTAATTTGATACTAATTATAATAAAGTATATGAAATAAACATATAAAACAATGAATATAAATTTAAATATACAAAAACTGTGAATTAAATTTAGAAATAATTTTATTAGAAATTAAAAAAAAATAACTTTTTAAGTATGGATTTATTTTTTCATTAAATAATGTAATGAAATAAAGTAGTGTTTTCTAGGTATTTTACAATATTGATATGTACATGAGCACATATGTTCAATGTATATATAATGTATATATAATGTATTTAGGAGTTATTCTCAAATATATTAAATTATTTTTATTTTTAATAAATGAAATTGAATAAATGAAATTTGTAGAACCTTTATGTAATATTCAACATTTATGTTGCTAAAGTTATTAGTTATGGTTTAATATTTCATATTTTTATAAATTCTAGATATTTCTAGTACAAATTAAAAATATTTGTTATAATAACGAAACATATATATATATATATAATATAATTAATACATTGATTATAATGATATAATTATTATAGTATACTATAGTATATGTGTTTTATATATGTGTGCGTGTGTGTATGTGAGTGGGTGGGTGTGTGTATGGGTGCGCCCATGGTAAGTTATTTATATAATGAATTATCCTATTATATGGGTGTTCACTCTAGAATATATCCAATTTGTAAGATATTCGTGTTATATATATACATAACTGGAAGTAATAATTATTAATCATACTTAGAAATGGTGTTAACGTAATAATATGTTTACCATTTAAAATGAGTATAAATAAACAATTCAATATTTTCTCATCGTGCGTTTATATATAGTTCAAAAATAATTGGTACTATTTTTAATATATTTATATAATTGGTTGTTCCAAATTATGTATTTTTAATATTTTATTTTATGTGTATAATTATCTATGTTTTTATTTTTAGATATGTACATATTATTAAACTACATTACTATACAATATAAATAACCCCATGGGAATATACATTTTGATTCGATATTAATTAATTTATTTTATTTTATTTATGTATTATTCGCTTTTATTTATTTAATTATTTATTTCATTAATATTTAATTCAAATTAAAATAACTTAGGTGTTATATAATAAATATATACATTTATTTTATAATTAATCATTAATCATTAACTAGATTTTTGTATATATTATTTTTTCAATTATTGTATTTTTGAATAAAATATTTTTTATTTAATTTATTTGTAAGTTTAATTAATTATAATATACAAAGCACACACACATTATACATATAAATAAACATACATACCCACATATATGATTTATTTATTTTATATATAATATTATATAGTTATTAATATCACTCACCACCATCAAACTTAATTATCATAACTATTATAGGAATATATTATCTATAATAATATTATTATTATATTTAATGATTATTTAATATATGATTATAATTAATAAATATATTAAAGTACTTGCACATGTCACTTTAAACTTCAGACAAATGCTATTGAACATCGGTCCCCTGACAACCAATGAAAAGCTGGCATTCGTATTAAAATGGATCGACAATGAACCTAGAGTTAGTCAGTATAGTTTTGTTTGTTATCAAAGAATAATAATTCATTCTTTATATCAATATATCTTGTATTTTTTAATAATATACATTCATTCGCAAGTGTATTTTTAATATGTGTGTATGGCATGTATGCATACGTATGCATAACATTTAACACATGTATGCTACTTATATTATTCTAGTATTTCAAGTACTATACAAAATGAGAATGATGATAATGTATTTACTAAATAATAAACTATTACAATAGTACAACAATTTATATATAGATCTATAATATAGTGTCGATATGTCATATAAATACGCAATAAAGTTATGTTGTATGTATGACATAGTATTTTCTATAGTATGTATCTAATTGTATTTAAAAAATTATAAAATAAAAGAATAATAATATTAAAAAATGTTACACGAGAGAAATAATATTTAAATATTTGAATAGTTAATTATAAAATTAACGTTATTAATTATATTATATCTAACCTAATTTGTATATTATATTTATTTATTTTAGGATTCATATATATATATAAATAGGTCATCATAGATTTGTTATAATATTATTATTGTAATAATTATATATATAGTAATACAAATTTTAAACAAATTAAAAAAAAACCTCTTAATACTGTACAGGTTAACCTATTAAAACCTATTCATAGATATTATTCATAAACATTTTTTAATATATTTATTCTTCTTCTTCTTTTTGTCTATTAATAATTTTACACATTGTTTATTTGTTTATAGAAAGTATTTTCCTTACAGTATTAACATTTAAAAAAAATCTCTAATTTTAATTTTATTATATATAATATTCATGTTTTGTTTTGTTTATACAGGGTATTGTTCTTTTCAGTATTACAATTTATAAATATATATATATATATATATATCATTAATTCATCACATAGATTTATAGTTTATAAAATAGAAATCTATGATTCGTCATAATAATCATTAATTAAATTATTCATTTTTTTTAAATTAAAATTAAAAAAATAATAATAAAATACAAAATATTATTATTTTATGTTAGGTACAACTCCATTTTTATTTGTTAACAATTTATATATATTTATCTCATATTTTCTCTCTTTTTAGAGTAATTTAATTTTTTTTTAATTCTTTTTTTTAAATTATATATATATTTTATTTATTTTTATGAGAATCTAGACTATCCAAAATATAATGCATTATGGAATAGTAATTCTAGTAAAAACATTAACTTGTTTATTAACTTCCCCATTATTCCTTGCCTGTTTGAGAGGAATGAAAAATCTGATTTATATATATATACACATATATATACACTTATATATATATATACACATGATTTATATATATATATATATATATATATATACATAATACAAACCTTATAGGCGAAAGTAACCGAATACGGTTAGTGCCCGTATATGGACACTCTCGGTATTTCAGAAACCATAGATCCTAAAAAAAATGTGTAATGAATGAAATATGCATAATTATATAAATATTCTAACAAATTATTTTTGATTTTTTAATTCTTCAAAATATTGCTGATATATCTAAAAAACTGATTTTTTTATTATGTTTTTAAATTTATGAAAAAAAAATTCTACTAAAAACCTTCTCAAGAATATACAATTGTATCGATAAAATACAACATTATATTACTAAATAATAAAACATTCTAAAATTATATATATAATTTCTATATTTGTTATCAATATTCATTAAGTTATAAGCATATATCTAGAGGTCATATAAGTCCCTAATACGGACACTCTAGATGTATTAATACGGATAGTATCCGTCGGACACCCTATAACCAATCAGCACGCAGCGTATGAACTATTCTACTTTTCATAATAATCGCATACGTTATAATATTAATACTACCAATAAAGTTAAATCCAAAATTATTATTATTTAGATACTTAAATTGTATTATTAATTAAAAAAATAATAAAAATAAATAAATGATTAACTAATTAAATTAGAATAAATTATTCATAAAATTAATTATAAATAATGTAATTGTAATTTGTCTGATTGATTCATCAATAATATATTATTTATATAGTGGTATATATGTACCGAATACGGACACCCCCGTTATCTATGGAATTAAAATATTAAATAAAATTTTAAAATCACAATAGGGGAAAGTCCCCGATTACCGACTCCCTCCTAATACCGACCACCTCCTAATACCGACACCCTCTCGTATCTCAGTAACTATAAGAGATATCAAAAAATAATATATACACGAACTGTTAGTAATGTAATGATACATATGAATAAGTATTTTGTTTTAACAAATATTTAATCCAAGAATTGTTATTTGATAAAATGTAATATTCTGTTTTTACTTTTTAAATATTTGAATAATAACTTTTTTTAAATCATTATAAATACTTTATTATTTAAAAGAAAACTTAATACTGAGCATAATATTGTAGATCAATAAAATGTTTATAATTATTATAAAAATAATTCAATTTGAATAACTAATAACCAAAATATCTTAATTATAGTAACCCATATGATTTTCCTAATACCGACCCCCTAAATTACCCTAATACCGACCCCCATGTGATTTATAATATCCAATCAAAATAGATCAGTATTTTACTTTAAAATATGTCATAAGTTGTTTGTTTATCATTGATATAGATTAAGGATTCATGATTCCATTATATTATATACATAATGATTAATAAATAAATATTAAATAATAATATATACTATTTTAATATAATTACTATAAAGTTTAAATTTTAATTTAATATTACTATTAAAACATAAATTCAATAAAAAATAATTGCGTGCATGTTATAATTAATTATATTTATTAATATCTACTATGTTGATTGGATATTAACTAAAAGTATGTATACCACTATTATTTTAGGGGGTCGGTAATAGGGGAAGGGGGTCGGTATTAGGAACAGGTATCCGATTACCGACCCCCCTGTTTATTTTTGTAAATATAATTATATCAAAAATTTAAAATATCCACATTATTCATTACCATAATATTACCCTATTTACAAAATTTCAAATAAATATATTTAATATTGAATAAGTTATCACAAATAATCATTTAGGGTTCGGTAATCGGGGACTTTCCCCTAATATCTATAATCATATAATAATAATATATTGTAATTTTTGAATAAAAATAATGAATCCTAAAATGTTAAGACCATTTATTGTTAAAGTGTCCGTATTGGGTTACTTTCCTCTATAAATATTATAATAAATCCTATATAACCCTATGTTTTATAATAACTATTATTAATATATATAACTCTATATATATAAATCTATAGAGTGTTTTTCTTATATATGAGGTTTTATTTTAATAGGATAATTTAATACTAATTATAATTTGTATATGATAATTCATATACATAATATATATATATATATATATATATATATATATATATAATTTTATATATTTTATATATTTTATATATTTTATATATTATTTAATAAATAAGAATAATGGAATATATATATATATACATACATTATTCTTATTTATTAAATAATTATGTAGTTAAAATAAATATACATAATTATAGTTAAATGACGCTTTAAAAATGTATCGATTATTATATGAGTTAATATTTGGTATGATGCTATAGTATACTATCAATAGTATTAATACTGATACTATAGTATGCTATAGTACTGGATAATAGTGGTGCCAGTGATTAACGTTGGTATGGCTATATTACAATATATATATATATATATATATATATATATAGTGTATCACTATATTATACTATATAGTATCATGACAATGTCGCACCATGTAGACAACTAAAGGACATACTAGTATGGGATATGTTTTGTTATAACGTGATTATTGTATTGCAAAATGATATATATATAACCTACACCCACCTACCTACCCATTGATAAGAATTCATTGATTGACATCTATGGGTGTCAACATGTTAGTGACGTCATAGTTGACTTTCTCTCTCTCTCTCTCGTGTGTGTAATGTTGATCGATTATGGGTGGGTGAGAGTTTTTACACATGGCTCAGCGACGAATACCTGTGAATTACTTACTATATATAGTGAATTACTCGTGTATTCTTTAAGTGGGATAGTCTTTAAGTGGGCGCATTCGTGTTAACGAGTATGTCGTTGTACGCGACTCGTGTCCGATATATAGGATGTGCTATTTTACGATAGATATATATATGTTTTTTGTTTAGGTTTTATGAACACTAACCTCATTAATATTATATATATATATATATATATATATATATATATATATATTGTAATACTTGAACTAGTTTATTAGTTATTGAATGATATAATACAAACCATTTATATTTTGAAATATTGCAGTTAACTATAATGTGTACTATATTATAGTCTTATAGCATTATAGAGTATACATTAGGTTGAGATATTCAAAACATAATAATCATAGCTCTATTATGATTTATTCAAGAGAATTTATTCAAACTATTTAACTTAACCTAGATTTTAACTTAACACTATCTAACCTATACACGAATACATACATACATACACATATATATATATATATATATATATATATATATATACATATAATACTCTGTTCTATAATAAAGTTAACAGATCTAGGATCGCATAGGGCTATCGGCTTTGTATTCTCTATTCTAGCTGACAACTACTTCAAGACTGCTGCGAAAGACTGGCTGACACTTAATCAGGTTCCCTACGTTGTGGAATCAGAAGATCTAGGAAGGTTATTATTATTATTATTATTATTATTATTCAATATCAGCGGTGTATACATACTATACTATAGTATATACACGGCAAATATTATATAGGGGACACGAGGGGGTTTTGCTGGATGCGAATACCTCGTGTAATATACAATTTCATAAAAGTGACACAAACAAGGAATGTTTCAATTATTATTACTATAATAGATAGTTATATTTCTAGGATAACTTATTAAATATAAAATATAGATTAACTAACAAGTTGCATTATTGAATAATATACATGGGGAGTTATATATTAAAATTTAGATATTTAAATTTTATAATATTGTATAAGCATATACTAATATAGAATCTTCCACTATTGTTTACTTAGATAAGGCGTCAGACATATACTTAGTATACTACATGATGTATCCTATAGGATGTGATTCAAACCCAGACCGTACCATTGAAATAGGTCTTACAATAATATTTAGAAACTATATCATATAATTGTGTGAAAATGATCGGCTATCTTTAGAAACATATAAGCGTTAATACGAGATAAGTTTCTATGGTGCATTATAGACATTTCGTTATAAGTTGAAACTCCATCTATAGATGAACTTGTAGAACTTATAGAACTTATAGGTTCCTGGATGAAATGACTACAAAAATAAGAAATTAAGTAGAAACAATACCAAAGATAATAGATATTATAACATGTTTCATTCATATTTAGAAGTATAGTATAATACATTATAGTAATGTATAGTATAGTATAGTAAATATACTACTATTATACCTACTAATAAAATATTGTTAAGATTTTAAATAATATCAATATTTACAGTGTACGTCGTATAGTGTAAGTTCTACTTACATATGTATATTAATAAATAAACACATATACATATTATATATAATGTATATATATATATATATATATATATATATTTACCAAACGCGCTCGTTTAAGGTTGATAGAAAACAATCAGAAAGAGAATAGCAAGGTAAAGACAGAGACCCATATTGTAGCTAGGAGGAGGAGAAGGAGGGTGATGTCGAAGAGGTCCTCACGTTCCACCGGTCATCACAGAAATGACCGACGAAGAGGTAATCACTAATTAGTAACACTAATTAATAGTTAACAATAGTACAATAATAAAATATAAAAGTAACACATATATTTATACACGAAATACAATATTAAAATAGTGCCATTAACCATGTAATTAAGCACATAATGTATATATGTTATACATACAAGCAAAGCCCGCTTTGATACAAGGTAATTGTGGAGTAGTTCTATTCGAATAGTATACTATAGGGTATTCATAATGGATACATATGAATACATTAGGTAGATACAACAATATCCTGCCAATCAGTGCATGTGACAGCCTATCCATGCTACAATAACTACATCATCAGATACATATTTAACATCAGTTATGATGAAACAGAGCTGTCGCCTATAGGCAGGTGATCATTTTATGATTTAGGTTATCTAGTAAGTGATATTTAAATATTATATACATTTATTTGTTTATATGATTTCAATACTATTGCCTGCAGTGGCTCCCCGCTATAGCGTAGTATACAACAGGCAGACAGTAGTATCGAAGTACTTACAGGGGAGTATCATATTACTTACTGGTATATTAATTATATCAGGTAGATAGGGAGTATTATAATTGCTTCGCAAACTCTTTGGTTATCTGTCATTAGTTCAATAACTATGAAGAAATCATATACCTCTATCGCAGGCCCACTATCGTATATGATATAGTGGAGGCATTGCGAATAACGGACGATTGTGTTTCGATACGTATAACCTATAGGAAAGTATTCGCAAGAACATTGCGTGTCCTTGCTATATATAATGCTATATAGGTATACCTTATTAATTTAAAGTTGGTACCATATATAACATGCATGGTTGATCAATAAAAAACCTCGACTATTCACAAATATTCGCAACTATGGCCTCACGTGTAATGTAATAATATTCTCAAATATGTGTAATTTCGATAGTATATTCAAACATACAGGATCACGTTTACATTTTTGATCTTAAAAATTCGCGATTATTATTTGCTAATATTCGTAAGTACGGCCTAAACTTTAGAATATTCTACCACTGCCGCTATTCCATATATATTTGTCTATATCATGGATGTTGATATTATGTATATTAAAATGTGTATTACGTTATATTTCAATGTTAATATATATATATATATATATATGTATATATAAATTAAAAATATAAATAATTAATTTAAAAATAAGTTTTGAATTGATTTATATCGAATTCAAATATGGAATATCACTAGGCTGGCTATAGTATTAGAAGAATGTAATGCAAGCTCCTTTATCATTAATAATATACTCGACGGCTACCAGTGTATAGATAACTAACTTACTATAAATGTATTCATAAGTATATTAATCTTAGTATTTACCTCATACATTATAATATGCTATAGCATACATTATGTCATAATAATAATAATATATATAGTATAAAGTGGAGAACATATGTTACGTCATGATATTTACACACGTATATTAGTAGGATATTTACCAATACGCAGATAAGTGATCTAATCTATACGAAGTTAACGACGCTATGATCATCTAATGATTATGTCTACCTAGATCATATATAATATCAATAATCTGGATTCGTATTCCTATATATTTATTATATGTGGATTTCTGACGTATATGTGATATACAACACACATAACATACGTTATTAATAGTGTTGTATACATATATATATATATATATATATATATATATATATATATTTATATATATATATATTTATATATATATATACAAAAATACAACTATAATTGTGTACTGCTATCTCCCAATAATTAAATTCGTGTGCGGATATATCGAGTTGATATTACATATATTTAAATAGGTAAACAACCAAAGAATTTAAAAAATTCTGTGTTAGAGAGTTTCTGATATATCGAGAGTTGAGTATAGTACCTAATGAAGTCAATCACCAATTTATAGTACCATACATAATATTCTATACAATATTATTTATTGTACATTTTTATTTAATTATCTTAAATAATTCTTAATAATAGTATCTTAAATAATAGTATACATTCGCCATATCGCTTACTTACTCAGTCCCTTTACGGTATGACCCAGTAGGGGGAATATGAATATCTGCAACACGAGCTCGTCTCCACCCGTCACGGTTCTGTGTATCCTCTAGTAGTTGGGTCAGCTCCATTTCTTACCCCGTCCATTCCACAGTGTTATTCCACTCATCTTCTTCTTCTTTTACCAATAATTAATCCTATGAAACCTATGGTCAAAATATGATACTTCTATATACTGTTGATAGTAGATAGTATCTAGAAAGAAAGATAAACGAATATGTATATATATATATATATATACAATGTATACATATTCGTTTATCTTTCTTTCTCTGTATACATATACCTATAGGTAATACCCATAATTCTTCTATAAGCTTTATGATCAAATGAAGTAATTCTATAGAATTGTATAATAAAAAGTATATAAGAAAAGTATACTGTCCAGTCTTTCTGTTAGTTTCCAAGTTTTGCAGCCATAAATTAGTATAGATAATATTAGTGATGTGTGCAGAAGTTAGCCTGCATGTATGACTATTCTATCGAAATACCCATATTTGATAATAGTATTACCTTAATGGGGTTTCAAACTACATGTATTTCCGGCAACTTGCCGGAAATATTTTAACTGTAAAAATATTTTATATCAATTAACTACAATTGTAGTGGGATACCCCCTAGATAGACCCCCTTTATATGTGAGGCCACAGTTGCGAATATTCGCACGAATTTGCGAATATTTGTGAATAATCGAAGTTTTTTATTGATCAATCATGTTAGATATGGTATCAACTTTAAATGAACTATATAGCATGATATATAGCAATGACATGTAATGTTCTTGCGAATACCTAGCTATAGGCAATACGTATCGAAACACAATCGTCCGTTATTCGCAATGCCTCCACTATACCAAATACGATAGTGGGCCTGCGATAGAGGTATAGGATGCCTTCAGTTATTGAACTAATGACAGATAACCAAAGAGTTTGCGAAGCAAAGTTATAATACTCCCTATCTACCTAAAATAATTCATACTATAGTACTTACTAATATATACTATACTCCCCGCCGCGAAATCATTGAAATAAATTTAGGTTTGCCGCAAGTTTGTTATATGTTCTATTATACGCAATATAAGTTAGCTTTTACACGCAACATAGATATGCATACAATATAAAACCAACACATCATATTGCTTTGTTATAGCAGAACAAAGATATATTAAAGGAACTGCCAATTAAACAGTTGACAAAATCATTAAATAAACTTGGTAATGATAATAGTAGTACTTTAATATTTACTAACTTTAATAAACAAGATAATATAGATTACGTAGACAAAGATAACTTAATTAATTTTATAAATAACAATCTTGAATATACTCTTAATAAAGAATCTATTGTTAATATTAGTAAATATACTAATGCATCTAGCTTACCTAATGAAAACGACACTAATAATATTACATCAAAACCTGATAAATATTTCATAAAATTGATTGATCAAAATTTAACAATAGATATATTAAAAAACAAGTCAAAATTATCTAATTCTAATTATTACATTAATATTAAGCATTCAATAGAAACTGATAATATTCTTTATAAAGCTAGGAAATTAGTTAAATCTAATTCTATTTATAAAGCTTGGGTATATATAGACAAAGTTTATATCATTATAGATAAAGATAAAAATAATAAATTATATATCTCTGATATATCTCAATTAAATAACCTTTAATTTAATTTATTTTTGATTACATAACAATTATATTTGTATATACTATGTCTGATGATCAATTTATTAAATCGCCTTTATTTAAGTATATTCCGTATTATAATGATAATGAATTACGTATAAATACCACTGATATATTCACACAATGCACATATTATAAAGACCTTACACCTTTAAGGTTACATATTTCTAATTTTTCAATTATTCATATAAATATTCGCAGCATCCCAAAAAATTTTGATTCCTTAACTGATTATTTACATTATATTAATGTAGTTTTTAGTGTAATTGTCATAACTGAATCCTGGCTGGACTCGATTAATAAATTTAGTTATTATTTAAAAAATTATTCGGCAATACATACGACAAGAACCAATCAACGTGGAGGTGGTGTATCTATTTACATACATAATTCTATTACATTCAATAAAATAGATAATTTAAGTGTATCAATACGTGATGAATTTGATATGTTATCTTTAAATGTGTCCCTTTGTAATAATAATATACTTATTGCTGGTATTTATAAATCACCTACCTTTAATATAAGAAACTTCTCAGATATAATGTATAATACTTTTAATAATCTTGCACATAGAAATATGTTTATTGTAGGTGATTTCAATATTAATCTACATTCGCATCATAATAATATAACTAAGTATTTTATTGACACATTTTATTCTATGAATTTTATACCACTAATAACTAAATCTACTCATTTTTATTCTAATGGAAATTCACTAATAGATAATATTTTTACAAATTTTAATAAACATCTTATTTATAATGGTATTTTAATAACAGATATAAGTGACCACTTACCTATATTCTCCATTTTTGACTTATTAAAAAACAAGACTAATGATACACCGATTTTTAAATATATAAGAAACCACTCTCAAAATAATATTTTAAAACTAAATTTATCTTTACAAAAAGTTGACTGGACTGACATTTATTCATGTTCTAATATTAATATTGCTTTTAACCATTTTATCAAAATTTTTACAAAATTCTATAATATTTGTTGTCCTTTAAAAAAAATTAAAAATAAACGATATATAAATAATAAACCATGGATTACAAAATCACTACTAAAATGTATACATAAGAAAAATAAACTCTACAAAAAAACTATTATAAACTCAAACTTAGATATGGAATATAAAAATTATAAAAATTGTTTAAGTAAAATTTTAAAAAAATGTGAACAAAATTATTATTCTGGTAAACTAAAAACCAATAATATAAAAAATACATGGAGAGTTCTAAATAATCTTATGAAGAATACAAATAAAAACACTATTAACATGAATAATAATAAATCTGACTCTGAAAATTCAAATAATTTTAATAAATATTTTACTTCTATTGGAGCTGAAATAAATAATAGTTTTAATGACCCTTATAGTGATAGATTGACTAATATTACTTCTAACACAAGTTCTATATTCTTTGAACCTGTTACTGTAACGGAAATTGAAAATATAGTACACAAATGTTCTGACAAATTTAGTAATGATTCTCATGGATTTAACCTATATTTACTACGAAGAATAATTACATCTATTAGTCACATTATTATGTATTTATTTAACCTTTCTATAAATGCAGGTATATTTCCTGATATATTAAAAACCTCGAAGGTAATTGTTATATATAAGAAGCATAATCGATGTGATTATTCAAATTATCGTCCGATTTCTATTACATCCCAATTCTCTAAAATTTTTGAGAAATTAATAAAAATAAGAATTTTAAGTTTTTTGAATAAAAATAAAATTTTAAATATGTGTCAATTTGGTTTCAAAGAATCTACTTCAACTTGTGATGCACTTCTTGATTTTATTGGTTATTTACAAACTAATAATGATAAACATTGCGCGGCAGTCTCTATTGATATTAAAAAAGCATTTGATTCACTTGATCACTACATTTTACTTGAAAAATTATATTTATATGGTTTTAGAGGTTTAAGTGGTGATTTTATTAAGAGTTACCTAACTAATAGAAATCAATATGTACACTTTAATTCATCTATATCTTCTACCTTGCCTATAAAATATGGTGTTCCACAGGGTTCGGTGTTGGGACCTATCTTATTTTTATTATTTATTAATGATTTATCAAATATACAAAAACCTTGTCATTTTACACTTTTTGCAGATGATACAACTATTGCATTCTCTAATAAAAATATACAAGACCTTGAAAATATTATTAATGAAACTTTAGTTTATATTCATGAATGGCTTAATAATAACAGATTACAACTAAATATTGATAAGACTAATTTCATATTATTTCATAGGTCACGAATTAAACATAAATTAAATATAAAAATTAATGACTTAATTATAAAGCAATCATCTTATATTTTATTTTTGGGTATATTTATAGATGAAAATCTCAATTGGAAAAAACAGATTCATAATATTAAAAACAAACTTAATCGATGTATCTCTTTAATAAATAGATTAAAATCTAAATTGAATAGAGAATCCCTTATGAACATATATTACTCTTTATTCCATAGTCATTTGCATTATTGCTCAATACTCTGGGGTAATACGTATTTTAGTAATATTAAATGTATTACTATATTACAAAATAGATGTCTAAGATCAATTTATTATCTACATAATAGAACAAATATTGACCATATTTATATACATAAACGTATTCTCAAATTTAATGATATTATTAATTTAAATATTTACAAATACATGTATAAAGCTTGGTACAATAATAATATACATCCACAAATTATTAAGTTATTTAATAAAAAAAAGACAATATATTCTCTAAGGTCAACTAATGAATTCGTTGTTCCCAATATATCACGTTGTTATGATAAATTCTGTATTGGTTATAAAGGTCCTTTGTTATGGAATTCACTATCTATTGATATCAAAACCACTAACCCTTTGAAAAAGTTTTTAAATGTTTTAAAACAAAAAATTATTGGTCACTATTAAAGTCTTATTTATTTATTTATTTATTTTTATTCAAATGATGAAATTCAGTAATTGGAATAGTTTTTAATTAAATTATTTGTTTACAATATTTATATATTTTAACAATTGTATTATCATTTGTTTTTAAATGTATTGTTTATTATTATTCTTATTATTATTTGATTAAATTTGTATTACGAGTTACCTATTATTATTAATATTATTATTATTATTATTGTTATTATTGTTATTATTATTATTATTATTATTATTATTATTATTATGTCTTGTATATATTTTATTGTAATTTTATTTATAAGATTTATTTTTCATTACTATTTATTATTTTTATTAACTGTTTATTATTATTTTATTATTTATATTATATTTTGTTATTTTTTATTTTATAAAGAGGAGGAATTTCGTGTTTTTTGTATATTGATTGTAGCGTGCGGTGGTGTATTATATGCCGAGTACTAAGTTTACCGGTATGATTGTGGTGGGATCATCTCAAGGTATTAAGGATTTGGCACATCCTTACTGAAAGTTGGTAGCCTTATACTATTCGTTCGTTGTGTCGTTTTATGAACTATGTGTTGTTTTTCCCTCTTTATTTGTACACGTCTTGTTTTATTGTTATTTGTATCTATTATTATTATTTTTATTATTATTTATATATAATATTTATTTGTATTTTAACTATTTTAATATTTAAAATTTTACTTTATATTTATATTTTGCTTTTAATTTCCAATTTTATTTTATCTTTGTAAATTTTATTACTGTTTGTTTTTTTTCCATTCCTTTTGCTGACAGGTAGATATCTCGATAAGTTCAATGAACTTCTATATCTACCTGGGTTCATTCTCGTTTATTACGACGAACCAATCTGATTATTATTATTATTATTATTATTATATATTATAATATTTCTATAGTAATTAACACTTAGTTTTCATCATATAAATAATAATTTAAATATATTATTTTACATTTCAAAAGTGTACAGTTTGAGACGAATTTACATTATAAACAACGAATTTTTTCGAAAATTAAATCTGTTTTATATATATTTATATATTTATATATAATATTTTGGGTACAAAATCGAATTACACGATTTCGCATAAGTATTTTATCTTTACTTAGAACAATATTTGAAATAAATAATCATTTTATAGTACGATATATATATATTAATTTACTATATTATACTATATATATAATACTCTACTATATTATAGTTATAACGATAATTAATATATCGTAAGGCTTACACTCTAGTGCACCCATTCGAGTTAGAAGGAGTAGGCATCGCATAGTTCTAGAACGAACACCCGATAACTCGACGTGCTTTATCACGTGATGTATTACCGGAAAGATGTGGCACTATACAGTACATCACCAACACAATAGTGTACGAATGAACGCAGTCACTACTAGTTCTGTAGTAACTTCACCATAGACTCTATATAGTATCCCGTGAGTACTGTAATTACTGTGTACTATTGTGTACTAGTGTACTCGTGTATTGTTGACGACGTGTGCGTTACATTACGCGAGTTACTCTTATCAATCATTAGTACTTGACTCGCTATTCAGTTACATCTATTCACCTTCAGACTCATCATACATATAACCTGTAGATGTATATATATAGCTATAAGCTATAAGCTATACTATCAAGCGTATGTATGTGTATACGCTTAACGATGTTGTGATTTATATCTCCTACGGTGGTCTACAATAGAACACACTAATCAATTATACTGTATAATATAATTTTGAATACTATGTATCTGGTATATATATATATATATATATATATATATATATATATATATAATAATTGCATATAATAATCAATCTGTTAATTTCTCGGTATCTATAGAATATTCATTTAATTTTTTATATAAATACACCGGTAAAATGTTTGTATCAATCTAAATTATTAATCTTTAGTATTACACATTAAGAATTAACAATGTATGTATATATACACGTGGGGTGTGTATTTGTATGTATGTTTGTGCGAATGTGTATATTTGAGTGTATTTAATATTTACCATATATGGTATAATATTGTATACTAACTTATGGATAATACATACCCTATATGGTAATTTACAAAGTTTATAAATTAATAATAATATATCATGATATCACTGCAGTGTATATAATAGTATATATAAATGTATATGTGTAATATATACTTATAAATGTTGGTTACAATTATTAAAATTTTACAATAAATATATAATTATTATTAATGATTTAAACGTAATTATTAATTTCACGTAAAGGCCTTAATAATGTATGCTTACATTTATAGAATATACACAAACAAATTTTCCTATGAATTTTATAATAACTTGACTATAATATTATATTTTTATAAAAATATAATTTAATATTAATTGTATTATTTTATATAATCACCGATAATTAAATAGAATAGAAATATTTGATTGGAATAATTTTTTTTTGTCATTTTTTAAAGATTAATTTTCAATTTTATGTCTATATATATACATGTATATCCCCTATACGGAGCTTCAAATAATACACGTGTGATTTCGTTGTTTGCCAGGAATTCATTCACCGTGTGCAACAGATAATTACATTTATATAGTCGCTATACTTTAATATTTAAATCAGATTTTATAAATACATCCATGCAAGTATTAATATTATATAGGTACGTAATATTTTATATTTTATATAATGTTACTATAGTATACTATAGTAACATATTATTACAATATAGTTTTACAATGAATACTATATTATACATCGTATACCTATATAACATTGATACTTGCATGGATATATTCATTAATATATAATGTATACTATACATCATATATTAATACATATATCAATGAAATATATCTGTATATGAACGTCGCATGATACAACGACGATCCTATCCGATTGACACATATACTGGCTACGTTCTATATAGTAGATATACTATCCATGTGGATAAACGTAGTACTAATAAGCAATCAAGCAACTGATATACCTATCTCTAACACCACTAATAATAACGTATTATGCGCGATCAGAACACGTGATACAGTGGTGATACGAGGTCACATGATTATCAGGATGATTATATCCCAATCACGTGACAGTCTACTTGATATGTACTGCTCACTGGCCGCCGGTATATCGATACTGTAGTATTCATTATTTAACTAATATTGAATGTACATTACTATACATTACTATACATTATTAAATATATATATATATATATATATATATATATAAATAAAATTACATATATACCTACATATATATATATACGTTTATTATGACATTTTTAGATTCCTTATTACTATAATATATATAAAAGGATTTATTTATTATATAAATAACTGATATATAACAATATTTAATGAGTTTAATTAATTCATTGAACATAGTATGCATATCAATTAATATCATAAATAGAACAATACTATATCACTATTAAGACTATTATAATATACGCATATTCCCCTTGGTTATAAATGATTATGAAAATATATCATATTAAATACTCCCTATATGATATAATATTTATATTAGTATATAATATAGGATATATATGATAAAATATATATAACAATATATGTTATATATAAAATTATATCAATTAGATACATTGATATATAGAATATAATTACTAAGTAATTGAATTGAATTGAATGTTTATTTAGACACTTTAATAAATAATAAATGATTTCTCAAAAGTATATATATAGAATACGAATAATAAAAGTATTTCAACAAACAATATTAGTATTTCAGGTTCCCACCTGAGATCAATTGTTGTATATATTTCATGAATGTTTTATGCGATTTTATGGATCTAATATAGGGCGGGAGTGAATTCCATAGTTTAGGACCAATATAACTCAGTGCCCGAGTATTCATTTTTGAGGGACGGAGAATAGGGGTATATAGAAGATGAGTTACATGGTTTCTAAGTGATGGATGGAGGTTCTTTGTACTAGAGAAGTAGAAATATAGGATGGGCAATTTGAAGAGTATATTGAGGAATGGACAATAGATAGTATGTGATAATCAGAGAGTTTGTTAAATGTGAACCATGGAGGTAAGTATGGTGGTATGAGGAAGTAGAGGAATGATCTCAAATACGTAAGTTTTATGTTGTACGGATTGATGAACGAATAACTCGATTTAGGGGAGAGATAGAGGATAATGGAAGATTGATAAGGATTGGGGAACAGTAATTTATAATTGAGAGGACAAGGGAATTAACTAGAGTTTTAGTAAGAGATACAGTAATTGATTTTCGTATTTTTCTAATTCTAAATAAATGATAATTTGCATATTTAGTGATGGCAGTAATATGAGGAATGAAGGAAAGAGTAGAATCAAAAAGTACATTAAGTTAGATGCAGTAGGAGAAGGAGATATTACAATGTTATCAATAAGAAAAGGATGGAAGTAAGTTGGTGATAGAGAAAGATTCAACAATGTAGTTTTGGAGGTATTAAGGGGAAGCTTATTAGAAATAAGCTATTCTTTAATATAATTAGCACAATTACATAGTTGATTATTGAGACCTGGTGATTAATTAGTTGGAAGAAACATATATAGTTATATGTCATCTGCATAAAGATGCTAATATATATTTGGATATTTAGATATTATGGATGGTAGTGGGTATAATTAAATAGAGAAAAGTGAAGGACCGAGTACTGATCCCTGGGGAACACCATAGTTCATAGGAGAAGGGGAAGACAAAAAGTATATATTTTTACACTGCTACTATAATATACCGTATACGGTCAGATATATATAAAGTAAACCATGAGAGGGCAAGGTCTCTAACTCCAACCAGGTGTAGACGGGACAGTCGAATATTAAATCAAGCGTATCGAAAGCACTGGATATGTCTAGCATTACTAGTTGACAGAAATGTTTAGTATTATAGGTAGAAGTGATTACATCAATTACGTTTAGTAGTGCTGTTTCTATGGAGTATCCTCAGCGAAAACCAATTTGTTGAGGAATATGGAGATTATTGGCGGTTAAATATGAGATTAGTTGATGAGATACAACTCTTTCCAAAATGTTACTCACCAAACGTAGCTGAAAAATTGGACGATAATTGAGAAGTGATTCAGGATCGAATAAAGGTTTTTTAAGAATGGGAGTGATTATTGCTTGTTTAAAAATAGAAGGGACAATACCGGAATTTAGGTAATATGAGATGATGTTACAAATAGTTGGACATAGATAATCGGAGTAAAGTTTAAAAATAGATAGTGCTACAGGATCGGAGGGTGATATCGAAGAGGATGCATTTAGTAGTTTAGATATGAGAGATATATGTGGCGGACGAAAAAAAACTTAATAAAATAGATATAGGTGCACCTATGGGTTAACTACGATTGAAGGTTAGTTGGCAGTAGGCTTATGGTTCTTGATCTTTATTATGATGGAGTCAATCTTATTTGAAAATGTTTTGGAGAAAAGACAGCTTAATTGTAATGGAGAAATTTTAATATATATATATATTATATATGTATATAGAATAGCATATATAGTGCTACTATAGTGATTTATAATGTATTAACTATTTATTTAAATATATTTAAACTATAGTTTATGTTTAATTTATAAATAAATATCAAAGTCAGATTTTATAAATTAATTTACTATAGAAATTAATGTATATAGACATATATTTATGTACATTATTTCATGATATACGAAGATATAATTAATAACCCACAGGAATAATTACTTATATCCCTGTTACATTTCATAAGATATAGGTTTATGTTTAAAACCTACATTTATGTTTAAAATAAATTTGTTAATTATAAATTATATATACATTTATATTTATATACATATACATATTCATATACATTTATATAAATTATTAAAGTATACTAAAGTATTAATAATAAAATAATACTAAACTATTACTAAATGATTTTTTTCATAGGTCCATATATATATATATATATATATGTAAACTACTTAATCGTTATTAAGTCTAATTCTTTTAGAATTTAATAAATATTGTAAAATTGATTACTCTTATTGAAAAAAGAAAATATAAAGCAAGTCAATAATATTTAAATTATAACATTTTAATTTTTTATTTATTTGTTAATTCCATGTCATTATTAAAATAAGTTATTATTTGTTTACATGGTATGATTACGTATATGATATAACTTTCATTATACTTTAGATGTATATGTGTACACTGTACAGACTGTAAACTATCCTACACTAGATGTACTATAATATATTATATCATACGTTAATATAACAATTAAAACTATACAACAATATCATTATATTTCGATATCAAACTAAGTAAGTCAACTTTGCTATGTGAAAAACGCTTTAGGTTATTAACTGAATTAAGTAACTTGTATTAAAAACATTCACAAATGTTAATAACACAACTTGGTAATGTTTAATAATAAATTATAATAAATATAACACAGAAATAAGATAATACTGCAAAGTTATACTGCCTATTATACTCGATAATACAATAATTTATAATATGTATGTGAAAATTGTGATTGATATTTTAAATATTTCAAATCTAGTTTAAAATCTCTAAATTCAAATCCGCAATTTTTAAAAATTGTATTTAAAAGTTTACAATTTTAAATCTAAGTACACTTTTAAAGTTAACTGTTGTTGCATATATGTGAACATTGTCCAGATCCTAAATTGAATTACAAGTTCATATAATATATGACTATAGTCATAAATAGTATAATATTTATTTATAATGATTAAATTGTTAATTTCAAATATAAATGTTTAGTTTTTAATATACCTAAAAACAGTAAATCTGTAAGTGACGGTTGGTAACAAAGTTTTGGTTGATTACGTTGAAGATAACTGAATATTCTTAAGAGAATATGGAGGCATACATATAATTCATATACAAGTATATCTTTATTGACAAGGAACATATGGTTATTCGGCGAACAAATATTTCTTTTTAACGACGGATTTATTTTTAAATCCAAATGATAAGGAAAAGAGAAAATAGGCGTTAACCGGCATATATGCACGTATACACATTATATAAGTTAATTTGTATACTATACAATTGATAATAATGTTATTATGTTATTATACAATGTTACAATGTTAATAAAGATATTTTTTAATAATTTATCTTTTCATTATACTTTTGCAAATTTAAATTTATAAATTTATATAAAGTTATATATATATATATATATATATATATTTAATCATAAAAAGCATATATATATGAATACTATTTAAATCGCTAAACGTTTTAAATTTGTTAAAGTCACCAACAATTGATTGATAATTTAAACTTATTTGAATTCATGATTAGGAAACGATTTTAAATAACTAAATGTTTTTTATGATTTTAAATCTTTCGATACATGATTTATTGATGATTTTAAATCTCCGAAAATGTTTGTTCATTTGAAAGTATATGTAGTCAAGTAAAGATTTGAAATTATAGATAACTAAAAAACCACAAAAAGTTAAAGTGTATATCATTAATGAGTTTTAAATATATAGCTATATCTAGATATTTAATATAATAATAAAAATAATAATTATATGATTTTTTATTTAAACGAAATATTTAAGATACGGTATAAAGTTAAAATAAAATGTATCAAACTATATGTATACATTATTGTATTACTTACTGTACTTTACTTTAGTCGAACTCTCGTTCGACCTGATTGAGTTAAGAATTTTATTGTATTAAGAAATGGATATTGTTGTAAAATAAATATAATTACCAAATAAAATAATGATAACCATAACCATAATATGATAATGATAAATGATAATATAATTTCATATTTAACACATTAATCTGAATATTGTGCGAATATATTATCATATATATATATATATATATATATATATATATATATGTTATAGAGTGAGTCAATATAGATTTATATTATTGTACAAGAGCGCCTCGACTGCGAATTTATAGTGTAGCTATCGCAATCGGTATTCTATAAATACACTGCCACTATCAGATGCACTGGAGTTGAACGCGTTCACTAAATAGTGATTCGCGTTTATGTTATTTGTTTCAGTATGATTTTTGACACAAAACCTATAGTGTCATTTATTTATTAACTAGAATATATAATCGACAAACCCGCATACACGATAAATTATTATTATTATATTATTGTTATTATTGTTATTATTATTATTATATATACTATCCTATATATATATATATAGGTTGATACAACCTATAGGTTAATACTGAATAAATTTATTGCATAATAACACATTTATCTTTGATCTGTGGACTCACGGTATTACGTCTATTCACACGGCGACCGTACAACATATATATATATATATATATATATATATATATATATATGTGTGTGTGTGAAATATATCACATATATGTGATACTTTTTAAAGTATCCAAGATAGGAAATGTTTCTATTGTTATATGGTTATAACCTGTATACAGAGAAACATGTATATTCATTTAAAATAGCAGTGAAATTATCATTATATATATATATATATATATATATATATATATATATATATATATATATATAATCATGTGGAATATTAATGAACCTATTCCATATGCACAGCTAGGAGAAGTTTGAACAGTCATGTGTTCGGTGTGTACAGATGGATGCAGATGCCCAGATATTACATGACGTACGCAGAGGTATAACTACTGACTATTACATAATACTGGAACTATAACTACTGAATATTACGCAATATTGACTACTATAACTACTGACTATTACCAAAGGGCTTTGCTATTACCTAATACTGACCACTATTTCTACTACAGATGAATACGTGGCTTAAGTCTCGTTTGTTCTACGCTAAGAATGCTAAAATCTTCAATATAGGTACAACTTTTGAAGGTCGCAAGATCCTCGGAATCAGCGTTAGTAGAGGTTATGGTGGAGGTAGTGTATGCGTATGTGTGTGAGTGTGTGTATGTTGTGTGTTACTGATGTTACGGAAGTAGAATATCTGCTACTAATGTGTGTGTATAGGTACATATATATATATATATATATATATATATATATATATATCTCAGTAAAATATCTGTTATAAATAATGACCTAGATTTATTGAAGTTTACTGCAGTATATCAGTATATGATGTACAATGTACATTGTACATATTCGTGCATTTTAAAAAACGAACGTGTTCATATGTAACTATTTTCAGGTGTTAAGCACGTTACATAGACACATCGATTATTGGGATGTTATTAGTTGTTGAGTCGGGGTATACCCGCAATATATTGTGTTCTGTATATTATTACCAACGTTATTACATATTCTAGTAACGTTACTATATGTACACTATAGGCTTCTAATACATGTATACGTATTGTGATATATATCAGATAAAATCTTACTTTTGTACATAATAATAATAATAATAATCAGAATTTAGGTATGACCATGGTAAACGAAGAAGCGCTATGCTTATCTAGTCGTTTACCTATTTCACTTTCCTATAGGACAATTATGAGGAGAAAATTATAGTAAAAGTAAAATAAAAATAAATAAAATATTAAGAGTTAAAGTTAGTAAAAGAAATATATATGTATATAAAATATATACACAAAATATATACAAAAATATATGTTAAAAAACAAATTATAAATAAAATTTAATTATTTAGTAATCTATTAGAATAATACACTTATACAAATACGATATATTTAATCATTAAAATTATAACCAGAGTAGCCAACAGTAATTGAAACTAATGAGGAAATATGGTGTTTCAACTTCAGGGGTATGGGTTCGTCAGGTCCAATGCCTTAGGGAACCTATTTGTGCCAATAATAAGAACACTGGCAATACTTTCCTCTCAGTAAAAGTATATCCCTTTCCCCGACACGTACCATACCAGACAATTACAAAAAAACATCAGCCACTCCGTCACCAAAAAAATACAATATAAAATAGTTAAAATGTTACTATAAATGTATATTCATATAGATTACTTTTTTAAATTGTTAAACAATATAAATATTTTTAAAAAACTCCCCATAATGCCATTCATCATGTAAATAAAATTTGAGATATATATATATATATATATATATATAAATAGTTATTTTAATGTAACTAAAATATATAATCATAATTTGTAATAATTTGTCACATTAAAATTAAACATCATTATAATAAAACCCAACAAGAAAATTATTTTTATCGAATATATTTTACTTATTGATAATTAAACGGTATATATTAGATATATAATTTGCAGGTTTTCTCGGATTATCGTAGCACTTGACCTTCGCATGACCCCGATACGATATATTCAGCACGCTCGCTCGCATATATGACCGAACTACTTAATTATACGTGTAACAATCGTAGCGGTTTATAGACAGAGAGATGGATACATCTTATTAGTGTTAATGTGTACGCGTCTCACATTCTAGGTATACGATTATGATTGATGGGACACACCTGGCTAAGTATATGAATCATAACTTATTACGTATACATCATATATATATTATTATTATCAGAATTAGGTATAAGTATCTGGGTAATTGTAGAAGTATTGCTGCTTATCGAAAAAATTACCCACACATATATATTAAATAAACTATGTATGTGGCTCAGTTTGAAAGGCACATAAGCAGTAGGACGCGATACACGCGTCTCGTGTTCAAGCCTCGTCCACTGGACGGCGTCCGGATCATTAAAATAGGTCTTACATTAATATTTAGAAGTTATCTTATATAATTGTGTATAAATAAATGATCTCCTCTCGTTAAAAACAATGGATGCTTTAACATGAGAGCGGCTATAGCCGCCCATCGTAAACGATGTGTCATTAGAGCCATATATGGTTATAAGTGAAAACTTCATCTAAGTACGGCAACTGGCCCCATGGGATGAAAGGACTCCACCAAATAACAATAACAATAACAATATATATATATATATATATATATATATATTGTTATTTTTTTTTTGTTATTGTTATTTTATTTGGTGGAGTCCTTTCATCCCATCCAGGAACTTAGATGAAGTTTTCACTTATAACCATATATGGCTCTAATGTCCCTTCGAAGCCGCTCTCATGTTAAGGCATCCATGGTTTTAACGAGAGCCGATCATTTATTTATACACAATTATATAAGATCACTTCTAAATAATATTTTAAGACCCATTTTATAAAATTAATTAATGGTCCGGACTAGGGTCGAACCCGTGTCCTACTGCTTGTGTGTCTGACGCCTTAGCCACTGAGCCACACAGGCAGTTAGATATATATATATATATATATATATATATATATATATAAATGGCTTATTACGTATACATTTTATACTTATTATATATACTCTTTTATTACATAATATCGATGTGTAAGGTCATAGTGTAATGTACGATAGTAATACACGATGCATGCTATCGTATATTGTTCGATTGCCATTTTATAACGTACACATAGAAAATATGACGATATTTTATAAAAAATATTATATATATATATATTACATATATATTTATATATATTTATTGCCGTTTAGCAAGATGCCATGTAATGATAAACTATATATTGTCCACGTGATTATAATCCAAATAAAGGCGACGTAATTCTAAACTAGAGATACCACGTGATTATAAACTATTGGGAGAGCAATTGATACTAAGCTATGTATCCAGGCTATATTATATATATATATATATATATATATATATAAAATATATATATACCGCGTGGTTCTAAACTATATATATACATCATGTGATTATAACTATATATGCCCTTATATAAATATATAACACGATTAATCGATTATAATTCTAATCTAGGTATAGACCACGTGTACATCACGTGTTAATCATGGTTAACAACTACAGTTTAGTCTCTATAACGTGTTCGTTAAATACATATAGATATCACGTGATTACAACTATAGAGAGACCACGTGATTGTAAACTAGCTAGATATCATGTGATGCCTAACTAGAGAGAGAGGCCAGGTGTTCGTTAGTATCATGTGACGCGGACTAACCTAACCCCTCGCAGATTAACGACGATAACAAACAACTACCCGGACTGTGGATAAACGCTGGCATACACCCGAGGGAATGGATAACTCACACGACCGCCATCCACTTCATTCATAAGGTACGTTGCCGTCGCCAGGTGTCGCACTTCGATGTGTATTATCGCCCACTGCCTCGTGTTGTTTACACCACGTGACCGGTATTAGCATGCCAGATACAGAGATAACGATACTAAAGCGATAACGAGAAGTGTGTTATAGTGTGAGATAGCACGATAGCGCGCGTGTGCATGTATTATTTGATAACATCGATGGTATTAATAATAATAATAATAATAATAATAATAATAATATTTGCATTTATGTAGACGTATATGCATATTTGCCCATATGATATATATATAGGGGATAATATACTAATTAGGAACATCCCTATTTCGTAACACCTCCAATATTATGCTTTACAATAATTTAATCAAAAACACAAAATATAGAAGTTGTGTATATTTATTAAATATTTAAATATTGTATTTTAAAAATTGAATTGAATTAATTTTTTTATTAATATAATTAATTGAATTAAAAAGTTTATAATAATTAATTTTTAGAATGTAAATTTATATAATATTATTACTATTTGTATAATTATTAATGCTTATATTATTTGTTATTTATAATTTTGTAATATTTAATTTATTATAACGAATAAATATATGAAATAAATTTGATTATTTATATTAAATAATAAGTTATATAATAATTATATATGTATTACAATAATATAATTACATTAAAAGTGGTCCGAATTATGGTAAAAATTAAAAAACACAATGTTAAACATTTGTTCCGGTGTCATATAATACATCGTCCCCATCCCAAAAATCATCCCCGATTGTCACGTGACAACAAAATCGATTATATTTCACTAAATACACATACGAATCGCTTCAAATTTAAACCACATATAACTAGTATGCATATACACACATGTGGAAAAAAGTCAACGTCTAATTATGCTTTAAAATAAAGTAATACTCAAATATATAAAGTAGAATGGAGATGACTTTAAAAATACCAGATTAAACGATAATAAATTAATATTTTAAAATTCTGAATCGACTGAAGTTATTATTTTTCAGTTTTAAGTATAATACTATAAGATCGTATTATAAAATTGTCTCTATATACCATTTTAATTAAAAAACATTATACGCATTTATATTCGTGAATATAAACCTTTACCAAAGGGCGTTAAATATACTCTATTTATAACTTTTTGCGGGTGTCGCGCGCTCAACACCCGCATTAAATTCAAATAACAACTATTTCAATAATTAACTGAAAATGCGTATAATGTTTTTTAATTAAAATAGTACATAGAGACAATTTTAGAATATGATTTTATAGTATTAGACCTAGAATTGAAAAATAATAACTTCTGTCGATTCAGAATTTTAAAATATTAATTTATTATCTGGTATTTTTAAAGTCATCTCCATTCTACTTTATATATTTTAGTATTACTTTATTTTAAAGCATAATTATACGTTGATTTTTTCCACATGTGTGTATATACATACTAGTTATATGTGGTTTAAATTTGAAGCGATTCGTATGTGTATTTAGTGAAATATCATCCATTTTGTTGTCACGTGACAATCGGGGACGATTTTTGGGATGGGGACGATGTATTATATGACACCGGGAATCCAGAGTCCCGATGTCCTATAATACTTCGTTCCCGTACTCAAAACCATCCCCCATAGTCACATTACAACACACATGGCGATAGCTCACGATACATCACATACGAATCGCTTCAAATTTAAACCACATATAACTAATAGATATATACATAAATTTGAAAAAAATCAACTTTTAATTATGTATTAGAAGAATGTAATACACAAATATATAAAGTAGAACATGAATAATTTAAAAATAACATGAATTGAAAAGACAATAAATTAATATTTTTAAATTCTGAATCAACAGAAGTTATTATTTTTCAATGTTAAGTTTAATACTTAGGTATTCTAAAAATGTCTATATGCACCATTTTAATTAAAAAATATTATACGAATTTAAATTCGTGAATATAAACATATATGTATATATATATATATATATATATATATATATATATATATATATATATACTCTATTTATAACTATCTTTAGGTGTCGAGCGCGCGACAACCGCATAAAATTCCAAATCCAAATCGTTCAATATTTAACTGAAAATGCGTATAATGTTTTTAATTAAATTGGTACTAGAAACATTTTTATAATATCATATAAGTGTATAAAACTTAAAATTGAAAAATAATAACTTCTCTCGATTCAGAATTTTAAAGTATTCATTTATTGTCGTTTAATCTGGTATTATTCAATACATCTCCGTTATACTTTATATATGTGCGTATTACTTTCAATATAATTACCTACATAATTATAAGTTGATTTTTTCAAAAATGGTGTATATATATTTGTTATATGTGGTTTAAATTTTAAGTGATTCGTATGTGTGTTTAGTGAAATATCATCGATGTTCTAGTCACGTGCCCATCGGGATAATCTGAAGTTTTGGGACGAAGTATTATATGACACCGGCCCATAATAAACTACAATGTAACCGATCAACCGTCAAATAATAATGTTTATAAAATACCGTGAAATATAATACTGTAATCGTAAAGTATTATATTTGTAATGATATTACTATAGGACGCACATTGAATGTGATGATTCATAATTTATCCATTATTGATATTGTTGCAACTAAATATACGGGTACCTATGGGTATGCATATCATACTACTTTTGTTAATGTTGATGTTATTGGCAACCCGTCGGTAGTCAAACATTTACATGGAAAAGATAGGTAAATTAGCATTACATTATATAAATACATATTTCCATTGATATAATGAGGTTACAATCATTATATTTTTTATAATGTGTGTAATATATGTAGTTTATATGAATTATATAATTAGATTATTTAAAAAAAATATTCTAGGATTTTTTTTACTAATACAAATATCCTAGAATATTAATTGATATACATTTATGTAATTTAATGTTAATTTACCTTTATTTCCCATGCAAAATATTGACACCTAAAAGGGTAGCCAACAAACCTTTAAATTATAAAATTAAAAGTAGTTTGAAATAAATACCCACAGGTACCCGTCTATTATGTTGTAATAATATCCAATGTGAACACGTCGTATACCATCACTATTGGCACACTTCTATCGATATCTACGGCTAACAGAGACTTCTCTAACTCTCAAACAATAGGTATTGTTCTCTACGGATGAGTTATCTTCTTTCATCCGTGACAACTTCCGGATATACGTGATCCCTAACTCTAATCCGGATGGATACGCGCATTCGTGGAACGGGGTCAGTATCTCCATACGATAGTCTCTATAGTATTTGTATTAAGTGTGTATATATAATACACTGTTTTTATAATAGTTAAATATATATTGTTATTGTTATTTTTATTTGGTGCAGTCCTTTCATCCCATCCAGGAACTTAGGTGAAGTTTTCACTTATAACCATATATGGCTCTAATGTCCCTTCGAAGCCACTCTCATGTTGAGGCATACATGGTTTTAACGAGAGCCGATAATTTACTTATACACAATTATATAAGATCACTTCTAAATAATATTGTAAGACCCATTTTATAAAATTAATTAATGGTCCGGACGAGGGTCGAACCCTATAATAATATATATATATATATATAATAATTTGTATATTTTAAAATTATAATTTTGCCTATAGGCAATCTTTATTTTTTAATAAACATCATTATATATTTCTGAGTTTATTATATACATATAGAACGAAGTGAAGAAGTCACTTCGTTCTCGACGAATATATATGTACATATATTTTCTATTTTTAAATTTATATAAAACATAATATAGTTTAAAATATATAAAATAAATATTTGAAATATCTTTTTAATAAAACAAAATATTAGTAGTAATTTAACTTTCAATTGTTGGTTTTTAAATTGTATTGTATTACATTATTTCTTATTTCATTATTACCATTTATGCATTGACATATATAATTAATAATACCTATAATATTGTCTAATTATTATTATTCATTATTAATAAGTATTGTGATATAGATTTCATAGTTTATAAATTTATTGTTTAGTTTAATTATAAATTTAGATAACTATATATAGTTATCTAAATTCCTATAGGAACATATTCATTGATTTCAAAACTACATGAACACACTGTTAAAACATCAATACTCTTAATCGTAATTATTATTATTATCATTATTATATATATATATACCATAGGATAGATTATGGAGAAAAAATAGATATTACGAAGAAAACGAAAAGAAGTGTACTGGAGTGGATATAAATCGTAATTTCGGACAGAATTTTACACGTAAGACATATATATCAATATTCGCGAACATATCATTTGTGATGCATTATATTATATAATTTATATATATATATATATATATATATATATATATATATATATATACAGTCAACTCCCTATAAGTCGGACTCGCAAGGGACCGGGAAAATTGTCCGACTTAGCGAGATGTCCGACTTATCCGAGATTCATAATATCATGCTAATAAGACATGAGATGCGCAGTGTGAGTTAAAGGGTTACCAAAATATGGAATTATGCAAAAATCACTTAAATAAAATATGGTATTCAATAATATTACTTACTAAAATTATAATATACATTATTCAAACTAAACATTTCTGACATTTTATAAAAAGTCCTACTTATCCAGTATAAAAATCATAAATTTTATATAATATGTGTCCGACTTATAGAAAAGTCCTACTTATCCAATCCAACTTATCCGACTTATCCGATTAATTTAACATGGATCTAGATACAAATCCAACCAAACCAACTAAATGTGTCCGACTTACCCATAGTCCGACTTACCGAGAGTTGACTGTATACATATATATATATATATATATATATATATATATATATATATATATATATATATATATATATACATATGTATATATATTTATTTTTAATTATTATGTATACTCATGATATATACATGACACACACACACATATATATATATATATATATATATATATATATATATAATTGAATGTGTATTATAATCACATATCGCCTATATATATAGTTACGGAGAAATATAGTAAACAATCTTTCAACGTCTGTGAGATAGTTTATCATGGAAAACACGTATTATCAGAAATTGAATCAAATGCTCTTTACAGGTTATAACCACTACTACTACAGTAATTGACGTAATTTTAAGCCGTAGTTTTCATTTAATAAAATAAAATAATAAATTGTATTTATAAAATTACTTATATATGCATGTATCTAACGTGTCATGTAGACCTATAGGTATATATATATATATATATATATATATATATATATATTTATATAAATTTACTACATGTAGTAAAATAAGTAAAACTGATGTTTTATTATACATGGTATTCAAATCAATAGTTATTTAATTTTTTTTAAATTATATAACAACATTATATATATACTTTAGTTATATATTATAAATATACTTACGTACTTTACTTTACTTTAGTCGAGTTCTCACTCGATCATATATTGCAATTTCTTTCCGACCTCCTATGTACATCAACAGTGTTCTAAATTCGTCTTCTTCATAATGGCAGTAGCTCTTTAAGATATATATATATATTTTTTATAAATGTGTACATACTATATAATTATGTATATAATAATATCACTTATTTAGTATAAAAGAGTTATACATTTATTTTACGTATATATTTATTTTACTTATAAATATAATTAATAAATAAATATAATTTGTCGATAGTTAAATTAATGTTAAATATAATATTGATTATTCTAAATATTTCATATAAAACAATCATCATAAGTTAACAATGTATTAAATCAATGCCGTAAGTTTATAAAACTTAAATACATGATATACCATGAAGCATGTTAATTATTTATTATATACTTGTTAACACATAATAAACTAATCAAATAACCATCAATTAGTTAGATATTTACTAATTAATAAATACATAATAACTAATAAGCGTCACCCTCGCCGAATGCGCTGCGGCTTTAATCATATGTAACATTTCACAGCGCCATTACCTCGTTAGACATTGATGTAGCGTTTGACCTTCACTCTTTCTCCCAACTGTGGTTGATTCCCTACGGATATAACGACATCGCGGTCAACCTCCATGAACTCGTTAGTTAATATCATCTATAGATAGATATTACTACTAAATAAAGGGGCTATACTTAGGTAATAGAGTTCAACTATAGGGGGTGATAGTAAATATACAATTATTATATTACCAAAATCCTAATATATACTTTATTATAATTTATATATAAAATAATTTTCTATACAATATAAACACGCATTTTTATATAGAATAGTATATCTGATATACATTTACATGTATTCACACTTTGTGTTAAACTATAACCGTTTACTATATATTCAGATATTATTTCGATATCATTAGACCCTCTATAGTTGAACTTAGGTATACATTTTGTTTACACATTTTGCTTTTTGTCGAGGTACAGCGTCTATATATATAGACTATAGTCACTACATCTGCCCACTGGTCAATACACCACCTATACATAGATACTCTTGTATACAATCACGTATTAGTTAGATATGTAATGTTGTATTGTAATAACTTTTATTATGATATAGTATGCAATATGTTAGCGTTTTTCGTTAACATATTTAGTAATTGATAAATCACAACTAAAGTTCATGTTAATGATATCTAATATCTGTATTTGTTATATTGATATGCTAAATATAAAGGTTTTAGTTATTATAAAACCATATATTTACTATAAATACTTATGTTGATTTAATTTGTTTCACCTTCAACATTACTAAATGTATATTTATCTACTCCTTATTTAGATACCACTATAAACGGTAAAGGTTTCCAAGTTATATTACTAAATGGAGTTGTAACCAGTAATTGAATGACGTATGATTTACAAACATACTCTAAGTATATGCAAAGTATATGTCAATAAAATACACAGATATAGCTATTTATATCGATTTAAATATACTTTAATTATACTATAGTATATATATATATATATATATATATATATATTATACTATATTATACTTTATTAAAATATACTGGTAATATGTATTATATGATATTATACGATATAATTATATTATAGTATAACTATAAATACCATTCCTCCCATTCATTAATGTAAAACCTTCAATTAAAAAACCTTCAAATACAATTATAATATATACGACAAGTACAATATTTTATTTAAACATAATTGAAGTTAAATAATTGTCTACAGAAATGAAATACATTCAATCAAAACAGTAGTAGTTTACTTAGACACATGTTTGTGTATATGTTTGTGTACGTGTATGTATGTATGTGTGTCATAAGATTATCTCTGGCGCGAGGTACGATAATAGCATTCTCTCAAATCGTTGTAACAACAGTGGGTCTATTGTACGCCGTACAATGTACGGCCTACCTACTATGTCTGACGTCGCCTGACCCAGTGAACATTTTCTATCCACTATTCTAAAAATAAACCTATAGGTTTATTTTTAGTTTTAGTATACTATATAGATGACTTTTCTTATGGATTTTGACCCATTATTGAAAGCATGGAAACCCATTACGGTGTTTATAATATTTATATAACTATATTTATAATTATATATAGTAATTTATAACTATAGTTATGATTTTATACAATATTGATTTTTTATGTTTATGGATTTCGGAATATAACTAAAGTCATAGCTATATATTAAAATACCATATATGTTATATCTAACTGAATTGTAATAACCACCTATAACCATTATAACTGATATATTCCGAAACTCAACAAAATAAAATTACTATAATCAATAACAACATAAATCGTAGAAAACCATAACAGGATTTTACACTTTCAATAAATGGTCATATGACACATGTAAATACAATGTTATACATTGTATAACCAAATTCATTTATATATTACGTGTTATTGATAGTCAATTAGTGTTATTATTGTAAGTGTAATTGTAAGTAAAATAAAGGTATATATATAGCAGGGATGTACATTATTTTTTATTTTGACTATAACCTATAGGTTATGTATACATGTTATATAATTATAATTGTTATTAACGTTATCAATGAGGTTACGGTTGCGTAATTCCATATTGGTCCCTTGACACGTGGCATATACGATATCACTATTACACACATACACGCACATACATACTCACACACATACACACACATACACACACATACACACACATACACACACATACACACACATACCCACATACACACATACACACACATACCCACACATACACATACACATACATACATACTCACACACATACACATACACACATACACACATACACACACATACCCACACATACACATACACATACACACACATACATACACATACATACATATACACACACACACACTTATATCAACAAACATACCATCGTTATAACAACATACACTCGCTAGCTGTACTTTAGTAATGCTGCAGTTGAAGCTATCAAAAACTACTCGGGGAGAATATATAAAGCCGGTCCAACATTTCTTGTACTCTGTTAGTACTTATATTACATAATATTACATATAATGTTCATAATACTTTGTAGTTGTAGTATCCGCATTTAACCATGCATGCATATTGATGTATTTGGCGTCGTTAGTTTTTATATGAAATAATTGTTAATACTAATATTTTTTTAATTAAAATTATTATTAAATATCTTAATTATCTATCATATTATTTAAACATTATTTTATAATTCATTATATAAACATGTAAACATAATTGTTCTATAATATATGGCTTACTTATTTAGTCCTTAGGCCGGCTGGTCATAGTGAGGTAGGCGAATGTCTCCTATTACTGACCAGTAAAGCATTGTTTGTAATAACTTATTAAATATTAAATATATTTATTTTAAATTTTGTAATAGGGTAATATTATGGCAATGGATAATGTGGCTATTTTAAATTTGTTATATAATTATATTGACAAGAATAAACAGGGGGTCGGTAATTGGCTCCAAGTGCCTAATAAGACTCCCTTTCCTATTACCGACCCCCATAAAATAATCGTGGTTTAAATAATTGTAGTATTATAATATCCAATCAAAAAAGCATATATATATATATATATATATATAAATATAATTAATTACAACATGCACGCAATTTATTTATTATTGAATTTATGTTTAAATATTAATATTAAATTTAAATTTAAACTTTAATGTATTAAAAACTTTATTATATTAAAATAGTGTATATTATTATTTAATATTTATTTATTAATCAGTAATGTATATAATTAATGTATATAATTAACTGGAATCATGAATCATAAATCTATATCAATGATACACAAATAACTTATAAGTTGTTCGTGTATCATTGATATAAATACGTATACGACATATTTTAAAGTAAAATACGGATATATTTTGATTGGATAGAATACATTACATGGGGTCAATATTAATGTAATTTAGAAGGTCGGTATTAGGAAAATCACATGGGTTGATATAATTAAGATATATTAGTTAGTAGTTATTACAATTTAATTATTTTTTATAATTTTTATAAACATTTAATTGTTTTGCAATATTTTTCATAAAATTACGATTTCTTTTAATTAATAATATATTTATAATGATTTAAAAAAAGTTATTATTAAAATATTTAAAAAATAAAACCATATTTCATATTTATCATTAAATTACTAATATATTATGTATATAAAACTGTTTGATATCTCTTATAGTTACTGAGATACGAGGGGAGTCGGTATTATGAGGGGTTCGGTAATAGGGGACTTTCCCCTACATGACTCGATTTATATGAACACATTTTTCTCCGTCCATCGCATTTAAACCTGGCTTTAAGTAATCGAGTAATGTTGACATTATCGGCCAGTCTTCGTGGTTCACCATCCAATTCTTTATGGGTGTTTCTTGTCTTTGATTTTCTCTCACACATCCCTGAAAATCTGTTTTATGAAGACTGCCATGTGGCATTGTGTGTCCGAGTATAGTTAATATTGTTAACAGATGTACATTCAACAATATATTTATTTACATATACATTTGTGTTTTTCTCTGTAGTTCATACCCACAATTCCCATTCTGCTCTCTGGGTGACAATTACCGAAATTCCACTAGGGCATCAATTAGGAAAAAATACTATTACACACTTGTATGTCTTTTTAGGATAGCTATACATTATGAAAGGAAGAAATACAATTATGAAAGAAAAGATTAATTAAATACTCAATACACGTGTTCTATTCTATAAATATATATATATATATATATATATATATATATTATAATATCATCGTATACGATGTGTGTGCGCAATATCAGATATATCGTTTATAATCGATATTATATTATTTATGAATCTTAATGAATGATCATTCATTAATAATTAGTCATACACTAATTTCTAACTTCGTGGGTTTAGAGTTAACACAATCGCTTAAGGCTACGCTTAATACTCTACTTGATTGACAGATAACGTTGCCGGAACTTTCATGGACTACGTTCACCGGTATTCGAATGTAAAACGCATCTTTACCCCCGAACTTCGACCCAGTAAGGGTAATAATACTGGGTAATTATATACTGCAGTACTATAAGAATAGCATGTATTATATACACTCGCACATTTATAATTAATTTAAAATATACAGTATTTTAGTATCAATACGACTAGTTATCAGTTTACTAATATTATGATTATAAGTCATTAGTTATAATTAGTTTAGACATAACGCTAACAACTCGATATTAACTGCGGTATCACTATTTATATATATATATATATATATATATATATACACCTATCATGCTGTTAATATTTCTACGTTCACTAACAGATTTATTTTAGCGAACAATCAGATCTACTCAACGGGGGAGGAAATATTCCGCGGAATACACGCTATTTGTAATCAGGTTAAGTTATCTAGCTTCTGCCTATATGTTTAGGATATGCCCTCACTGCTTCGCCATCCACTCTCCTATCATTCACACTATTTGAACGTAATCGCACCACTACCACTCCTCACATAATTACAACGATATAGAGATAATTGTAAGCGCTCTAACTAAAAAACCACACACCACTTACACACACATATACCTACAGTTAATAAATGGAATATACCGATTAAACGGACCCGACTTCACTACCGACAACAACGTCGATAGTACCGTCAAGGAAACCATGCCCAATTACAGTAACAGACCGACAGTGTCACCCAGAATTTAAGTTGCCTAGAACCGGGTGTTTATCACGAGCCTAGAATATAAGCGAGCGATATTGTATTTATTATCGGGTATTCTAAATAAATTTTTAATATACAGAATGCGCTCGTATTCATTGTGCCTATCGCCTTCTTTCATTGTGAAATATATGAGATATATAATGCCTTATATAGTTATCTACAATTTATTAAATTTATTAATTTTAATTAAATTTCATTCATACATATCATGGTGGTAGTATTATTACTTTAGCTATTACATACAAAACATAGTTATTTAAATTTATAAGCTTCTTATTAAAAATACTAATACATTTAGAAATTAATTTCTATATGTTTATATTTAAACTATTATATTACTGTAATATTATATATATATATAGGTATTACATTAATAGAGATAGAAAACATAAGTTAATCCAATAAAAGGAATACGTTATACACAACACCATACATATATTCAAAGCTAAAATAGGTATATCCTATTGGATATATATATATATATATACTATATATACTATATAGAGTGTTTATTATTATCTAGTATTAGCATACATGTTACTTCATGTGGCACCCCAGTGCACTGGGGTAGAGTAAATATGTAGATAGGGTAAATTATATAGGTTATCAATAAGTTACAATAAAGTGTGATATATTAATAGATATAAACCAACAGGGAATACATTCATATCACTGCAGTGCACCTGTAATGTAGTTACATATGCATTCTTTTAATATAATTCAGCTACCAAATAGCAGTAAGTGAAGTAGACAACCATTGTTACAATAGCATTATATAATCATTATTATCTCTCTCTCTCTCAATGAATGAATAATCACCGGCAATAACCCGAAAAGACTCGGATTTTGAAGACTTTTCGAAAAAATAGAAAGGAAATTAAAAATTAAAATTAAAAACTATTTATATTCTCGTATATTCTCGTACATTATCGTACTTTATCCTAAATTATCCATGATATGTTCACAGTTCTAAAATAGTTATTAATCGTGTAAAAAACATTTTAATAAAGATAAACTTCGTACGCCTATCTAACAGCCCAAATGGAGTTAGAAGTTAACTTATTTATTAGACGCTAGCTTATCGTTCAACGTATTCAACGTTTATTACATACTAGCTATTTACTATACACATTATTTACTATAACTTGGGTTCTATAGCCTATAGGCTAATAGGTATCTAGCCTATAGGCAGGAATATAGTGTTGCAGTTAATAACTGGAAATAGATATACTCAATTGCCGATACCATGTAGTTCTTGTTTTATATCTTGTATTTATCAAGAAATATTAATAAATAATAAATACAAACACAAGGAAACAAAATTAATTATTTATTTTGTACTGAGCTATTTACTATTTTATACTCACAATTATTTATAATATATATAGGTCTATAATTCTATGAATTATTGGGTATACCTATTATTGACTATAGTCATTATAAATAAATAAATAAATTAGAATTCTCCATTTATATTAATTTTTATTAATATAGTGTTACACAAATTAATGTTATTATATAGGTTATATAACTGTTCATTCTTATTTAATCTAAACATAATATTATCATCCGTAATTATAAATAATCCACTATTAATTTCAGTTTATATTTGGAATAGATTTACAATCGAATTATTCCGTCTATTCTTTCAGCTAAAGTTTCGTTTTATATTTTTATTTGATATTATTATTCAAAAATATTATTTATTTATAAAAGTTGTACACTAATTATATTATTCTCCTATATAATTAACAAGAAATTAAATTGTGTTATTCTAAGCCAGTATACATAATATTATATTATTATTTTTAAGTGATACCTACATTTTTATAGAACATATTTATAGAACCTATATATATATATATATATATATATATATATATATTTATATCCATATATACAATTTATTTATAATAAATTGTATACATAATATGATAATAATATTACAGAATATATAAATTTAAGAATATAAACAAATTCTGTAACATTTATTTGTATTGATTAATATACACAGTGTAAAATATTAAAAAACGAAATATTATAATATTTAATAATTATTAATTTCATAAATAGATGATTCACTATTATGATACGAGTGGCAGTGACTAGATCATGACTCATCGTTGACACGCGGTTTCATCACGTGATAAGTTAATAATTCGTCACGCGACCCACGTGACCGAATACAATAATATACGTGCATACATTATCATCGAGTTATATTTAATTTATGGTAAAATTACGGATTGTAATACGACTATAGCCATATATAATAAATAATAAATAATATTAATATATATTTAATACATATACGCAATAGTGGTACATTATTTAGCTTTATCGTTAACGATCGTGGGTCGGGGTGGAATAACATCGGGTGCGATTTTAGAGGTGAGAACTTTACCCCCGTCCACCGGCATAGTTACCCCGGTAACGAAGCCCGCCCTGTCCGAACACAGGTACACAATGGCGGGTGTTATGTCATCCTCGGTAGCCACTCGGCGTAGCGGGTAGGCGTTCGTTAGGTCGGCGTACATCTGCGTACGGAGTTAGTGAATGTATGTACTTTTTAATGATTTAAAATGGGGGGAGGGGAAAATTAATAAAATTAATATTTTGTTTTCATTATATGAACAACGATATAATAAAATAAATCATTGATTTATAATAAATAGGATTATGATATAATTGATCATGAAAAAATAAGATATGTGTGGGAAAAAAACTCAAAAGACAGGGCAATAAATAATAGTGGGGGCAATTTCCCACAAAACACTCCTTAAAAAGCATTGATATATATTATACAATGTAGAGTATATACATTGTAGAATATATACAGTGTATAACATCGAATTATTCGCGTGAATAGGCTACAATAATAAATCTGGTTAGATTTGTACCCGTTTAACATTTTAGTTTTTTGAATATTTACTAAATATCTGATACGTAATGTTAAACGAATTATAATACTTTGAAAGAAATAACTTTAAATCAGCCGCCGTTAAGTGGTTCTACAAATCTTGCTACATATCGGGTATTAATTATGTAAGCCGACTATGCTAGTAAACGCACCGATCTAAAGGTTGCTTATCTAAATGTGTTCCATTCGGTCGATTGTTAACATTATGTTCACCCGTTATATATTTTGATAATGTCCAATCTTCTAATTTATTATAGAAATTATTTTATGATAAATAAAAATATGTAATACTGTAATAAACATGTTTACTAAGAAGTATTATGTTAATACTATTAATAGTGTTTAGTATTTTATAACAAATAATATATTATTATGTTGATATAAATGTAATGGCTATTAATATCCATTTAAACATAAATAACTTATTATAAATATTAAAAGAGTCTACCTTCTCAAGTTGTTCCTCGGATTTATCCTCAAAAGGAGCTCCTTTTCTTCTCCAGAAATGTGTTCCTTTCACTATTCCTGGACTAATGATAAATAGATAATAGTTTATATATTAATTGTAATACTATACATATATATTCTATAAATATTATAATTTATATGATCGATAATTTGGTTCATATATATATATATATATGAATTAAAGTATTATGAAATACAGATAGGTAGGACTACATACAAATAACCATACCTATAATATACCTATATATATATATGTAATGTCCTTAATACCACTAACCTAACTCCGTTAACTCTGACTCCGGACGGACCTAACTCTGTGTAATGTGTGTTCGAATTAACTTATGTATATATTATATATAAGTATAATATGTAATAATATTCTAATATAAATTATAAATACAGTGTATTAAGATGTATATGTTATTAACATGTATTAAGTGACAGAATGACCACTAACCTAAAGCCAGTGTCCGAGTGAACTGGTCAATAGCCGCTCCGGAAAGGGTGTATGTGAAGTAGGCGGGGCACTAGACACGTGATTAATGACTCATGTAGTTATATTATTACAATATTAAACTTAATTATTTATTAAATATCCTTCGAATAAACAAACAAATATATATATATATATATATATATATATATATATATATATATATATCTAGTATGCTGGGGAATTATATAATTTGTCGAACCTAATGTCCTAATATTTCCGATGAATCATAATAACTATGCTAACCGGTTTATTTCCGGTGAAACTGTTGACGTTGACGATGGCGCCCCTACTCTCCAAGAGATAGGGGACGGCTTCCCTAGTTACAGCGTACAAAGACCGTAGATTACTATCGAATACTGCGTCGTAGTCTTCCATGTCTGTTTGCATGAAACCCCCCACCTTTATTATACCGGCGCAGTTTACCTATGCGGGTAGGTTTAGCACACGTTATTCTTAGCCTTCGTCTATTATATATATATATACGTGTAGTTATTAGTTAGTCATAAAATATAACATATAATATTATATAAATGAATAAATGAAATTAGTTTATATACAATGTCTAAGTAGAATCAGTGAAAGTTATTATTTAATTCGATATCTCCTAATAGTAGTATTTAATCATCTTCATCCAGATATAATACAATTATAATGACAGAAAAATTGAAAACACTAAAAAAGACAACAAATAACTAACAAAAACTAAAACAAATATTCATACATAATTGCAATATAAGTATTTAATTAAAATGTATTCTAAAGTAGACAACTATAGTTGTATACTAATGTAGATAATTATAGTTATTTTATATATACTAAAGTAGACAAATATATTAATAATAAGTACCAAGGTACACTTCAAACCAGGAAATTTAGTCCCCCGAAATGCTCCGCGCTATGACGGACAACTTTCTTCACCTCTTCACTAATCCTCAAGTCTCCGGTAACAGTGAATATCTGAAAGTGTTGTGTTAGTCGTCAAGCTTTCCATATGATAGATACATTTATAAATATATTCATATATTTATATATGTTTGTAAAAAATATCTATAACAAAATATAATTTAAAATAAAATATAAAATATACTTATCTCATCACATTTATAATATATGTGATGGTATAATAATATATTAACATGTTGTATTGTTCTATTACTCTATACTTTTAATATATATATATATATATATATATATATATTCATTTATTACGTTAAAATTACGTAATGATAAATTATAATATAATTATAATTTCCTATATATATCATTTATAATTATATTATAATTTATTATTACGTTATTGTAACGTTTTATAAATATTAATATTTAACAATGAAATACGAATATAACCATATGTATCAAATATCGCGTACTAATTGCACGTTGAAATACTCGCACATACGTACACTGTACGTCGTACATGCGACATTATACACGCCCTCACGTACGGCTCGCGGTGCGTACTTACATCGTTCCTGTTCATGCCCTGTAGGACGCACTTCCTGGCTGTCTCCTCTAATCTCGCGGAATCCCGTCCCGTTATGGCCAGCTTGACCCCGTACCGCGAGAACCGGACAGCGGTGGCCGCCCCTATTCCGGAGCTTGCCCCTGGTGGTGGGGTAGGGGTGATGTGGCAGGACACAATGGGGATGTCGGGGTATAGTATACATACTATGTAGAGTATATCCTGAATATAATTTAAGTTACGTCCTCGTTAATAAATAAATGTAACTCTAATATGCATATAATTTAAATTAAACATATTATATTTGTATATATATATATACGTTTCAATACAACATATTAATATACCAGTACCATATAATATACATAAATAATACGTCTCATTAAAGTTTAATATTGAGAATACTTTACCAAAATAATAGTATATGATTTTATTAACGTATTTTGTATAATAACAGTGTATATTAAACCTGTAATGAGACCAATTTTTCCTTTATAAGATTCATATTCCATGACGACTAATTGGCGAAGTATATAATTATGAGTGGCGGAATATAAAGGGAATATAGGCGTAGTATCGACGTAGGAATGGAGTATTAAATATGTCTGACCACTAGAACTAACTGACCGCTAACACAACGAACACAACTGGTAAACATAAGCGACAATAACCTTGGTTATATAGTGGTTTGAAGAAATGGTCACGCTCAAACCCTCATGGTCAAGGGATTAACGTCGCTCTCTGTGTGTGTGTGTTCACGGACCGAAATAGCTTTAATCGGCTCGAGATGTTCATTCAGAGTTAACTAGTTATACGTATAGCTCTACATGTAGGCTATATCCTATGGTTATGTTATATACATATATGTATACATCTAATTAAATCATATATATATATATAATTTATATATATAAATATAAATAAATAGTGACAAAGTGATACATCGGAAACCACACACTCATACACACATATACACACACATATATATATATATATATATATATATATATATATATATATATATATATATATATATATTATATAATATATATATATAATTTGGTTAATAAATTATCATGATTAAAATGTCGAAAGCATTTTTTTTAAATCAATCGATATTGTGGATATGAATATTTATGATCGATATTCAAGTAATAAATATAATTTATAAAAGCCATACATTTTATTATAGATTTTTGAAATCCAAATTGAAAATTATTTATTAAAGAATTTGTATCTAAAAATGTAAAAATTATTACTTTTATAATGTTTTAAAAAATTGTTACATTTTATAGTTAATTTACCTGATAATCCCAATTTATCATTTTTATTTACTTTAATATATAAAAGGATAACTTTAGATGTTTTTAAGATTAAACACCATGTTCAATAAATAAAATTGAAAAAAAATGATAATGGATAAAATAATAGTATACCATATAGGGTATTAAAAAAAAGTTAAAATTATGGGAATCTGTACTATATTTTGAATTAATATTAGAAATAATATTTACAATTTCAATTGATAAAACAGGCTTTATAAAAAGTTAACTTTTATTACTAGTAATATTTTCATATATATTTTTATTATAATATGAATATTTTTATTTAATTCAACATTTTGTAAATCTGTTAAATTATTATCAATAATAATTTCTAATTTTGTAGTATTACCTATAACTTTTTTTTAAATACGCCAAGTATTTTTAATAATATTATTATCTTTTATTTTATTTTCATAATATTTTTCTCTGGATATTTAAAAAAATTTAAATTTGTTAAGAAATTTGTATAATTATCATATATATATATATATATATATATTGATTAATGAATGATTATTTAAAGGTTTTTATAAATTGTATTATGTTTACCTCTAGGTATATACAATTAATGATGGAATGGGTTGGGTTGGGTTTAACTAAAACTCCAGTTTTAATTTTAATTTTTTTATTAGACAATATATATGCATTAGTTGTTGTAGAACAACATTTTAAAAGTAATAGCGGAATAGCGGATTTAGTACAAATGAAGAAAAATGATATTAATTAGATTATTATTAAAATTTAAAATATTTTATATGTATATATATATATATATATATAATTATCTTAAGATGTGCACAACATCACCAATCCCCTGTATTTACCCCTATAGGGGTACTACTATAGTATACTTCTACGATGCAAATACAGGTGATTACCGATTGCCGAGTTTACGAGTGTTATTCTCACAACAATGATGTCCTTAATAAGTTCTTAATGAGCCTTATGTAGCCCACGTAATAGTGTGTGTATGATTGTATAGATCTATATATATAACTATCTATAAAACTCATGAATGTATCTATAGATATATGTCATACATGTTCTATAGTATATGTATGCCTACTTCGTGAAGTTCTATAAGAAAATATAATCTTTAATATATTAATTATATATATATATACGTATGTGTGTGTATGTATGTATGTGTGTATGCATGTATATATGTGTATACATGTAGGGTACCTGATTTATTTGTGTATGTGTTGGTATATATATAATAATAAAATACTGTTATCGAGTTTAAATTTATAATAATATTTAAATATTATTTTGTTAACATTTCCCTCTTTACCAATCCTTTAACTAATATATATATAATTATATATATTTTATTTAATTCCTGAAATGGCTTAAAAGTAATACCCTAGAAGTAATACTATAGTATTGTATACAATAAAGAGAGCCATTTATCCTCGTTATATATTTATTTATTTATTTTATTTATATATAGTTTATTGACTTCAAAAACACTGTGTGGTTATAGGCGTCGATAGATAAAAAACAAAAAATAGAATAATAAAATAAAATAGAACGAATTACAATGACTTAAAATGAACATACAGTTTACGTTTAAATAATGAAATTGATGAAACACAACGAATATCGTAAGGAAGAGAATTCCAGCTTTTCGGAGCAATAACCGAGAAAGCAGATTCAGAGAATGCCAATGATGTAGATTACTGCACCAACTTCATGATGTGGCACTTCCGACTTGACCTGTTTGAACTCTGAATAGTAATGGATTGAGCTATATATTCAGGAAATCCACGGTGAATAGCCTTATGTATAATACACAATAGCCTATGTATACAAATATATCTAAACTTAAGCCAGCCTAATGATCTCATTAAATCAGATATAGAAACAATTGAAGCAAAGTTTAGTTTATATAATACACGTATAGCACGACGTTGAATACGCTCAAGTTTATACATAAGGTTGACAGGTAAATTACATAATAATGAACAGCAATATATAAGTCTGCTGAAAACTAGCGAGTGTAAGCGAATTACGATATTTTCTAATATTATATAGAAAATAGGTGGCAGTACGAATCATGTTATTAATATGTGGAGAGTAGTCTAGGTGAGATGTTAGAGTGAAACCGAGGGTAGTTATAGATTCAGAAGTTGGTAGTGATAGTAAAAAAGGATGAGTGATTGATAGTGGAGAACTGGGTCTCGAAAATATGATAGTGTCAGTTTTAGTCATATTTAAGGAGAGAGAATTATGAGAGAACCATTCAGTGAGATCAGTAATACAGTTAAACATAGAAATTTGAATCATATCAGAATCACTAGAACTAGGAAATGATGTATATATCTGTAGATCATCAGCATAAAGATGATAGTGAATATTGGGATATTTGAGAAAAATTGATTTAATAGGGAGAATATAAATAATGAACAATATAGGCCCAAGAACAGAGCCTTGTGGTACACCATGCATGTTAACATAAGGAGGAGACAACGAGGAGTTAATCTTCACGGAAGATGTTCTTGATGACACAAAAGACATAAACCAACTGTGTACTTGACCGTATATGCCAATTTCATTAAGTCTAATTGAAAGAATATTGTGATCTAGGGTATCAAAGGCACTAGATAAATCAAGTAGTACGAGATAGCATGGGGCTTTATTATCAAGAGATATGAGAATATCATTAATGATTAAAGTAAGGGCAGTTTCGGTATTACGATGAGGAAGATACGCACTTTGATATTTATCAACAATAGCATTTGACGTAATGTAATTAATAAGTTGAGTGGACACAACTCGTTCTAAGGTCTTAGATATTTATGATAACTGAGATATTGGACGATAACTTGATAAATTAGATTGGTCAAGAGTAGTTTTTTTTTAAATCGGAATAATATATGAATATTTCATGGAGTGTGGAACAATAGATGATATAAGAGATCTATGAATTATTTCAGTGATAAGTCCAATAAAAGATGGTGATAATGAACGAAGTAGATTGAGTGGAATTGGATCAAGTAGGGAATTCGTTTTCAAGGATGTCATCAGAGAGAGTACAAAGTCATGTGTGGGAAGCGTAAAACATGACCAATGATTCAGATTGGATGTTAAATTGGGATTGAGTCGTACCGAGTTGATGTTTGGAAGTACATTGATAATACTAGACATTTTTTGTTGGAAGAAATTAGTAAACAAGGAACAAAGAACTGAATCAGGTTTGTCAGGAAGATGCTTGGTCTGGGTTTTACCTACTAAGGTGAAAGATAATTTGTAAGCTTGCTTAGAAGATATTCCATAACTACCGAGCATATCAGTAAAGTATGACGATTTGGTAGAGAGAAGTTTATTCTTATAAAACGATCGACAAGCTTTAAATGCAATACGATCAGAGTCAAGTCTAGAGGATGCATATTTACGTTGTAGTCTACGAAGTAGTTGCCTTAGTTTAATAAGTTCAGTATTAAACCAGGGAGACTTAGAATCAGTTCGGTTGATAAGAGTAATGGAGGGTGCAAAAATATCAAGCGAATGAGATAATGCTAAATTAAAAGAATCAAAAAGTGTAGACAAATCAGAAGATATACTGTTGTTAAGTTGATGGAATACAGAGTTAACAAACATTGGTTTATCAATAAAGGATATTTTCCGAAATGATCTAGAAGGTCGATTAATTTGAGATACCGGCAAGTTCAAATCAAATAAAATGGCAAAGTGATCAGATATTAGAGAACTTTGAGTGGGATATGAAATTAAATTAGAATCAACTAAAGATAAAACTAAGTCAATAGTATTACCATTGGTGTTAGTAGGAAAACGAATATGTTGCGTCAAGGAATACTAAAATATAAGTTCATTCAGAGATAAGGAAGCATAATTATCATTATTAATTTGAATATTAAAATCACCAAGAATAACCGTGTTAACCGATGTAATAGATTCTAGGATAGAGGAGAGGTCAGTTAAGAAACTCCGTAGGCTAGATGAAGGTGGTCGGTAGATAAGTATAATTAAAATGGTAAATAAGGAAGGAAATTGAATATTACAGATCAGAATTTCACATGAAGAGAAATATGGGGTAGATGATGAAATAAGATTAAGTTCCGATGAGAATAACAGAGCTAAGCCGCCACCACGATGTGATGTAGACCTATTAGCAAGCAATAATTTAAAACCATCTGGGGTCAGTTGAGAAGCTAGTGCAGAATCATCATTAGTTAGCCAAGTCTCAGTAATAGCAGATATAGAACAATTCGAATCAATAATTAATTGAGTTCAAATTTATTACGTACTGATCTAGCATTAAGGAGTTGAAAAGAATACTTTCTGGGAGAGTGCACAGGTAGTATATATAACGGCTATAGCCCAATAAAAGACGTGATTTATAATCATAGATTTATAGTTTACATATAATCATAGATGTATAGGTAAAATAAAATCTATTGTTATAATCAACTGTTGATCTGAACGAATTACCCATAATGCAGTACCGCGCGAGCTGTCACGTGTCACCCATATGATGACGTCACCTGAACGTGACATTACGCAACAAGCTGGCTACGGGTCTATTGTTACACGAGTGTATATATAACAATAGGGCGTGAACAACGGTTATACATAATCATAAGCACAGCCATACCTATAGCATATATACCATACATACCTACCTACAATCATATATTGATATGTTCTCGAAGGATAACTCAAACTTTTTGCAGCTGAAGGATAAAGTTGTGTTGATTACAGGTAAACTTATCATAATTACATATGTCCTATTCGATATGGGCTATATATTCACACACATATATATATATATATATATATATATATATAGTTAGGTTTATCAATATTAATATTATATTTAAGATAATACATCATTTAAGTAATCCTCATGAACAATTATAAGTTGCAATATTATATATATAGGATACTTCCGTGGATCCACGAATAATATATTCGAATAATAGCGACTATAGTCCAATAATATATAGTCCAATGGTATACCTATATTGAGGACACCTTTTATTTATAAAAACATATAGTAAAAACTATAGTAAAAACATTCTGTATCTAAAATAATAAAATTATAAATAATTGTTTGCATTAGGTAATTTATAAACATGTTTAGTATATTAAGATTACTAAATAAGTTATATTTTGTTTCCAAAATTCAGAAAATTTGAGTAATTTTTATTTTTTATTAAGATTATAATTTATTAAATAACACATATAGTATATATATATATATATATATATATATATAACTAAACCTTAACTTATCAAGCTAATATTCTGTAAATTGTTATATTATGTTATTTATGGCGTATATTAAATTATAGGTATTACTACTATCATTCTTTTTTTTTCATTTTCTATTATTAAATTATTATTTCATATAATTGTGTGTGTATTTAACACTCCATAAACTATATATCTACTTAATTAACATTTATTGATTAAAATATAAATTATTTTCAACTTTAACAAATGTCAATAAATTTACAATACTTTGTTATCTTTTCGTTTGATTCCAGTTATGTAATATTATTGTGTAAACCTACACGCAATATTATCATTAAATTAATATCAATAATTAGTTAATATCTTCTATAAAGTGAAGAGGAAATTTATTTTATTTTGTTGTTGAATTTCTCTAGAACTGGCCTAGAGCTAAAGCCTACGATTTGTCAGATAAAAATAAGCTACGTCTTTTTGTGTTTTTAAAATAAATAAAATTCTATAAATTATTTTAAAATGTACATATCATTGTACAAACCCTGTTTTTTATTGGATTACTTATTATGATCTATATATTTATTGATACACATACATATATATATATATATATATATATAAGAAATAGTTTGGTTCAGATCCCTTTAATTTTCAAGTCTCCTTACCTATGTATTTAAACACTCCAGGAATAAATCACTTAATTATATGTACATTGTACATATGCGTATTCCATGACTACTTGAATACATACATAATACCTATATACCCTAAACACCCATACCTCAAACACAAACACCAAGTAGGTTAAACACACCTATATACGGTATATGTAATACACATACACACGATACAGTAGTATACTACTGTAGACTGTATACTTCTATAGACTGGGAGTTAACACAACCTACCTACAAACATGAACACACATACATACACACATGCATACTTACATGCACACAACAACACATACTCGCATACACACCCACAAACACACCCTTATACAGGATCCAGTAGTGGTCTAGGAGCTAACACAGCTAAACTATTCGCTGCCCTAGGCTGTAAGCTTAGTCTGCACGGAAGGAGCGATGAGGGCATTCAGAGAACCAAACAGACTTGCTTAGATGCAGGATCCAAAGAACATAATGTTAGAATCACGTGTTGTAATATCTATATTAATAGTCAAGTGGTATATATGAGTCTAATATATAGTAATTGGTAACTACTTCAATACACCTTAGATATTAACGACACTGGGAGATGTGACAATTGAAGCAGATATCAAACATATCGTTAAGGAGACTGTGACAAAATTCGGTTGCATTGATGTTCTGGTTTTTAAATTTGATTAGTTATATATTCTTATATTTTTTAGAATTTACTATATAAAAACTAAATCAGTATTATAATATATATATATAACAAAGTGAATGTTTGTATAACTTTATTGAGATAAAGACCAGTGTAACAAAAAATTATCATAATAACAAATAATAATAATGACACTATGTACCAACCTAGTTCCTTTTATAGGATAATAATGATACGAAATTGACAAATGTCTTAACAAATTAAATTCAACATAAATTAATCGATATATCTGCAGACTTTACTTTATAACATATATATAAATATGAACATAAATACAAATTTATAGTTGTATGTTGACTAATATTTTAAATCTGTTCTATTATAAATAATTGAAAATCTTTAAGATAAACAATGTTGGAGTCGTAAAGACGGGAGGATTCTTCAAATGTTCGCTCGAAGATCTTGACCTCTGTCTTAATGTGAACATGAGGGCTATGTTCATGGTGACCCGGCATGTTATACCTTATCTCATGGGAAGTAAAGGTAGTATATGTGTTGTTGTTGTAGTAGCAGTAGTAGTAGTAGTAGTAGTAGTAGTAGTAGTAGTAGTAGTAGTAGTAGTAGTAGTATCAATATAGTAACTACAACCTTATCCAATTGTACCAAGGTGTTATAGTGAATGTGTCAAGCTTCACTGCCCAGCGTCCAGTAAACGACTACCTCGCCTATTGCCTCTCTAAAACTTGTGTTGATCAGTTCACTAAATCTCTAGCCCTTGGTTAGTCTAACCACATTATAGATAATAATACTACTACATATATAATACACATATATTATTATTAATAATTATTTTTTTTATTATAAATCAAATTAATTAAAATATTCACTTCTTACCTTTTCTATATATATATAAATAATTATAATCTAAATATACATATGACATTGTCATTATGGTAATTATTACTATCCGTATTTTCAGAAATGGGGCCTATGGGAATAAGAGTGAATTCCGTAAAGTTAGTGTATGTTACATAACATCCAGTAGGTATTTACTATTAATGTAACCATGGTTGCCGCATAGTAACCTAATATTATACACTATATTATATTTATAAAACATTACACAACAGTTATTAATTATATTGTCTATTATACCTCTATTTATGGGCTTAGATTGCATATTGTTTATGAATTAAATTACACATGGACCTTTTATTAACAGATATGTGTTATTTAATATTTATTTTTTAATGAAACTATAATTAAATTTCTTATATTTTTTATAAACGTATAAACATACAATTATATTATAGTATGTATAAATATTATATAACTATATTAAATTAAATAAAATCATTTACAATAGTTAATAATAATATATTACTTCGATATAGTCCTGGCATAATGAGAGACACTGCATTGTGGACAAGACCAGGTCTTCCGCTAAACACTAACCCCCTGGTGGGAGGATTTGTTAGTACTACACTTTGACAGATATACATATGCGCGATGTTTTCCAGTTTATACGTACAAGATAGGAAAAAGGGATATTTTAAAAGCCTATATACTCTTATTTATACTTTTTTTTTGTATAAATCATTTTTATATAGATAAAGAAATGAAGACAAAATTAAAAAAGTTCTTTAAATGGCCATTAATAGCCATTTTCCCTATCTTGTACATGTAAACTGGTTAACGACGCGCGTGGGTAATAGTTCCCTTAGGGTAATGTAATCATCTTATTTTAATTAAAATTTATTGCAAAAAAAGTAAATTAACCTTAGTATATTATCATAATTTTCGGTGACACACTCCTGAGACATATATTGTATAGACCAATCATTTTGTTGTGATTTCCATTGAATGATACATTAATATTTGAACTCAATACATTTATTATTATTAATATATATATTTATATAAATATCGTTACACATATTATAAATAGATAATCAGAAAGATCGGAGGAATGTACCCACTGGGGAGATCATCCGTAAGCCAGGAGGTAGCGCCCTCTATTGTGTTCCTAGCATCGGAGACCACCGGTTCCTTTATCACCGGAGTGAATCTATTAATAGACGGAGGAAAAGCCTTAACTTCCGCCCTAGCGAAATAGAACCACGGCGACGACTGAAGAAAATATCGGAAAGAAATTCACATTTAAATATATTCGCAATAAAGTAATGATTTTATACGTTGTATTTATTGTGAATACTTAAAATTGACTAGTTATTTTAACAACAATTTCTATTGCTAAACACCTACATTAAGTTATATGTGGAGATTAGTTGTAGTAACATTATATCGATATACGAAATGAAAATTAGCATTACATTTTAAAACGAATTACAAATATTTCGAACAAATTAATTATATTTTAGAAACATAATATCATATATGGCAAATCATTAAATGTGTACTTTGGGGTGTTATTTGAAATCAAAGATGGTTTATATTGAATTGAATTGAAAATAATTTATTGAGTATAGACAGAGCAATACAATTTCTTATCAAATAAGAGTACCAGAGGTTATCTCGCAACCTATGTTCACAAAGAGGGTAGTCTTCATTAAAATATGTATAACTAAATATATTTATATATATATATATATATATATAAATAGATGTATTATTACTACCCGTGCTAGGGTTACGCATCGAATAACATGTATTGAATAACAATATTTTATTTATAATTATATAATTAATATATTTTATTTATCCAAATATATTTAATAAAATAATATTATTTGTGATTACGACATAAATGAATATTATTCACTTTCTCTCCAGGAAGTGATATAGAACCCGATAGAAAATAGTTGAAATGCTTCGACGCATCGAACTAGAGATATAGTGGTACAACATTATCGGATCATAATAGTATAGGGGGCGATAGTGGGGACAAATGATGAAGAGTTGTTACTACGCGATTATATTGGAATCGTCCGCTCTCTCTCTCTCACCACCACTGACACTAATAGCCGCTGTTTCTATTACGATTCTGATAGTTATCTCTATTATCGGTGTACTGGTTATTGCGGCCTCCATTGTTATTGTTACCGTAGTTATTGTTGCCATAGTTACTGTTGCCATAGTTACTGTTGCCGTAGTTACTGCGCTGTTGACCGTAACTATTTCTCTGATCGTACTGATTCGACGATTGGTTGCCGCGATAATTTTGTGTACGCTTGTTGTCGTAGTTGTTTCTCGAATTGTCGCCCCATCGCTTTCTGTGAATCGTTGGTATTAAACGTGAATATAATGCGATGATCATGATTCTATGAATACAATGAGGAAGAGATGCGACGGTGAAGATTTAATTGCTAGTAGTTTCAAAAATTTGATTCGATAAATATCGAAACACAAGAAATACATTATATTTTTAAAATATCGTAGATATAGCATAACTATGTGATATATCTGTTATTGAAATTAGTAAATAATAAAGTGAATTAAATAATCTCATGTGTATGTAAATAAAATATTATTTATTGATGAAATTTAAATTTAAATAATTATCACAATGTCTACTTAATCTGAATGCTCCGCATATAAAATAGATATATTCAGTTAAATGTACTCACATTCATATGTTAACATATGCATTATATTCCATTATACTATTTTATTTTAAAGTAGAAATTATTTTCTTATGTAGTCTACCATTCTGATATTTCGATAGCTGTCAATTTAAAATCGCGCTCATTTTGAATCCATACCCTTCATATATATTATATTGCAAGCCCATTCTTGTTCCAATTCACTCAAATGAATTATCGAAAATGTTTAAGGGGTTATGAAACATGCACAAAATTCATTTTTATATTATAATAATACAGTTCAATATTTTATCTTTAAAATGAAATATAACTTTATATATAAAATATCTATAAATGCCATAAATAAATCACAAGCCAATTATAATATCTTTTATCATAACTATGAATGCTTATAACTCTTTTGTTTTATTTCAGTTGGATATTTATTTGGATATCTATAACTTTTGAATAACTTGATCAATCTTCACAAAATTAGAAATTATTAAACATAGTCTTTGTTTATTTACAATTTAGTTTTTACTATTATGGTAGCTATGATGCGAGTATTGTCCAATTGAATGTAAGTATTTACAATCAAAAGAAAATGAATATAATAATTTCATAATATATTATTTATATATTTCATATAATAAATATATTATAATGTATATACTTATACTTGTTTTTGTGTATTATGCATATATATTTTTTATTTTATAATCAATCATATTTAAAATTTATATATTTTATATTATAAGTTTACTATAATTTATATATTTCTACTTATTTCTACTTATGTATTATGATGTATATTATAAATATATATTATTCATATAATATATACGAATACATATATTCTTACTTGATATAAAATATTATTTTTCATTATATATTTTATATATTCTATATTATACATGTACATGATATGTATGTAATATCATTTTTAAATAAGGTAATAGGTAATTCAAATGTTAATGTAATAAACTAGTGATCTAAATGAACTCGGAGAGTTCGAACAAGTATCGAATAGTATTACATTTTTGATACTTCGAACTTTGAAAAAAAATTCGGTTTCGAACTTTACAAATTTTTAAATTTACTTGAATTCATATTGAATTAGTATCGAACTTTCGTAATCCAAACTTTGTATGCAATTATCGAACTTGTATATTTGATAATATAATTAATTTAAGTTATCCAAAGTATTGGTGCAGTCTTAGTCTCAGTTACCCAAAGCATCGATATAGATATTAGATATAAAAAAACTAAAAATAATAATTAGTCACCAATGGAAATAATAACATTTATTTATACACAGATTATGTAAGAGATATATAGATTAATATTTATATCTATAATAAATATATAAAAATTATGATTACAAATTAATATAAAAAGTATAATTTCTACACGAGACTACCAATCTATGGCTTTACATAACATAATCCGTACAATAATGAAATAAATGTTATATTTTAGATTGTAATTTACTATAAATATGAAATAAATTATATATTTTATTCTCAATATTATTTAATTTTCAACAAATTAAGTACATTTATAGAATATTTAATTGATAAAATAAAGAAATAATTATTAAATTTAAATAAATATATATATATATATATATATATAAATAGAATTAAATTTATTTATGTATACTAAGTATTAATGAAATAGTTGTATATTGAAATATAGTAATATTTACTTTTGTAACAAAAATACTCAATTTTACATACAACAATTTTCTATAATACATATACGCCGGCATATTCAGCTGTATATTTTATTGAGATCGTAGCTTATGTTTCGTTATTATTCCTATATATTTCGCGTTGTTAATAAAGTTTGAATTTACGCGCCTCCACCGAGCTTCAAAGCGCTGACCACGTGATCATGAGAACTATTTATGTGATGATTGTGTTCAGCTTGTTGGTTCAACAACCCAAATATAGACATTATTATTTTATTTACTTTTGGTAAAGTGCGTAAATCACAACTTAAATATATTTATGTTTTTCTTTACATTATTATTTATTTTTACACATAATCTTAACCCTAATCAATAAACTCTAATCTACCTATCTAAGTAGTAGTTAATGCGAGCGAGTAGGTGATCAATGACAACACGCTAACCTATTGTTCCTGTTGTCTTGCCAGTCGTTTAGACACGGAGGCTCGATCACCTTACGGTCGCAGTACGCCAGGAAAGCTGTAGAGGTGTAACGATCGGTGAAGGCGGCTTCTAACGTTCGCATCTCTTCTCTAAATTCATCTGTTACCTCATCCACTTGTTCCGTCGGTTCTACTACTTCACTTTCATTTAAACATTCGCTTGCTGTATCCTGTTCTATCTGATCCGAAGGTAACGGAACGAGATCTTTAGGTGCGCTTAGCACCTCTCGTTCTAATTCACCAGACACTATCTGAACGGATTCGTTAATCGAAGCCGGTGTATCGTCGGTAGAGGGTGACCCCTGCGCGACCTCTGCGGAGATTATGGTATCGCGACCGTCGACGTTCTCAGTAGTCGGTTCGTCGGCATCCGGAGCTATCGAGACTTCCGCCTTTACGACCGTAGCTTGGCTGAGCGTGTCCTTTACGGTACTTGTTGCATCATTAACGGTACTGGTTGCATCATTAACGGTATCGGTTACATCATTATCGGTGATATCCTGAGTAGGAGTGCAGCTGGTTACCTCGGACATTAGAGCTGTACCTGTACAATGAAATCTCAGAGTTATTTCTGTATTATAATCTATCTGGCAGAACGCGTGCGCTGCGAAGGTGATTTTAAGAATGCTTATCTATGGGATACACTACCATATAAACTACGCTTTACTCAATCCACTAACTCATTAAAATCTCTATTAAAAATATATCTATTTACCACTGCATTATTTGTATCACTATTTTTATCAACATTTATTATCATATATTAATATTAAGTACTTTCTTTATTCTCCTTGTTCGTTATTTTATTTTTTTTCGTTTATGTTTCTTTTTATAGTTTTTGTTTTATTTTTACTTTCGACGCTCGATCGCTCTGGCACAAAGAGTCGTTAAAATTAATTAAAATATCATCACGCCTGATTTAAGATAATTCATATTTAATATAGAATTATTATATAATATAATAATATAATATTATAATATGACTATTACAAATTCCTCATTAAATCATATGTAAAATATATTACTAACTATAATATCTAAATATATATTTATTATTGTATTTCAATTAGTTTGAATTGATTTTTATTAATTAAATTAAAATTAATTCACTTCATTAGAATTTAATTATATAATTACTATATCTAGTACCATTTTTCACTGATATGAATATAGGCGCAGCGTACATTACCATCACGCCTCATAGTTGGAACTTACGATCAGGTTATGACCCTCCCCATTATAATTATTATAATAATTATTATAATAAAATTTATAACAGATTGATTATTTTAAAATAATTATGAGATTCATATTTTAGAAATAGTTGAAATAATATTATTTTACCATAATCATTATGATAATGGTAACCATTATAAATATAAATATTATATAATAGATTACTACAATTAAATATAACTAACTTGTAATGATATTAGTAATTATATATATTATTATGTAAATAAAATTTAAATAATAAAGATATAAACATCAAGGACTATTACGAGTAAGTATATAAAGTTAGGTGCCAATTAAAAGTAAATGCAAATTAAATTTGAACATATTATATTTAATATCTATTTTAATACCTTAATATTATATTTAATATCTATCAATATATTTACAATATGTATTTAATTAAACTATATTTATTATATATAATATTCACTTATATAAAATATATTATAATAAATAGTTTTGCGTAAAATTACATGGCTAACAAATAAAAATGCTAATTATTTCCCATTTATTTTTAACAATGTTTTTATCCCGGGTTTTTATATAGTATTTTTTCGTAAAATCTTTGTATATAATTTATTATTTGAAGGATTTTAAATTATTATTTTGAAATAATTGTTTACAATTATATGTTTTAAGTGTATAGAAATTAATTAGTAGTTATTATAACCAGTTTTATATCATTAATATTTAATAAATAAATAATGAATATTATATTAAGAATTAAAAATTGTAATTTGTTGAAAAAAGCGATTATAAATACTCATGGATTGACATCAACTTACGCCCATGGAAATAATGTCGAAGAACATAATTCATTATATGGTGAAACATGTAAAAGAACTATATGTTTATCCTCAAACTATAGAAAAATTACACCGAGTATTCAAATGAAATGGAATAAAAAAACCGAACGCTTTATCGGTAAAATGTCTAAGAGAGTATCAGGGTTTGACAACTCTACAACTAAAAGGTTAATTTAACCGTTAAACAACTAAACAATAAGTTAGTTTGTTACTATGAAAATTACTTATTAACTTAATATTATATTTATGAGTTATATTTGTTAACTTATTAAGTTATTAAGTTACTAAATATAACTCATAAATATAATATTTATAAGTGTAATAATATCATATTAAATATGTAATAATATGTAATTAATATTTAATATTATATTATATATATGAGTTATATTTAGTAACTTAATAAGTTATTAAGTTACTAAATATAACTCATAAATATAATATTTACAAGTGTAATAATTATAGGTACGTAGATTATCTTCCAGCTACAAATGTCAAAATCATTATAATACATATATATATATATATAGTTTTTATGATTATAATTTATGGTTAATATTATATTAATTATATTATATTAATTTAATATAATCATTATGGTAAAAATCTTCACGATTGAATGTGATTTGAACGCCCGCAAACTTGTGTATTCGAATTAGTGATTTTACAATAGTGTATGATTGGTCATTATAATTAGCGTATGTTTATTTATAACTCAAGATGTAATGCAGCTAAAAAAACCTAGAAATATAAAAACTGAACCAAACCAAACTAAACTAGTGAAAATAACTAAAACAAAAATATTAATGTTTGTACATACAAACATACGCTATTGTAAATTCTCTAATTCGAATAAACAATTTTAGCGACTTTCAAAGCGCGCATCAATCGCGAAGCTTTTGACCAGGTACCTTTTAGTGAACACATATATTTTATAATATATAGAGTATACATTGTACCATTGTTTTATACTATTAGTGATAATGTGGTGACATTCATTTTAATTATTAATGTGATTACAGCAGTGAATGATATTTTGTTAATAATCAGGCCAGTAGTGTTTATACCCAGACATAATCATGTGATAATACTTTGATACAGTGCAAGTTTTACATGTTATATCAGAGGAAACCTGTGACCTAATTTATTAGGCACTGTCATCAATTTCATAAGCAATTTTCGGCCATTCATACAATGTTGACTAGTTGTTATTAGGGTACATTAATACCCTCATAGGCCAGAGAAAAAATAAATGTAAAACTTATTTTTGAATAACATAGTTGATGGAATGAACATGGTATAAGGATGGTATAAGGAAGTCTATTACATGCTATATTTGCAGAGATTACAGAGATTGCTCTCTTTTGTTTTATAGATACTGTACGAAAATTTGGGAAATTAGAGTGTACAAAGTCGTATTGGGTGGGATGATGTATAGGGAGTAAGTTGGGTTTGTATGTAATCAGATTGACTGTGATGAGTGGCATGATGGGTTAGCATACATATTTTATAGATTATTCTGTATTTAATTGAGAGCCAATGTAATATTTTCACTTAAGGTGATATATAGGTTCCAGAGAATTTAATGATATTGTGTATTAATCGAACAGCTGAATTTTGTAAAAGTTGTAATTTGTGTAGTAAATAATAAGGTATTCCATTAATTATCGAGTCACACTAGTCTAATTTGAGTGGAATAAGGGATGTTACAAGATTTTAGCAATGTCTGTGGATATTGAAGGTCTGATAATTTTAATAGTGTATAACATAAAATTTACAGATTTAGTTATATTACAGATTTTATGACTAAATGACAATGAAGTGTCTAATACAATTCCAAGATTACGGGCTCATCTGGAGTAAGGTATATAGTCATTACCAATATTTATATATATATTTGGAATAAATCAATTATTTGTCATCTGCATAGGCATGGTAGCCAATATTTAGATATTTATTTTTAAAAAAAGGTAGTATAACACATAAAAGATAATCATCAATTTCAAAATTGTTCCTAAAATGTTCTTAATTATTGTAGTAGGTTTATTGCACTATTCAATTAAATAACGTAATATCGCAAATCTTTTATAGTGGTTGATAGCATTTGTAATAATAGTAATAATGTTGATATTATAATTATTTATATTATTTCACAGGAAAAAGAAATGGTTTGATCAAACCACTGATATGGTTAGTTATAAAGAGTTATCTATCGACCTCACAATAACTACACAATAACTTGTACAGATGCTGGATATAGTGTCTAACCAGCATGTAGCGCACAAAAAGAATACTTACAAAATCAACGATACGAAGGTAACAAGATATTCAACTAGTATACATATATATTAATTAGTATATTTAATATATAATCAATTATATTATAGTAAAAATAATATTGAATTAAAAATAATAATAAAAAGAATAATTATTAAAATATAAAGATTTAAAAATGTTCAAAATTGTGTATATTTTCACAAATACGAATATATAATTGCAATTGTATAACATATATTTGTAGTCACCTCATAACATATCTAGATCACAAATATTTCTATATATCATCGGCTAAGATATTCATTTTTTATGAATAATAAATATTAGACAATGTTATCACCTGGAACATTGAAGATATACTGACTTTCTATAATCGAACGAAATCACTTCATTACAATGATATCGTCATAGTTTTCAAATTTAACTTAAAACCCCCCTTCCCTATTTAGATTCGCAGAGCTAAACAACTAAGCGTAGTGTTCCAACAGTACATCCACTCCATGCTAGACTCCGGGGAGATATGCCCCCAACTCACCAACTACAATTTTGAAATCATGAAGGTTACTCGAGGGCAGATTATATATTAACGTCGCTCTCAAACCCTTGTAATTCTTATTAGTATGTTATATGTATCAGTATATATTTATATCTTATTTTCGAATAATAAGCTATAAAAGATTATATTATATATATATACAGATTTAGGTACTTGTACCTAAATCTGATAATATATATATATTGTATTTACAGAATATAATGAAAATCTTTAAAATAAATCTTGAATACGTATATATGAATAATAAGTAGACATTTTGTTATAAAATATCAAATTTAGTTTATTATATAATATATAGTAAAATAAATTTATATATAATTAAATTATAATAATATTTATCATAATTTAAAATATTAAATTATAATTTCTATATAAAGAACTATAAATAATTATGTTTAAAATGTCTACCTATATATATATAAGATTACAAAAATGTATGTGTTAGAGTATACCATATAGTAACCATTATACTCAATATTTGTTATTAATAATATTTATTTTAATTAATTTGTATTAATAATTATTTTTATAAATCTATCTATAAACACACACACACATTTACTGTATGTCAGGTACGTATGTCAGATGACCTCAATGCTCTGAACATCTATTGGATAGCTCAAGGAGTGGAGAACACTGACGCCCATATCGAATCTCTACTGCCCAAGGCTGCCATCGATCTCAGGTAACTATGCACATGTTTCATCGGTTAATGTATTGCATTGGTTAATATGTATCTTACGTTAGTCATATCTTTGTTAATTATCATCTGAACTTAGACTTTATAATAATTTCGCTATTAAAATTTGACTTACGATTTTCGAAATAATATTATTTAATTCATTATATATATATATATTTTACTCTTAAAAAACAATTAATATTCATTAACTAAATAAATATATATATATATATATATATACATATTCACACAGAAAAGCTCTGATTGGACTTCACATAATAGGTCATATTCCCCCGATTCACTTTGTTAAGGTTATCTCTGATAATATGTATGCAAGTTTACACCAGACTTCACAATTACTCTTTATGCTAATTATATATATAGTCTTTAATATTTCGAATAACCTATATTTAATAAATGTCTATGAGATAAAATATTTAATTGATCAAGTTAATAATCTATATATATATTACTAATTTATTTGTTCTATTTATTTGTTCTATTTATTTTTAGATTATATTAATTTCTATTTTTCTCATTGTTTTTTCGCATTATTACAATACCTTTATTATTATTAATTAATGCCACTTATAATAGTTTTATCTCTTATCTAAAGTAAATAACCAATTCTTAATTATAAATATATATTCGATAATACCTTACATCGATATCTAGACTTTAATATATTAGAATAACATAAATCTCTAATCATGTTTAACGTTCACTTGTTAAGGATTACTCAAAGTCGAGAATACAGGAAGTTGAACGTTTACTGTCCACTGCGGATATGGGCGGTGATTATGTGACCTCTAATCTAGGTCAGAGTTCACTGTCATACTACTCTGTTACTATAATATGTATATATTAAATATTAATATAGTTAAATTAATACTTGTAACTAATGCTACAATCATTTAATTAAAAATAGAGCGATTGTATATTTATTCAAACTTACATCAACCATAGTTGAATGTTAAATTTAAGGCCTTTTTGTAAATATATTAAAAAATTTGCTAATTTTATCGTAAAATACTAGTTAATAATCGATTCCTATCTTAATTTATAATCACCTAAATATTATTAGTATCATCCATCACCTAAATATATAAATTTGTGGTTTATGAATTTCAACTTCTAAAGAAATATCATATTTGCATTAATATAATTTTATTTAGATTTTGGTTGATCATTTTATATTTGTAAGGATTTTTAAATAGAGATTAACTCTTTTAGTATAATCTACTAAAGAATTAAAAATGAATTTCACTTTATTTTATAAATTTATAATTAAATATTTTAATAAAAGTTGTTTTTAAAAATGTAGATAATAATTGAATTTAATTTATAAAAAATGATTGTATGTATGTATATTACATATTATAATTTTAATTAATATATTACATTATTATATATTTTATTAATTTATAATGTTTGCTTGGGTAAGAGCAAGTTTAGGCCAACTTAGGTGTACTATGTACAATATAATTATTAAAAACACAAAATATGTTATGTTAATATTAACATTATTTTAGAAATAGCTTAATTCACAATTTAATAATATTCTTAAATGTATAGAAATGTAGTTATAAATTACATTATTAAAATGTAGACTAAGGTTTTATATATGAAAGTTAATTTAGTTTAGGCATAATCTCAATTAATTTTAACATTACAATTTAGAAAATTTCATGTAATCAATTACTAAGTATGTAGAAATAAATCTGAAAAATAATTTATTTTTTTAACATTATATTCTATAAATATATACTAATACAACATTTAAATCTAAAATATATAATTTATAATTATAAATTATACATATCACCGAATGAATCGAAACAAATAAATAAATAAATATGAAACATTTTTTTTATGACTCAATATACATAAATAATTGTTTTCACCTAAATTATTAATAATCTTTGCTTAAGTCATACTCTAAAAATCTATAAAAATAAATAATGCTATTAACTATTAATACTACTACATTAGAGGATGAATTAAATGAACTGAGACCTGCGGTACTGAATTATTCCGGAATAAATACCTCAAGTAGTCGTCAGGTTTTTAAACAGCATCATAGTCATGATGCAGCTTCTACTGCATTAGATATTATAAAGCAAGTTTGCATATAAAATAATAATTACATGTACTCAATTTTAACTTAATTAAGATTTACATTTGATGATATTTAAATTTATAATGAACTAATTAATTTGGAAAAAGATTATTTAATTTACTAATATTATATAATTTACATTAATAAACGCATTATTAATCTTTATTTTAGAATTCGTAGGGTTATATTTCATATAATAAAGTAAGATATATTACTTTTCATTAAGTGGTTTCTGTTGATTGAATGCGTTTCAGTTATATTTAATAAGTTACCTCAAATCACAAATTTCTATAATACAATAACTTAAATACACACAGGAAAATATTGCAGTGTTAATATATCAACAAATATAAAATATATAAAAATGTTGATTATAACATATTACTATATAATATGTTACTTAGTATATGTACAAAATTACATTTTTTATAGATATATCTATTGAATTTATCTAGAAATACCATAAAAGGTTCAATAAAAATCTTTTACTTCACAACATTATAAAATTATTATTTATTGTGTAATTTAAATGCATTTTCACAGAATAATTATGTTTAATACCTATATATATACATTATTAAATATAAAATTAGTGTAGTCTTCTTACTAATTTTATATATATATATAAATCATATGTATTGATAAATCAATAATGTATTAATCTTATATGTATATACATATATATCAATATAATTTGAAATAAATGATAGACAAATTATTTATAATAATAATATAACCTTAGATATTATTTATATTCCATCAGTCATCTTTCCTATATCATATATTAATGATGATATAATCCTATAACCCTATCCTTGTATAGTAAATATACATAATGTACATATATATTTATTAATAATAATAATAATAATAATAATAATAAGTTTTTTGATATTATAATAATATAATAAATATAAAAATAAATATAAAAATACAAAGTATTTAATAACTTTTTACTTTTAACCTCAGATTTAAAATTTAAATATGTAATATGGTTGTCTCCCATAATATTTATTTATGTAAACATCTATATATATATATATATATATACATGTATATTAACCCCCTACCCCCACCCTATCGCTGAAGGAGATAGAGGTGGAGACCTCACCTACAATGGACAACATCTACGACGTGAACAGAGCTGACCTCCTGAAGATAGTGATGGCTAAGAAGCGTGGCGTCAAGACTCCTGCCTCCCCTACAGACCTCACACCTTCGATACCAGCATTCAATCTGAACACTTCGTCAAACGTTCGCACTTATCTTTACTTACATATATTGAATTGAATTGAATTGAATTGAATTGAATTGAATAGATATTTACTATAAGTTATGTAGTAGTTATTATATAGTAGTGTAGGCAATTTAGTAATTATATTAAATTAATATATTATTAATAATAATAATAATCGTGTATTTTTCAAATGACCATCAGTAATTTCTGATGTTCTTCTTATGTTTACCAGTCTTCCTCCTGTACATTAATCTTTGATCACCTTATAAATATATATATATATATATATATATATATAAATAGAATATTTTATTGATCTCATTACATTTTAATTTCAGATATTAATTTTGTATTCTTTATTTATCTTCACACATATATAGACTTATTTTTTAGGATGAATCGTAAAATGAAATATACCCAAATTAGCAATTCTGTAGTAGAAATAATATTATTCTATATTTACTAATAGACTTTTTAAAATAAGAAAAATTAACAATTAATATGACTAATAATTTAGAATTCTCATTCTTAAAACTATATATTAATCTTACTTCAGATTGTTCAGCTCTATAGAATATATTTCATATTGAGAAAATGCACTCTTTAATTATTATTTTTAACATGCAATTTTTCCAAATGTTACCAATCATAATGATTAAAGCTTATTAGTTAAAGTATATACTTTTTGTTTATAATGTTACACAATTATTTGAATCTTAATCAGGTTAAATATTAATGGGACAAATGCATTCATTTGAAATATTTTGTTTACAAAATTGTCCAATATTTTTGATAAAAATATGTTTTTCATAAATTTAAAAGTCATATAAATTTTGTATCTTATTATAAATATAATATTTTATCTTTATCCAATATAATATATAACTATAATTGATATGTGTCCACTAAGAATAATCAATATGCATATAATATTTTTATCAAAATAATCTGAAATATAAATAAAATTGCACAAAACATTTATTTTTAATAATCATTTTAATGATCTAATAATTTTAGAATTTATATTTTGGTTTATACTTGTAATGGATATATGTTAATTATATATGTTAATTTAACTATTTCCAAAATCATCTTGTTCAACTAATACAGGGTTAAATTGAATAATATTCCTTAGTTATTTAGATAAAAGCTATAAATTCATCAATATCTGAATTAAAACCATCATATTTAGTTAAATATGTTGACTTTATTTACTTACAATTTTAGACAACTTCGTCTACAATATATTTGTTCAATTTAAACTGAATCACTAGTGGGGATTCACTATACTATCATAATGCACAACAACATTAGTTTATATTGTATTTGTTCATTTATAGAAATAAAGATATATTATTCTATAATCTTTTAAAGGATCGTATTTGTTATAATAATAAAATAACATTTGTTATAATAAAGAAAAAGCATAATTACTTCATAATTTTAACATCCATCTAATTAATCCACTCTCATAATATGAACACTTTAACGAATTAGTCACTTTATTGTATTAAACAGTACAGTTCATGGACTTTTATTATTTAGTAATTATTGTTATTAAATTTTTCTTTTTTTTTACTAATTTTAAATTATCCTATAATATCTATATTATATTTATTTCTAAAATTATTCTTATATATATTAAATATAAACATTTTATTAACCATCAAAGAGTATTCATATTATTTTAATATATATTAAAATAAAGATTAATATTAAATAATTATAAATATATATACCCAAATAAACAAAATATAACCGCATATTTATTATTGGATAGAAACAATCTTATTCTGATTAATTCTGTAATTTGTATACAATATTCCTGAAATAACTGACTGATCATAGGCTTCAAAATAAAACAGAAATATTTTCACCGTGTCGCTAATTATATATATATATATATATATAATATATTTTGCTTTAAAAACATAATCGTAAATTACTTAAATATTATTATTATTTATTATTTAATATATGCAATTTATTCATAATTAAATATTAATATAATATACATAATTATACATGACTATAATATGATTATAAAACGAGTATTCTTTGAAATAACAAACACTTATACATGAAGTTGCAATACTATCATGTTACATGTATATTAATATAGTAATTACTATGTTGATTATGCTCAATAATGGTCATAACTGTAGACATATATTTCACACATTACCTCACTAAACATAACTATATGATGTCCATCTGTATGCAGTAATACTTGTACGTACTAATCCTGTGACTAGATATCACTTCCCTATACCTTATAATGTGATTTATGTTTATTTTTAATAAATTAAAGAATAATGTATATAATTAATTATTAGAAATAAACAAATATTTATATAATGACTCACTGTTCCAGATCATTCCGAGTGTACAATTCGATAAAGAAAAATTGACGAGATTATTCGCAGAAAAGAAACGGCTGAAATCCACGAGGACTAAAGTCAGGAATCCCGAGCGTCTGATTCCCAACGATAATAAATATCTCGGATACGATAATCAACTCGTACAAAGAGAAACTCGTCAGTCGATCGACGAAAATAATGATAATAAATAACTTCTAAGAAATTTATTACATTATTTAAAGTATTTAATTTTAGTATTTAATTATTCATAGAACTGCCTGTGTGGCTCAGTGGCTAAGGCGTCAGACACACAAGAAGTAGGACACGGGTCAGAGCCTCGTCCAGACTATTAATTAATTTTATAAAATGGGTCTTAAAATATTATTTAGAAGTGATCTTATATAATTGTGTATAAATAAATGATCAGCTCTCGTTAAAACCATGGATACCTTAACATGAGAGCGGCTTCGAAGGGACATTAGAGCCATATATGGTTATAAGTGAAAACTTCATCTAAGTTCCTGGATGGGATGAAAGGACTCCATCAAATAAAAATAACAATATATACACAAATAAAGTTAGCTTACTTATTCATTTTAATTTTGGTTACAATTTTGGATTACCGTATCACTGATATATTCATAAATCAAATACACATGCAATATTAATTTATTGGAATACTAATATTTTTTTGATTTTAACGATTAGAATATTAAGATTCATGGTTGTTAACAGCCATCAACTTACTGATGTTCAAATGTATGTTACATACGAATAATAACTTGTAAATGATCTATATTTTTGACAAAATATAATAATAAAAACTGTTCATTTTAAATTTTTTATTTTTTAAATTTATATTAATTTATTTATTTCGATAACTTGTATTTTGTTATCTTTGCAAATATACCATACATTTGATTATATATTTTCTTAACAAAACTCAGTCAATAATACATGATCATTATAGTTAATATATAATAATAAGTATATTATCTATAATGCTATATAGAAATTATTAATGAGTTTATTAATTAATTTATATTGTAAAATATTTGTATATCTTCATCTTGTATTCTTTATTGTGTTGTATAGTTAAAACTATATAAATTTAATTAAAATATATTCTAATTAAATTTGTTTACTATCTAATCTATTACATTATTTAACTATTCATCACTACTACTATATTAAAGTGTATGTATTAGTTGTAATCTTTTTATACAATTATATTTATTGATAATGTATTATTTTATATTTTCTATAAATAATAATTATTATTATATTAATAATGTTATATTTTATTTCTGCTATACATTATTGTTATTTCTATGTTAATATTATTTCCATTCTTTATCTGTAAGTTAAATGAGGTAACTTATTAAATGTAACTAACATATCCTTAATTAAGGTACTTAGTAAATATATGATATATAGAATTGGTTAATACTATTCTTAGATACTTCTTTCTAATTATAAGATTTATATTTTTGCGCTAAAGTATTATATTATATAAATTATATAATTATCAGTTGAATTATCTATTTATACAAAAATATTATTAAGAACAAATTATTTTATATTATATTTTTGTGGTGATTTCTTATTTATTTAACTTTTCTAATTATAAAATTCAATAATTATACGTAATTTTATCTACGATAACATATAATAATTATTAAGATAATTTAATTATTTTTTAAACATCATTCTCCCTAGGATGAAAACATAATAAATTCTACCACTCTATAAATCATTAAATAATGCAAAAGTTATTGATTATAATCATAATAAATAATTATTTATTATAATTAAATATATCTTACAATTTTTAATTAGCGATAAATATAAAGACATGTGGTAAATTAATTATACTAATAGTTTCTAAGAGGGACATGAGGGTTGTACGATAATTGTCAGATAAGATATAACAAATATTTATATTGTTTTATAATGATTAGGATTCAAAGAGTAATTAGAGTTAATATGATTATAATCATGTAGACCAAAGTATATAATTCACTATACATTATGATATATGATGAAGGTTATCCCTCTAAATGACAGAAGGCATTGATCACACTTTAGTTTTATAATTTAATAATATAGAGTTGATATAATAGGTTATAGATTAATATTAACTCTTTAAATAGAAAGTATGCATATGGTTCTGTATTTTTCAAATTAATTGTTATACAATAAAGATAATACATATGTGATGTAGGTTATAGAATTATGATAAAGTAATATACGTTCAAGATTAACAAATAATTGAATTAATTATTACCTACTTCTGTTGCCGTAACGAGTTCATTGTAAGGATACTTCTGTGAGTATAACTTCATTCTTCCATTCGCACCGTCTATAGCTTGACCAACAATGCACCTGTTAATAATAAAAAAAAAAGGGAATATCGTATATCTAGCATCTCTTCGGTAATAGAGTAGTATCTTTCATTTGCCTTTCACTGATTCTTGAAGTAGGTTTTTTGCTAAATTATCATATTGTGAGATATGACAAATAACCAAGATTAACATTGTACAATGTACATCCTTTATGGTAGGAGAAAGTAATCTAATACGGACACTTTAACAATAAATGGTCTTAACATTTTATGACTAACTATTTGTATTCAAAAATTATAATATATTAATATTATATGATTATAGATATTATAATATCAATATATTGTGATATTAATATTTGATTTAATATTTTTATACAATAGATAACGGGGCTATACGTATTTGGTACCCATTTCCGAATAAGGACACCCTGTGTTATAATATGGACAGGTGTCCGACGGGTGGTCTATCTCTTAAAATGGAAATAAAAATCATTGCATTAGATAAAATATGGTAATACAAGAAAACGGGTATTTTTTTTTTTTTTAAATAAAATTTAGAGGGGCCGACGACGTTTTTATGGATTTCGCAGCTTTTTATGCAATGTATTAAGATAGGAGATATTTTTGTTTATGTATTTTAAAAATGTTTAGGCACCTAGGATTTTGCTTTGATTTACATTCTGTAAATTTTATATTGTTAACCAATATAATGTCAATATAAGTTACCTAATGTAAAGTTACTTAATGTAAAAAAAAATGGTTCACTGAAAACACGAAATATTTTGAGACAAAATATGATGCTAAATTAAATTATTTTTTTTATAATTGTTTTAATTTGTATATGTTATACTATTTCGAATAAATATATTTTAAGTAAACTTTATTATACATATAATAATAAAGATATTGTGAACATTTCATCAGGTTTGAATAATTATTGAGAGGGCTGAAACATTTCTAAGATTCAAAATAAATTAAAATCAATATTCTGAGTAAATCGAGTTTAAAGTTTGACTACATTTATTTTAAATTTTATGGTAATATATGTGTATTAGTTGTATATTTGACTACATTTCTAGCATTAAATTATAATATAATACCACACTAATATATCTATAATATTATTCTTATAATATTTATTATAAATTAACAATAATTATACATAATAAGCTATATTTATGACAGTTTTTAAAAAGAAATATTTTTTTTACCTCAATCAAAGGTCGATATTCTAGTGAAACTACTAGAAAAATTATTCGGTTAGATTACTTATTTAATCGATGACACGTTACAGTATTAATTAATATAAACCTTATGGAACGAAAATTATTACCGCATTTTGTATCCTACGTCTTATTTTATATTGTAATGTATACTCTATAATATTTATAATTGTTATAATATATAACGAATATATTTTAATAAATATTCATATTAGTAATTACATTATAATAGTAAATATATTGATAATTGATAATCTTAAAATTTAATGAAGTTAATTAATCATAAATATATGGTAATTTTGTACGATTAGCATATTTAGATCAAATTTAAATATATATTAAATATATATGCAGGAATTTACCTATATAAATTAATGTATATATATATATATATATATATATATATATATATATATATATATATATATATATATATATATATATATATATATATATATATATATATATTATGTTTGTAGTATTAATGATTTATAATATACTATTAAAGTGTTTATATGTAATACATATTAAAAAAAGTCATATACAAATTTTGAAGTTTTTTTTTAATTTATGAAAATTAAAAAAAAAATATAGATATATATTGAACAATTTTTTTACGACAACAAAACAAAAATATACTCTATAACCAAACAAATTTTTTTTTTTAAATATTAATATAATGATTTTCGGCAATATTAAAAGTTGTCCAAAATATAACGTTTTTTTTAATAAATATGTATTAAATATTAAGTACAGACTATTTTTTATAATTTTATTGCAATAATATATTTATTTATATATAAGTCACTTAAATACAAATATATTTTTTTTAAATATATTTGTGAAATAAAAAAAAATGAAATTTTGCAAAAATATTTTTTTTTAAATATTGTTGACAAAAAATACATGAAAAAAACAGCAAAAAATATTTTACTAGTTGTATTGTGTTAATCCTTTAGTATATTTTATATGTTACAAATTTTATAATACAATCTTGAATATATCTATATAAAAACTATAATTCCAAAAAATGTTATAATGTAAAAATTCCTATTCATCGTATGTTAATATTTAAAGGGACATTGTCTCTCCCCTAAAAATTGTCAAAATATTCTGAAATTTTTTTTGGTTCGATATATTATAACAATAATAATAGACTCAATTTTTTTTTTAAATCCATTAAAAATGTATCAATGTAACCACTCTTTACCGTAAACGGACACTGTCCGTCGAACACCCTATATACCATGGTAGTGCACTAGATAAACTATATATTATTGATGAATCAATCAGACAAATTACAATTACATTATTTATTACTAATTTTATGAATAATTTATTCTTATTTAATTAGTTAATAATTAATAATACAATTTAAGTATCTAAATAATAAACAAATTTAGATTTAGCTTTATTGGTGGTATTAATATTATATATTATAACCATAGACATTAGAGTGAGGTCAATATCTATGATTATAACGCACGCAATTTTTATGAAGATCATAATAGTTCACACGCTGGCGCTGATTGGTCATATGATGTCCGTATCATAGATATAAAGAAAGAAACTTTCTTTATATCTATGGTCCGTATTAATACATATAGTATGTCCGTGTTATGGACTTATATGACCTCCAGAAAATCGATGTGAATACAACTTTTATTTACATCGATGCTCTAGATATATGCTTATAACTTAATTTAATATTTGATAATACATATAGAAATTATGTATATAATTTTTAGAATACTTTAGTTTTTAATAATATATTATTATGTTTTATATAATATTTTTTATATCGATATATTTGTATATTCTTGAGAAGGTTTTAAGTTGACATTTTTTTTTTCATAAATTTAAAAACGTAATAAAAACATTAGTTTATTGGATAGGATTTAGGTTTATCAGTACTATTTTGTATAATTAAAAATAAAATAAATCTCACTTTTTTATATAATTTATATAATTATGAATATTTTATTCATTAACATTTTTTTTGTAGGATTTATGGTTTCTGAGATACCGAGAGTGTCCGTATTCGTTCATATTATCTAATTCACTAAACATATAACTTAATTTAATAATTAAAAATGATAAAGTTATATCAAGGACGTCAAGGAAGTTATATCATGTCCTTGGTTATATGTTTGGTTTAAAGTAGGATATACCTAGTTAATATTTATTAATTATTTAATATTTCTCTAAATTATTAATAATATGTCACCATGGTAATTATAACAATATTACTATAAATAACATATTGTTTATTATGTCAACAATTTTAAATAAATTTAATTTAGAATGGTTATATAATAATTTTTAAATTAATGAATATTATATAATGCCCATATAAGAAGTTTAACATTAATTTACGATTTCAATAAAGAAAACTTATAGTTTTATTACGAATAGTGATTCATTAATTAATGTTAGTTATATATATATATATGTGTGTGTGTGTGTGTGTGTGTGTGTGTATGTGTGTGTGTAGGTATGGGTGTGTATTTATGAGCATATCAAATTAGCTTTATATGTGTGTTTTATTGAGTGTAGGATACACACAAGTGTAGAGGACCTACACTGTAGGTCCTCTACACTTGTGTGTATATATATGCGAATTTTTGTGTAGGGTAAAGTAACCGAATACGGACACTCTCGGTATCTCAGAAACCATAAATCCTACAAAAAAAATTGTAATGAATAAAATATTCATAATTATATAATTAGACTAAAAAAGTATTTTTTATTATTAATTATACAAAATATTGCTGATATCCAATAAACTGATTTTTTTATTACGTTTTTATATTTATGAAATCAAATTTCAACTTAAAACCTTCTCAAGAATATACAACTGTATCGATATAAAATATAACACTATATTATTAAAAAATAAAGCATTCTAAAAATTATATATATAATTTCTATATTTATTATCACATTTTCATTAAGTTATAAGCATATATCTATAGGTCATACAAGTCCCTAATACGGACACTCTAGATGTCTTAATACGGACACCCTATCAGCGCACAGCATATGACCTATTCAGATTTTCATAAAAATCGGATGTGTTATAATATTTAATATTAATACCACCAATAAAGCTAAATCTAAATATTTTTATTATTTAGATACTTAAATTGTATTATTAATTATGAGCTAATTAAATAAGAATAAATTATTCATAAAATTAGTAATAAATAATGTAATTGTAATTTGTCTGATTGATTCATCAATAATATATAGTTTATCTAGTGATTTATAGGGTGTCCGTATTCGGAAATGGGTACCGAATACGGATACCCCCGTTATCTATGGAATTAAATGATTAAAAGATTAAATACAATTTTAAAATCACAATAATATCTATAATTATAGATATATTATTATAATCATAAAATATTAATATATTGTCATTTTTGAATAATAATAGAGTCCTAAAATGTTAATACCATTTATTGTTAAAGTGTCCGTATTAGGTTACTTTTTCATACATATTAAATGCACATATGTTACACCTAATTACATAAATGTATGTAATAATTTATGTAATATTGTATGTATACTTAAGTAAAATACATCATATTATAATTAGGTGTATATATATATATATATATATATATATATATATATATATATATATATATTATTATTGTTATTTTAACTTATATATGATTATATTTTATAATATTAAACCAACATTTTATAATTTTATATTTATATAATTTATAAGTGATATACTTTTATGTTTTAATATATATTATTTATTATATTTAATATATAGAATGATTAATATTAATATAAAACTTAACTTATAACTGATAACTCGAGTTAATTAGTTAAGTTTTATATTTAAAACATAAAATTATATTACTTATAAATAATATATGAATACAAATAAAAATAGATTGATTAATTATTAAGGTATATAATTATTATATATATATATATATATATATATATATATATATATATATACAGTCAACTCTCGGTAAGTCGAACTACGGATAAGTCGGACTTCTCGATAAGTCGGACACATTTAGTTGGTTTCGTTGGATTTGTATCTAGATCCATGTTAAATTAATCGGATAAGTCGGATAAGTTTGATTTGATAAGTCGGACTTTTAGATAAGTCGGACACATAGACACACCTATTATATCAAATTTATGATTTTTATACTGGATAAGTAGGATTTTTTATAAAATGTCAGAATTTTTAGTTTGAATAATGTATATTATAATTTTAGCAAGAAATATTATTGAATACCACATATTATGTTATTGATTTTATTGATGCATAATTCCACATTTTGGTAACCCTTTAACTCACGCTGCGCGTCTCATGTCTTATTTGCATGATCACCTGAATCTCGGATAAGTCGGACATCTCGCTAAGTCTGACAATTTTCCCGGTCCCTTGCGAGTCCGACTTATAGGGAGTTGACTGTATATATATATATATATATATATATATATATATATATATATATATATATATATATATATATATATACAATTAAAATACTATATATACAAATAATATCTTATACGATGTATAATAATAATGATAATAATTAAAATAATAATTTACAGAAAATATTTTATATAATCAGGAAATTGAGAATTCGTCGAAACAAATAAATTATTAGTTGATGGTATTGTAATATTCAAGGAATTTTATAATATGGAAAATAATGGTTAGTATTTTATTTATATACATTTTTTAACATTAGTTGAACAATACAGGTATACCTGTATTGTATACCTATAGGTATACAATATACCTAACTACTATATAATAAAATATAAATACAAAGGTTTATTGAATCAATTAAAACAATAGACATTTATAGGCGTCAAGTTAATATAATAAAACATATAAATAAATAAATACACTAATAATAATGTATTATAAAATAATACATGATAATGATAACATATGTGAATGTAGTCGACATTTGAAAGAAACAAAAAATGACATGATCCGTAAGTCACCGGGAAGACTGTTCCATCACTTCAGAGCAGCAACAGTGAAAGCATCTCCATACATACGTTATAGATGATACAAACGGCACAGAAAGTTTCATCAGCTTACATTTGCAACGTATACGCGTAGTTGCTCGAATTATGACTATTTTTGATAAGTAATACAGAACTCCCATATATATGGCCTTGTGAGTAATGCAAATGACGAAACTTGCATATATCTCGAAACGTCAACCACACGAGTATCTCCTTTATGGAATATATATATATATATATATATATATATATATATATGGTTATATCAGTATGATTAATCTTAAATAGTATGTGAACAGTTCTACGTTGTATTAAATCGAATTTATTCATACATTTTTGAGAAACGTTAATAAAAATCGAATTATAATATTTAATCTAATAAATACTAATGAATGTAATAATGCAATAGTTAAAGTAAATGTTAGCTTAGAAGGAGCCTTGCCTATAATATACAGGACATAATTAGCAGTACGGACAGTATTTGATATATGTACTGAATAATCTAATGCACTATTAATAGTAAAACCTATAGGTAGTGATGGTGTTTGATATAGGAAGTGAGATAAGGAGTGGGTGAGTAAGAGTAAATGAAGAAAGTGATCTAGAAAGTATAATACTATCAGTTTTAGTACAATTTAATAAAAGAGATTTACAGGAGATTTTAAAAAGATTTACAAAAGATCAAATCATTAATACTGTTACCTATTGAAAGTTGGATATTTGAAAGTTAAAGTTGATATCAGCACCAGGTTGAAAAAAGTATAAATGTATAGGTCATCAGAAATTAGGTTATAAATCATATATGTGTATTTAAATAAAAATCCAATTAATGGAAAGAATATATAACATAAAAAGAATCGGACCCAGTACAGATCCTTGAGGAAAACCATGAGTGTTATAAAATAGAGACAATAAATATGACTTAATATTTAAAAAATATATTCTATTAGAT